>CM021732.1:7037386-7303351 GCA_011075105.1 Heteronetta atricapilla | reverse complement strand
CCTTCCCTTCCCTTCCCTTCCCTTCCCTTCCCTTCCCTTCCCTTCCCCTCCCCACCGGGCTGTGCGTGTGTGTGGGGTTCCCCGAAGGGGTTGGCACCGTGTGCCGCGTTGTGTTGTAAAATTAACTTAAAAAAAAAAAAGGGCTACGAGGCGACGGGGCGCCCCCGTCCCGAGTCGTGCCCGCTCCGCGCTTTCCCCGCAGCCCGCCCGTGAGGTCAGCGGCGGCGGCGGGGTGGCGGCGCCCGGGGCCGGGCGGGCCGGGCCGGGCAGGCGCAGTGTGGGGCCGCGGCAGGGCGGCTGCCGCGTCGATGTGTCGGGGGGGAAGGGAAGGAAAAAGGGAGGCGGAGGTTGGGGGGGGGTGGGGGGGTGACGGGGCAGCGCCGGGATCCCTTCTCCTCCCCGCGGGGAAGGGAGGGAGGGAGGGAGGGGAGAGCGCTCTCCTCCCCCTTTTTCACCCTTCCTCCTCCCCTTCTTTTCCCCCAAAAGTTAAACTTCCTGCTCCCGGCCCGGCTGGGAAGGGGACGCGGAGCCCGGCCGGACTCGGCACACATACACACATACACACACACACACACCAGCTGGAGCTGTCAAAACTTCCACCGCCGCCGCCGCCTGCTCCTGCTCCTCCTCCGCCCCCGGGGGCTGTGCGCGGGGGGAGGGCGCAGGGCCGCCCTACAATGAAGCGGCGGCCGCCGCAGCCGGGCAGCGCAGGAGCCGCCGCCGCCAGCTCCCGGGGCCTCTGAGAGGGGGGGGAGCCCAGCGGCGGGGATCAGCCGCCACCGCCTCTCGTTCGCTCTCCGCCTTTTTATCTTCCCCCCCCCCCTCCCCGGGCCCCGACGGAGCCCGCCGAGCCGGGGAGGGGGTGTTATTGTGTGCGAGACCCTTCCTTCCGCCGCGCTCTTTCTCTTCGCACCCCCCCCCCCCGCCCGCCTCTCCCCGCTCCCTCCCTCCCTTCTCGCCCTCCCTTCCCCTCCTCCTCCTCCTCCTCCTCCTCCTCCTCCTGCTGCTGCTGCTCTCCCCCATGCTGCTCCCCCTGCTACCTGTGCTGGTCGGCGGCGGCTGAGGCCAGCGATGCGAGGCGGAGGTGGAGGAGGCGGAGGTGAGGAGGAGAGGAGCCGCGGGAGCAGGAGGAGCATCGGGATCCCCATCACCATCCTCATCTTCATCCCCATCATCATCATCCATGTGTCTCTCTCGTCCTGCTGACTAGGATGTCAACGGAGGACAAGAGTCTGGTGGTGGCGGTGGTGGAGCCGCCTCAGCAGCAGCAACCCCCCGAGCCTGGAGCTCCCCCCCCAGCAGCAGCAGCAGCAGCCACAGACAAAAGACCTAGGGGCCGGCCTCGCAAAGATGGCGCTTCCCCTTTCCAGAGAGCCAGAAAGAAGTAAGTTCAGCGTGTGTGTGTGTGCGAGGCCGAGAGGGGCAGGGGGCAGGCGGCCAGGCGCAGGCAGAGCTGTCAGCAGAGACTCGCTGCTCGTCGCCCCCTCCCTCCTGCCCAATGCCATTTTGAGAAGGGCCCTTCTTTCTTCTCCTCCTCTCCCCTTTGCACTTTCCCCTCCTCCTCCTCCTCCTTTTTCACCTTTGTCTTCCTCCGCCCGTTTTCCCTTTTCACTTTTCTTTCACCGTCCCTATTTTCTTTCCCTCTTTTCTTCGGAGTTTCTCTCCAGCTCTTCCCCCTTCTTCCTCCTTTCCCCTGCCTTTGCACCTTCCCCCTTCCTCCTTTTAGGGCTCCCTTCTCCTCCAGGACTTTCCTTCCTTCAGCGTCGCCTGGATATCGGATATAATATCCCCTGCACTCCACGGCAGCCCCTCGTCGCCTTCCAATTTTTTCTCCCTTTTGAGGGAAAAAGAAAAAAAAATGGTTCTTGCCCTAAGTGGCTGCAGATGGACCCCCCCCCGGCACACACACACAAAGTTGGGGCAGGACTTTGAGGCGCCCAGAGGCTGCGGGCGCCGCTCGGGGAGCTGTCAAGCCGCTGCCCTCGCGTAGGGGGACAGCGGCGAAGCACGGCAAACCCTGGGGGGGTTGGGACATGACGAGACTTTAGGGGTGGCTGCCTGCCCCTTTGCTGTGACAGACTGCCCTTAATCGAGGGGACTTTCGGGGTGCTATGGCGCTCGTTAGCCCCACGGCGGCCGCCCCACAACGGCCGCCGCCGAGCGCCTCCGCTCCTCAGGGGGGCCCCGCGCTCCCCTCAGCCCCCGGCGGCTCCGAGAAACTTGGGGGGGGGCTCGGAGACGGGGTTTTGGGGAGCCGGGGTTTGGGGAAACGGGGTTTAGGGAACAGGGGGAGGGTGCTGGGCCGCTGCTACGTGCTCGGTGCCGAGGGAAGGCCGGGCGGTAGGCTCCCTGAGGAGCCGCTCGGGGACCGGCCGAGCTGGCCCCGGCGGAGCCGAGGGCAGCAGTAACAGGACAAAGCCGGACGGGGACGTTTGGCCGAGGAACGTGGTCGGGAGCCACCCAGAAAGTCAGTCCGTGGGGGACAGTCCGGGGGAGCCTCGGGGATTTAGGGCTGGCTTCCCTTTGTGTTCAAGGGCCGCTTTGGCCGGGTGCATTGAGCCAGGTGAACACCTCGCCCCGTGCTCAACGCCCGCCCCAGGCCTCGCTGAATTTCACCCTGAATTTCCAAAACACTGGGAAGGGATCGTGCTGTGCAGGAAACACGCACCAGAGACGGTATTTTCCTCTGCAATAATTTGTTTTTACAGCTCCGTGTGGCGTAAATACTCCAGGACATGCCCTTAGGTTGGGTGGCATGGCTTTTTCCGTGTCGATGAAAGTTGTGCTTGAAAGATTCAAGCGTTCACCCCCTGGTTTTGGCGTTGGTGTGTTGCTTGCAGCTTTCTCTTCATAGTCTTATGTGTTCGATACAAATTTTCTTATAACCGTGGTTGAAAGTAGTTGCCAAGCATATATATGCAGTAAAGTTATTAGGTTCATCTGCTTTATGCTTAGTTCTACATACTTTATTTCTACATATTGAAGCCAAGCCTTATGCAGAAAACCTTGAGTGCTTTATTTTAAAAGTTGTTCTAGGAAGAAAAATGCAAATACCTTGGAAATGGACCCGTCTGTCCAAAAGGCAAAATAGCATTATCAGAGAAAACTGACATTATCTCGTGTGCCAACTTGAGGCTGAGTGCATGCTCTTGACGAAAAGTGGGCTCTGAAGAGGTAATTCCTTTTTTTCAGATAGGTTTTTGGTGTCGTGGGAATATTGTCAACTGGTTTTAGGAGGAAAGTACGTTTTCTTGTAAAAATATGCCTGCCATGAGTGCAGGCATCTGTGTAAGAAATGAAATGAGCTGAGACAAAAGTTGAAATTAATCAGTACTCTTTTTTCTTTATGTTATGATTATTCCTTCCTGGTGTGGTGCTAAACATGGCTGGTGTCCTTCTGTATCTTTATGGAAAATCTATAATATTGGTAAAGGTGCTATAAGTTATAAATGTTTTTGAAGTTAGGCTGTTACTAAAATACCGATTTTTTTCCAACTTTTTCGCAAAGTAGATAAGGGTCTTATTGCATCAGTTCTGAGGAAAAATGGTTTTATATCACGTTTTATTCTTTACAAGATACTGATTACAACTAGCTAAGCAAATGCAGAAATAAAATAAGTATAAATAATTTCTATTGTTTTCATATGACTGATTGGGCATGTCTTCCTTTTCACTCCTGTGTTTTCCAGTTGGGTTTATGTGCCTCGTGTAAACCAGATAAAAGAGCATATGTCAGATCATTTTCTGTACTGTAATCACATGTCTAAATCACTATTAGCCAGTCAAATTGTTCAACTGCTTTATCCCATTATAGGAAATGTTCCACTGAATGTTCAGGCTAAGTGCAGTCTAAGTAATGATAAAACTAAGAGCCCTGCATTAAGACAGCATAGCTAAAAAAAAGAATAATTCCTCATGGAAGCCTCCATTAAAGAACAATACAATATTTGAGGATGCTGCAGGTTGGTGTCTTTCCTTCTCGAAGGCCATGTTCTTACGCAAATTTGATGAGTTTAAGTAGACAGATGGAAAACTGCCTTGAATCTGCTTCTGTGAGATGCCAGGGATTCTTAACTCCTCACAGAATTAGGCTCGTATGTTAAGAGATCGTAGGGTTCTTCCAGTGGGGACGGTTCTCTGCGAGTCTTCATCATTGTGCGTTTTACTTGGTTATCCATAAAAATTCCAGTGGTGCTGGGGCCGCAGCGATGTGCAGGGAACAGCTGAGGTTTCCTGTAGGTGATGATGGGCCAGGAATCGGTTTTGTTGTGGTGTCAGTGCCCGGAGAGTTCCTGGTGGTAGGGCACAGCATCAGGACGGCTTTTTCTCACCATTTGAAGGATACAGCTTTGTGAATGCCATTGTCGGGAGAGTTAATCTTGGGTGAACAGTTCATTTTTATTATTTATATTGTAATTGTGCCCGGAGGCCAGGGCACCATTATACTACATACAGTACAAATGCATAAGCAAAGCTTGCTTCTGCGCAAACAATTTCTTAATTTAAATGTAAAGATAAGACAACATGTAAATGTTAGAAATGTATTGGGAAAGCACATGGGAGCTGTGAGAATGCTACGAGCAAAAGAACGTGCAGAAGTTCAAGTACCCTGGCTATCTCAGCATCGGTGAATGATTCATAGGCATCAGACTTGGAGGATATATTTAAAGGAGGGTAGCCTTGTCGCCCTGAGGATTTTCACAGATAACTTGTTTCCTGCCTTGAGTGCTAGACAAGCACTCATATTTTCTTCCTTACGTTTTGACAACAGGGTATTTGTATGGAGCAGAGGTACAAATTTAAGAGATAAAGCTAGAATAGGGCATGCAGAGCCGTGAAATTGGGAGCAAGTAGGTTGTTCTTGACCTGGTTCGTAAGGAGGGTGGAAGAACACAAAGAACTGTAATCAAGGCAATGAACAAATTTTTGAAATACCAGCTTTCAAATGAATTTAAGGGTTGGCAAGAGTATATTTACCAAAGCAAAAAAAAAAAAAGGAAGTTGCATCACTGAGGATACAACATGATGTAGGAGAAAGAAAAGGGTATTGCATAGGAGAAACTAAAAATAGTTAGGGAGCATCTTATCTTATGACCTGATATCTTGGAAACTTAACTCCTGTACTTGGATTATTCCTCATCTTCCAGGCTATGAACATGAATGGTAGAAATATGCTCAAAAAGAAGTTGCAGGGGGAGAGAATTGGATCAGTTCTGACGGTTGTCATTGTGCGAAGAGTTGGTTATTCATGGCAACGTATCAGAATAGCATTGTACAGGTGCAGTAAACATCTTTGTAATCGATTTGCAGTACTGGAGCTTTGTTAATCCATACGGCTTGTAAGCAGCACAAACATTTGTCTTAACAAAAATCTAGTAGCAGAACTCTCACTGACTGTGATCACGATAAGTTACCTTTCAAGTCAGTACCTGTGTTCATTTAAGTACTATTTTCAGCATCCGTCGGGCTTCTGATCCATGTTAAAAAATGTGCAAATGTGTGTTGTTTACAACAGCATAGGATAATGATTTCAAAAAGCTTGAAATTTGTCTGCTGAAAACTTTGTGCGTTTATTTTTAAGCGTCTATGACTTAATTTTCAGCGTAGTTATTCATTACTTACTTTGGCCGGCGTAAGCTGCAGTAGGTTTTCAAAGGCCATGGATTTCACACATGCGGATAGTTTTGGGGAAACGTAAGCGTGGTGTTTTTGCCAGGAAATGATTATTTAAGATTTTTTATCATTACTTTTGCTGGATTTGTGTTAGGGTAGGCCAATATTTAAAGATATCTACGTGCATTTCAGAAGAACGTTGACATGTCAGATGTCTTCTCTATAGCTCAGCTGTGTTCATCGCACACCTTCCCTGTGATGCTTGTTTGTATCCTTCCTGCCCTGTTCTCATTTCAAAATTTAATGTTTATAAATGCCAAATATGTATTGTCTTATGCAATTAATATGTTCCTAAGTGTGCACTGTTTGGGCTTATTGCCTACAATGGAAGGCCTGAAGCCTTCCAGTGGCTGGGCTGCGTCCTGGTGTTTGGGCAAGGGTTAAGGTGTTACAGCAAACGTTGGCCTCTGCTTCTGCCTGCACAAGCCACCTATCAAAACGCTTGGGCCAGAAGCCAGAAGGGGTGTGTGTATGTGTGTGTTCACACAGTGGGAAGAGCTGGGGCGCTGGGACAGGCTCCACTATCAGGATGTGACAGTGGCTGCTGGAAGGCACGTCTAGTCCGGCGTGGAAGGGGGCTGGCGACACGTAGCAGGGTCCCACGGGAAGGCTGGGCTGTTTTCTTCCACAACCCATCCTGTGCCTCCATCACTCGAGGAATTCCTGCTGCCAAGCAGAGCCCTTACTGTCAGGTGTTGCTCTTGCACAGGATCCTGGCTTAAACGCCTCATAATTCTGTTTTCCTCAGGAGCTTCTGGTGGGTGAAGTCAGTACGGATCTTCTGTTGTGCCAGAAGATCCCCTAGTGGGACTTCTGTGAGGGATGACAGTGGAAGCTGTTGGACACTCTGGGTTTTACAGAATTGTTTTGCAACATTGTCAAAGTTGTTAAATGTTGATTGTTGTGAACTGGTGTCTTCAGTTGCATCTTAAGGGTGAGGTTAGGCTTAATGTTGGAAATGGATCGTTTTCTATAACCTTTGCCAGCCGGTTTCACAGTTTGATACAGACCACGCTTGCAAATGCAGATGGCTTTGAAATTTTTTTATGACATTGTGATTTTCAGTTCCAGCAGTTAGGCTGTTAACGTTTGTGTCTGATAACCCATGGATCTTCGGTAGCACTTTTCAAGAAAGGACCTCCAGGAGCTATCAGACAGCATTATGACAGCTCAAGTATCGTGACACCACAAAATCTCAGGATATTATATATATCAGTCATAAGTGCTGTCTTTGCAGAGGTAGGAATAAGAACCCAACATCTTGGTTCCCAAACTCTGGTCCATCTACCCACCAGACAGCGTTTCATCCTATATGGAGCGATAGCTAGCTTCAAAAAC
Source organism: Heteronetta atricapilla (assembly GCA_011075105.1). NCBI lineage: Eukaryota > Metazoa > Chordata > Aves > Anseriformes > Anatidae > Heteronetta > Heteronetta atricapilla. The sequence goes on along the minus strand of CM021732.1, from coordinate 7,296,340 downwards.
AACTCACTTCATGTGGAGGGGGGCTTTGTTTGTGGGTGTTTTTTTTTTTTTTCCTTATTAGCTTGTTCACCTCCTGCTAACTTCATGTCATTGTTCTTTCTTAAGTAATTGAAATGGACGTTTCTGTTCTTCGCTGCCGTTTGAGCTGAGGGATGATTTTCCAAGGCAGTTGGCTTGCCCAGAGTAGCTGCAGTTGCTTTTTCACTCGCAGGCTTGGTTGTCCCACGACAATGTTGGAGGGGTAGCGAGGTTGTGTATGATGAGGGAAAATACGAGTTCCTTATCTACCACAAAGGGTCACACCCTTGTGTTGGTGTACACCAGTGCTGTGGCTTTACCTTTTTAAGAAATGTTGTCCTAGGTACACTACAATGCAGTGAAATACTAAACAATTAAGCTCCCAGTAATTCCCAAAATATTGAAAGCTTCTCTCCTTTCTGTGCTTAATAGGTTTGATTAACAATTCATACAGTTTGCATGATTCATATCGTTTGGATAACTACAGATGCACGAGGTTTCATTGTAGCGAATCCTGCTTACTAGTGAAATAACTTGTATTGAATTCATTTTTAGTTTTTATTTTTTAACTGGCCTATCCTGGAAGGCTGGCCCTAAGTATTGCCACTCGTGACATCCCTCAGTTCCTCAGATGGGGTATTGGAAAGAAGTTTGGGCACTTGCTTCAAGAGCTACATTCAGTAATTTCTCCTAGTAGCATTACTGTTTTCATTCTTTCAAATCAGGTAAAGTAGGAATAAACCCCTTACAACCTAGAACACCCATTACTTGGAGAAACAGAGGCAGGGAGTGCGTGGAGTGCATCAGGTGGTTATTTTCCCTCAGCACCGTAAATCTTGAGCTGGTTCTGGCAGCGAGAAGAAGCAGCTCTCCTGCCCTCCCTCTGCCACCAGCTGTTTGGTCTCTCCCTTGTGCTGACCCAGGGATTTGTGTAGCCGTGTGGGGAACTGCATTGGGAAATTGATCTGGGTTAAAACTAACCTGGCAGAGAAACGTGTTTGCGATAGCAGAAGGGAGGAGGCCAGAGCAAGCAGCCAGGGTGCGGAGAGGCAGAGCTGACGTCCCTTGGTAGCGCTGCCAGCTTCACGTGGCTGCGAAGCTGGAGCCTCGGTCCTCTGAGACGTGAGGGCTTGGGTGGTTTTCTTTTGGCTGGCTCTGGTGAATTGTTCAATACAGGAGATCTTAGAGGAGATTGGGAGAGGTTTTTACAGCCTGTAGTCATGTCATGCATGCCGGTAAGTTGTTTAAAAAAGCGCTGTTGAGAGGGTTCTTCAGAGCATTTAGACAGGTGAGTTGTGCTGATCTAACACACTGTGGCCCCAAACAAGCCTATCTGTTGGCATTGATTAGATAAGGAACTTAGTTTCTCACTTTGATCCTCTGAATTATTATTAAATTCCTAAGAATTTCCTAAAATAATAGTATAAGTGTTCCAAAAATAATAGTATAAGTAAAATGTTTTAGGTTAGTAAGTAATTTCTGGCATTCTGGAAGCTCCTTCCTGAAATATTTAAATAGTTGGATACTATAATAAAATAACACCAGATACAGCTTCTTCCCTTTCATCTTTTTGGACTTATTTTTATTAAATCATGCGTGTAGCAAACCCTATTGCCAGCCATTCCAGTATAAATATATAATTACTAATTTGCAGTGCTATATTTATCAACATTTTAATTGTTGCTCCCGAAGAAACTGCTAGAAATCCTGTCAAACCAGGATATTCTCCCTTAAACCGAAGGCTTTTTTTTCCTCTTCTGCTACGTCACTACTGACAATAAATTCTTGCCAAAAATAGTTGTAAGTAGGTTATCGGAAAAAATCAGCTTCAGGAAAATTTACCAGTTTTTGGTGTTGTCCTCAGAGCACTCACAGTTGAAGGAAGTGCAGTAAGATGGCACGGTAAGAAGGGAGGTTGGTAGGGAAGATGCGCTCCAAATGTGCAGTCTCTGCTGCTAAACACGGCGTCTTACACGACTGTTTCAGAGAACCATCTGGAGGTCTTAACTAACCCCAAATGACTGCAGGAGCAGCCCAAGGTTCGTGGGACTTGGGCTGTTGGGGTGATGACACCTACCCTCCTGCCTCCATCTGACAGCCATGACTGTGGGCAGTGCTCTTAGTCAAAGCTTTCTCTTAAAAACATGACAGGGTGGCTCCACAGCGCGTCTTAAGAACGATGGGAACTCTGTTGTATTGAAGTTCGGGAGATTTCTGTAGTGATTCCATCAGTACTTCAGATTTTTTTCTGAAGCGTGGAGTTGAGAAGCGCAATGAAATCTTTAAGAATGAAGATTTTGTTCTGCTATCTGCCACAGCCAAATAAAAATACGGCCAAAAGAGACTTCAGGCTGATCTTGGTCACCCTTCTGTGTGGTGTGTTGGTACCACTGCTGACAAATGATGCTCCCTCCCTCGTGGTTTTGAAGCATTTGTTGGATGCAATTCCAATGCATCCCTAGGCAATTAGTTTCAGTAACTCATTTTCCAAAATATAAAATAAATATTCTTTACTGTGGTGGGAAGCCGGTTTTGTCTTGTACTGGTCACAGTCATGACTTGCCACAGCTGATGTGGAGAACAATTTATTATAAATTTTTATTTACCGGGAGGTTGTCTCCTTTGTTCAGCACTGAACAAGCTTAAACCTCCCAGTTTATTTCAGGATAAGATTTGCCTTCACTGACAGCAGCATCATAATGTTGACCTGTTTGATATATCCTTCCAGAATTTGCTCATCTTTATGAAATGAACCATTTTTCCCTCTTATCAGAATGACTCTTTGTAAGGTCTTGTCCTCTCAAATGCTCATAACCCCTGCCTCAGCCACGTGCCATACGGAGCTCTTCCATGTCTGTTTCTTCATGCAGGTCCTCAGCTTCCTTGAAATTTTCTTCAATCTTAATTGTAAATAATTGGCAAATAAATACCTTTATGCTCTAGATGCTCTAGTTCGGTGCTGTCCATGTGTCTCAGGGCAATTTCACCAGGAATCTATCACCAAAGATAATCACTGAGGATTTAGAAATGGCTTCTATTTGTTTCTGAAACAGAGTGTGAGTTTCTCCCAGTCCTTCTGCCTGGAATTTCCCTGATGGTTGAGCCCAAGAACACAATCTATTTCTAGTACTAGGTATAGTAAATCTGTTCTGTGGAGGTTGAAATGCAGAGAACAGCATTTGATTCTGTTTCCTTACCCATTTGCTTTATGTACTGACTTTTTTTTTGTCTTTATTCTTACTTCTAAAATATTTTTGAAACTTTGTTTGCCTTTTATATTGCACAGTGGTAATAACGCATGCTGTGCTTTTATCTCTGTCGATTTTTATCCCTGACGGTTTATGCTGTTCTTTTGTACTCATTAAAATGCCCTTGTTTCCATTCCTAATGCGATTCTTTTCAGTTTCAGACCCTTATTACTGGCTGCTTTTGATGCACCCTATATTCATACTACATTCCCTATTTTCCCCCGAGTTGGAATACTTTGCTATCGTGTGTGCTCCAGTGCAATAACTGCCAGTCCTCCTTGAAATTGCATTCTCGTGAGATTCTAGCAACAAGTTCAAAGAGTTGCTTGAAATTTGCTTTTCTTATTTCGTTTAATTGAAGATAAAAATTTCTTCTCCTTTTTCTCCAGCTCTCATTTTCCCCTTTCCTTGGCACGGCGAGCGCTTCTCGTTACCACTTCCAGCCAAATCTCTGTACACGTTCAGCTTTTTAAGATGGAGCCCGCCCTAATAGAGTGAAGTGTGAAATAACTGCTCTTCTGGCGCCCTTGACTTTGTGAAGCAGTTGTCCTCAACGTTTCTCACAAACCTGTTGGGCTGTTTGCTCAGTTATTTTGGTTTCCATCAGACACTTGGACGGTTTAGGCCTCCTCTTACCCTCCGGTTATGAAAAGCTTTGAAAGCTTCTGCGAGTCGCTTAAGAAGCGATCGCCCCCTCGGTTGGGCAGTGGAGCCGTTTCTCTCTCCTTGCCTTTTCAGTTCCTTATTCCCTAGTTCCCATTCTCTGTTGCTTAGGGTTTTGTTTCTGCTCCTACTTTTTTCCTCTTCCTCCTGTGTTGTATTTCTTTTTTTCCTGTTGGTAATAAAAGCAGATGCTTGTGTTGTGTGTTTGTTTTTTCTCACCACGGCCCCCTGAAATGCAGGAGTAGGACTTTGCTCAGAAACGGACGGGATGCTTTCATTGTGGAGAAGGGCTTGTGAAGGGGAATTTTGAAATTGGAAATGAAGATGACAGAAATGTTACAATTTCTTTAAATCATGCAGGTCATGCTTTTGGCTCCTCAGTTACGCCTGTTTGCTGTAGGTTAGCGGAACGCTTGCAGCTGGGAGCAGTGCCCACCTGAAGCACCCCACGTCTTTACAGCAGCCATGCTTGTGCTTGAAACCAAAAAGAGGCAACGCTTTGGGACACCGCAGCACCATCATCTCTACTGCTAGGTTATGGCCACGGTCAGTGGTTCCATTTTGACCTGGACCTGCCAGCACCTTCCTAACAGCTCTCTGGACAAGCCCAGGAGCTTGTGCGGCCCATGCCCCGCTTTCAGTCTCGCTAACAGGCGGCTGCTTTGTTTTGGGGGCTGACAATTTGATAGCGTGGATGTAGGCTGCCGTGTGCCACTTGGTCTCAAGGCCAACGCTCCCAGCTCTGCTTAATTTACCAGAATAACGATAACCTGTATTTTTCTAGGAGTTCAGTGAAACTGACACAATTCTCATCAGTTTTACTTTCAGCCCCCTGGGCAAACGCTGCCACAGTTAATGTTCTCGAACCCGTAGGGATGTAAGTTTAGGGAGAACAGCTCACAGCAGAGTTGCTCCAGAGGGAGCAGGGGAGATGGGATGTAGGAGCCACAAGGCTCAGAGAGCTGCTTGCTTTTGGTGCTTCTTCGGGCTTCTGACATAAAATTTGTCCTGGTTCATATTTTGAATAATTAACCTTGTATCGGGCATCCTGATGGAGATTTATACAAAGGCAAGTGCAAAACTGAGTCAGCGGGAATTCCAATTTCTTTTCCTGCCTGTGTCTTCCAGAAACCCTTTAGGGGAGAACTGGGCCCAGAAATGAGGTGGGAGAGGTGGGGATGGCGGGGGGGGACAAGACTCAGGAAATAAGTGACCTGTAAGCAAGATTATTTCAAGAAATCATTTCCTTAAGGCCTTCCATCCAGCAGCAGCAGCCAGGGTTGCCTCGTGGCTGGCTATCCCCTCACCTCCTTTTGTAACGGGATGGGAGAGCGTTCTTTGCCCTGTCGTGTGGGGCGCACGGCTTGGAGATAACATCCTTACTGCTTCAAACGTGTCTGTTGGTAAAGAATAAATACAAAAACGTGGTAAACTGACGCAAATATTTTGTGTACTCTGCACGTGGCCTTCTCAGATATGGGCACGGTGGTACAACGGAGGAGGGGAGGTGCAGCTGGTCGTGCTCCTGCGGTATGGACAAGCTGGGAACCTCAATCTCCAGGCTCATTAATCAGACATCGTTATTGGGGTTAAATTACCGGTAACATAAATAAATGTTGTCTTAAGGATACTTTCAGTTTACTTTTATGTCAATTAATGTCTTTTTTTAAAAAAAATTATTTGCTCTAGACTTTGGATAGGTGGAAAGAATCTGTTTTTTAAACTGTCAGCTTGACCATGCTGTTTTCAAGGCTTTTTTAGACCAAGGATTCATGTGATATGCGACAGTTTCTTGTCTATACTTAGTTAACATGCCCACGCTTTAAAAAAAAGAAGCCAAATCATAACTGTCGTGGACATGTATGAACTTGTTGGGGTGAAGCTCGGGCACTTGGCTATCCACATCTCCTAAGGTGCGGTTTTCCATGTCTGATTAGAATTTGGAAAAACACCGTGATAGATTTTTGTTAGCTGGTTTTAATCTAAACTCTATGAAGTTTTGTTGTTGTTTTGTTTTCCTTTTTTCTTTTATTTTCTTTATTTTTTGCTTAGGGCGTAGCCTTAACTAAACATGGGGAATACACAGCTGCATGGATGTGACCCCACCGCACGGTGCGGCAGCGTTTTCCACCCCAGCTATTAGTAATGGGCCTTGGGGACAGGGCAGAGACTGAATGCTGCTCCCATAGTCATGCCACCTCGGTTTCTTTTTCGGCAGTTTTGTGATGGTCTGCTTTCTAGCCGGATTGTTTTCTTTCGAAACTTGAAAAGAATAATGATATTTGTTTTACTGCTCTAAAGGAGCTTGCTAATGAATACTAGGAAGTGTACTTAAATAGCCTGAATTCTGTTGAAGTCCGTGTGCTTAGTCAGAAGAGAGAACTGGGCACCCCTGAAATGTAATGCAGAAGGACTACACAAGGTCTGAGCAGGCGGTTTGTTGGAGCCACCGTGTAGGAAACCCCTAGACAAAGAGATACATCTGTGATTTGGGCCATCTGAATATCCCCCTCATGCCCCGATGGCTGTTGTCTGTGCTTGGTTTTGGGGCATATGTTATTTCAAATGGGGTCCCACCATCATGTTTGAGCAATGGGTGTAATTACAGAGCTATGCAAACAACTACTTGAACACGAAAAATATTTGCAAACCATTTTGGGAACTGACTCTGAGCTGCTTTGAGCAGGAGGATGGGCTAGCTGACTTTCTGAGGTCTTTTCCAACCTGAGGTACCCTATGATCCCATTCTGTGACCATCCCTTCTAATGGGCCTGCCCATTATTTATGTCATATCCATTGCATTTACACAGGGAGTTATGGTTAATAACCTTTATTTTTAGAAGGTGTTTTCCTGTCTTATTTCTTGAAAGAAAGCAGTTTACCCTCTCTCTTTGTTCCATTTTCTGCGTTCCTATTCCCTGCTGCCTGATAGTTGCTTTATTAATGTCTGATTCTACATAAACTAAATCAATTATTAGTTGCCAACAATCTTTTTTTTTTTTTTTTTTTTTTTTTTTTTTTTTTAAAGGGTGTTTTAAGAAGTATCTGGTAGAAAAGTGTAGGGCAGATTTGGCTAATTTGAAGATTTTGTCAAGAGTTTTTTATTCTGACATCAGTTTTGTCCTGCTAGAAGTTAACAACTCGCTATTAGCGATGAGTCATTTTCTAATAGTTTAGGTATTGCCTTTTCTTCGACCTCTTACTGTCTTCTTTTCAGCTTGTGGTCTGCTCGTCTATATTGGTTTTCAGTTCTTTCTGAATTCATTTGCTCTTGCCTTTATTTCCGTTTCTGGTAAGCAGACTGCGTTATCATTTCGGTTACGCAGCAGGCTTTAACCATACCAGCACTTGGTAGCAGTGTAAAGTGACACAGATCACAGCGCTCCCGTCTCTTCGGCAGAGTTTCTGCCCAGAAGCACCACATGCCATGCTCCTTCAACAGCAGGTAGCATAGCTTTGCTGGGAAAGTCAAGAAGAGAGTAAGGAAATTTGAGATTTGGCGAGGTAACACTGGATTTGAAGGCCTGTATTTCTTATTTCAAATAGTTTTTCAGAAATGTTCTTTAACCTGATACAGCCTGTGCTTCTCCATTGACATTTCTGTTTTCATTTGCTAGTGGACAAGAGCTGGTGAGGCTTGATGAGCTCAAGCTACGCTGAGCTGTCTGTGTCGATGATCTTTCAGAAAGCAGCAGCCACATGGAGGTGAAAGGGTGCTCTTCAGCTTGTTGGTTGTTGTTCATGCTTCAATTTCACGTTCATCACTGAATTACGTGTGCTGGTTCTGTGTGGTGCCCTGCCATCTTCGCTGCAAGGATGATAACCTTAGGCCAAAGCACGGAAAGACAACAGGAGAGAGATACCTGAAGCCTTTTCAGCAGTATTTGTCAAAACTTGTCTGTCAAAGCCCCAAGGACAGACCGAATTTGATGCCTTCTGTTGGGAAATTTCAATTACCTAACTTAGGTTACTGTTCCAATTTTGCTTACTAATAGCACGCTTGCTAGATAGGACATCCTGGATGTAATGGCTTTAAATCAGATTTATTTAACATGGCTGTGTAGTTAACACATGAAATACATTGCTTGACCATACAACATGCTGTTAACCTGTCTTAGGTCCAGAGACGGTCTGGTTCATGCCCATAAGATGGAGCAGGGAAGAAGAAAGAATACAGTTTGCCACCTCTTTATTTTTCTTTCTTCCTCTTAGAAATGGAGTCTATCTCCAGAGTCTGTCGTAGTGCAGATCAGAAACTAAGAGCTTCCAAAACCCTTCAAATGCAACAACAAAAAAAAGGTTAAACTATACTTGTCTAATCTGTGCTTTGGCCTGAAAAGTAGAAGTAACAGAGAAACTGCGTTCACGGAAGGAGGCTGGTTCAGGCCGATTGGTAGCATGAAAGCGTAAAAGAGCGCTGGAAGGTAAATTGCCTTTACATTTGAGAAGGATTGCCAGGCTAAGGAAAATATTGGAGTTGCCTTTTCTGCTTGTTGTCTTTTTGTAGTTGGGTACTTACGGCTTAATCTCAAGTTGTTATTGTGATTTTTATTGTATTGTTACTGGAAACACAGTGAAATGAAAGATCTAGAAATAGCAGGTCCACAGAAGTTCAGAAAAAGCAAATATATAAAAATGACAAACACTATTTTGTGCTTCTTATGTGTTCATCTTTGTGTTTTAAAATTAATCAAGTACCAAATCAAATTTGTGACCTAGTAGTTATTGTAACCAAGTTGTCATGAGGCCCTTCGCTCTCACTTGTACAGCATTTGAAATTTGGATTGGGAAATATTGGACGTGGTGCCACATCTATGTGTGAATTTCTCTTGGTTACTGTGAGAATGGTTCTCCAAAAGTTAGGAATAGTAAATAATAAACAGATACGGCATGCTCTGCTAAATATGGCTTGATGAACTCAAGAGAGTTGAATCCTTGAGTTAATCACTTTGAGTTTGGAAGAAAACAGTCCAACATATGTATAGACATAAGTTTTTATCTTAATCATTAAATCCATAGCTTCTGTCGCTTAAAAAAACCCCTCTGTCTCTAGAGAGCTGACTGATCCCATTTTCCCATGTACGTTTTCTTGGCAGAAGCCTTGGCTTAAGCAGTTTGTGCCTTGCCACGGTGGTGACACGCGTTTGGGGAGACGTGCGAATCGGGGCAGGGAGCTGAAGCAGGCAGAGTCGCTTTGCCTTTTTTTTTTTGGTGTCCTGCCCCATCGCTTCTTGCCGGGTTCCCCCGCGGCCAGGTCAGCCCTGTCAGCTGGTTCGCAGGCTGATCAACCTGCAGCCGAGCCGCCAGGGTTTAGAGGCTGGGATAAAGGGCCACGGGGTGGGATCAGCTTCAATTAGAAGCGCTGCCAAATGCGAAACCCTACCCTGAGCTGTGCCTTTAGCTCTCCGTATGATCCTACGGAAGGCAAGGCAGGGGCGGTTGGTATGGCAAGGTAGTGATGAGTCAGCACGGCCGGCCTTGGATCGCATCTAATTCCGCTGTACCAGAAATTACGGTTTTGACCTTTCTAAGGTTTTTATGGCAATTAATGTGTGCTTTTACACTAAAAGACCTAGATCTCACGTCTTCAATGCGAGATTAAATGCAGTTTGGCGTTTGAAGCTCTCAGGACGAACAAGGCCAGCTCATACAACTTGGTACCTGTTAGCTTGGGCTGCAGGAACGGTAGGGAAAAGTACTGGGAGCAATTTGTTGTTATTACTTTAACCAGCTGTTATTAAATTGCAACTTGCCTTGTTTGTGCTAACATTCATATCAGGTAAATGTTAAAACATGCGCTTTTTTACAGACTAACATGTTTGAAAATGTTTATAAACTTAGGCTACAGCAGCACAAACAGTTTGAATGTGAACTTAAGGCACGGCAAGATGCAGGTGGTATCACCCTGGAAGTGAGGTACTGCACCTGTCCAGGGGAAGTGCCTGTAAATTATGAGGGGATGGCTGGCGGTGGTGCTCTAACCTCGCTTGGCTGTTCTGTGCAGACACGGCGACTCGTTTTATTTAATATGATTTGGGAAATGCACAGCTTCTGTCCACTGTTGGGAGTAAAGAGGTTTCAGGGTAGTTTATTTTAGTTAATCTCAACGTGACTGGATAGAGAAGTGCCTGAACTTACACAGATCTGTGTCCGACAGGGGCTCGTCCTGATTAAGCCTAGAGGACTCAGTGCCAGAGGGAGCAGGCTCGCGGAGGAATGGGAGCGGCTTTGCCACTCACCACTTGTTGGTTGAACCAAAATACCTCGCCCTGACAGCAAAATAAAATACCAGCATTCACCATCGTAGCTAAGGCTCAGACTAACATGTTTAACCTTCTCGTCGCAGCAAAGAGCGCTGACCTGTGTGGTTTTTGGAGATGTGCTGCCGGTGGTGGCTTGATGGCTGTGTCCGTACCTGTACAAACAGGGCACGAGGCTCTTGTACAACAGTGACTTTTGTAGAGTAAACACATGGAGGTTTTTTTTTTTTTCCTCCTTTTTTATAATGTGAGTGCTTTCCTTTTAAAATTTTATCTTAATCTCTGGAGAATTGGTTTGATAAAAACTTTCCTGTAGGCCAGGCACCTGCAGAGCGTTTTGGTTGGAAACAGAGCGATAGGCAGTGCCGGGGCAGGTCTCGCTGGGTGAGTGCGGGATTTGAGTTTGTTTTGTTCAGTCACAGAGCTGAAATGGTCTTTTTTTTTTTAATTCCTAAGTGTGTTTAGTGAGAGTTCCTCTCGACAGGACTAATAAGGGAAGACGGGACGAGGACGTCTTTGGTGCCCACAAAGGGAGGCTGCCCCTGCGAGCGGATGTTGCAGCTCAGCGTAACAGAACAGAATTGGCTCAAAAAAACAACTAAAGTCAGATCAGCGAGAAAACAGACGTAACCCTAGCGTTATTTTTGTTGTTCAGATAAGTCAGGGTAGTGCTGCCGTGCCGCTGTCCTGCAGATGTCTGAGCTTTAAGCAAATTTGAAGCAAACTTAGAGCTAACGCTGACGGACCCAAAGCAGCGCGCAGCAGCTGCTCTGAGCCCGGTGCGGAGGGGAGTTGAACAAAGGTACAAGTGCCATGGGCACAGCGATGGGTTTGCGAGTGTCCATCAGTGGGAGCGAAACGAGGGTTGCATAATGATCTCTGGGTTTGTTTTGCTCTCCGAGGTCTGTAGAAGGGAAAAAAAAATGGCAGGGGCCATTTGGGGGGGGGGGCTTAGGAAAGAGGAAAGAGCCGTGCTTAGATGGACATTCATCAAGCTTTACTTTCTTAGTCAGCCCGCTTCAAATTTGTCTGGAGAAGCATTTAAAAGCCTGAACAGCGTTAAAAGAGGAAGAAGAAGGGGAAAGAAGCCGCTCCCTGTGCTCGCAGCACGGCGTTTCGAGCGGATCCCCCAGCACAGCGGGGCCGCGGGCGCCTTGTGCGACTCCTCGGCTGGCAGGCGGGCACCGCGGGGGGCTGGTGACACCCAGGGGGGGGGGCTGGTGACACCCATTGGGGCTGGTGGCACCCGGAGAGGACCTCCCCTTTCGGCTCTAGCCCCGGGGGGGAGCCTGCCGAGGGGCCCCAGCTCCGGGAGCCTCCGCCGGGGGCGCTGCTCGGGCTGTGGCGCAGCCGGCCCCGGCTCCTCTCCGGCGCTCCGCTCCGCACATTGGCGGCGCCCGGCTGCGTCGGATCTACTTTCTCTAGTTTTTTTTTTTTTCCTCCCTCCCCTCCCTTCCCCCTCCTTCCCCTCCTCCTCCTCCCTTTCGCCCTCCTCCTCCTCCTCGGGGAGGCTCCCGGAGGAGGCCAAGTTGTGAGGCGCTCCCCGCGGCGCCGCCCGGCTCCCCCCCGGGGCAGCGGCAGGGGGAGCATGGCCGGGGCCCCTCGGTGCTGAGCCCCTCGGTGCTGAGCCCCCTCGGCACCCAGCCTGACGAGAACTTCTCCCCCCGGAGCGGCCCCTTGGGCACCCATGCCAAGCCCTCCGTTTGCCTGAGGGGCTCCGTGAGGCGCTTGCCGAGGGCCGGGTTATGGTGCGCGATTCGCCCGGGGTGAGTAGGGCTCGGCGCCGGCAACTTCTTTGTGTTAAAGGGGAGAGAAGGGGACGGGCAGGCTCGGGGCTTGGCTGCACGGCACCCGGTGCTGTAATGCCGCCGGGAGACGGCGTTTTGGGGCGGGGGGGACCCGCAGAGCCCGGCTGCCAACTTGGCCCGAGCCCCCCCACCGCCTGCCTCCGACGCTCTGCGGGAAGAACCGGGGGAAAAAAAAACCCAAACCCAGCCCCGGCCCCCTCCCGAACGGAGATCTGTACATGTAGGTTCAAGTTACACGGTCACTAGATAATCCTCGACCATTAAAAGCAGGGGGAGGGGGAGGACAACAAACAAAAAAGCCCGGCTGGGTGTTCTGTAGGGCCCTATGGCCCTTGGGGTGAACCCGGCACCCCCAGGCTGGGACGTGGGCACCCACGAACACTCCTTTAAATTTATGACTTTATATGGTTACCTATAGCACAACTCTGGTTTTTACCCTTTTTTTTTTTTTTTTTGACTACTTTCATTTCCTGGTGTGAATTCTTGGAGCGATGGAAAATGTGATAAGATGAAATTTTCTTCAATATTTCGAAGCGCTGTGTGCCATTTTAATTTCGCGTGGTTTCAAGGCATAGCTGGACGATGGTAATGCTGGATGATTTTCCTGGCTGCCTTTATCGGTAGATCTAAACTAAAAACAAAACAAAACAATAAAAACCACTTCTTAAAATACGTTCCTGGCACGTAATGGATGTGCAGACCATCATATTGTGATGATTTTTGTATGAGCAGCGAGCAAATAGGTCATAAGTCAAAGTGAGTGTTATGTAACTGGCTGGCTTTAGCAAACTTGATACAAACTACAGGAAAAAAGCGTATATTTTTTTTTCTTTGGATATGGACAAACTGAGAGCCTAGCTCTCCCTTTATTAATGAGATTACTTTGTAGCATGCTCATTAAAAAATAAAAATCCAAGCTTATACTTTCAAACTGTTAGCCAGTCAATTTGCACGGTGTCTTATATTTTCCCAAAAAACTGTTTCGGTGGTGTGTCTGCTCCGGATACTGAACATGAGCTGTTCACTAGTGAATCACTAGTTAATGCTGTAGCCGGATTCATTACATAATTGAAAATCGTTCATGAGTTAGTGTAGTTTTATTGTTTAGCTTTACTGCTTTCTAGAAGGATATTATTTGGCATAGTTTCAGTTCTTGAAAGAACTGAAGATAAGTATGAATACTTGAATTTTTTTTTGCATCTGAGGAAGAAAAGCAGCAGTGGGTTAATACTCCTCTTGCAAAACTGAAACAGCTAGGCAGACATTTAAAGATTCCCAGTGATTATATAAAATACCGTGTATTGAACTAAACAGTGTTACTGAGCTGTGGCTTCCACGTAGGGGTTTGGTACTTTCTGCACATCGTCATGGTGTTAGGATGTCGGGTTGATGTCCCTGCACAATAAACTACGCTTGCTATGGAGAAAGCTGCAGCTTCCAGACTGAGAGGTGCAAATATTTTAACCAACTACTTGTAAGACAAACAGAGACGACAGACAAGATACGCTTTTATTAGTGCTAATGTGATTAGCTGCATCTATGGGAACCATTCATTAATCTAGCTAATGACTACTGTGCGTTTCATTTTAAAGTATTTGGTGTATGCTTCCTCTACTACTTGCTTGTAAATACCCTTACTTCTGATAATATGCTCGGCACTTGAGTTATCTGTACTTTCTCATTGCTTTCCTCACTTGCAGGTCGTCTTTGTAAGCTGTTTTACAGAGACATTTATCAGTTTGATGCAAAGTAATAAGTAATATTCTGTTTACATCACATCAAAGAGTCCTGGGGCCAAAACTTTATTATTTTATTTTATTTTTTAAGAATTCTTGCTGAAATTTGGTATCTTTATTTTGTCAGGCTGCGTATTCAGTTGACTTGCATCCTTTTCCCTGTACTGTTCTTTCCCAAGCAGAAACACCCTCACAATTCTGGCAGAAATGTTCGCTGCGAGTTTTTCGGGGAGGTGGCATTGTTGTCACTGACATATCTTGCCAGTAAAAATTGGTTGCATCATGCAGGCTTTCTTAATGCGATTGTTCATTGGACTTGCCTGCAGACGATCTCTTAAAGGTAAATGGCTGAGCAGAAATGAGAAGAAGCCATATATTGATTTCTGATTTTGTTTCAGGCTAAAAGGGCCACTCAGCATCTGTGTTTCCAGCCTGAAATTTAGTCAGCTCTTTAAAAATGTTGGAAGTATTCTTTTTTTACCATCACTGCTCTCAGTTCTTAGGGCTGTGCAGCTCTGCTTTCCTGTTCTTTGTGTGTTGGTCGAAAACACTCCGTATGGAGTAGTGTGTTCTTTATACACAATGCCAGTATAAAATATTCAGCCTTCAAAAAAGAAGGGAAACTGACTGTGGAGTGCCGTCAAAAGCATGCTCTAAACACTCTAAAAGCTGAAAGATAAATACTTTTCACTTTATTTGGACTGTTCCAATTTTAGTAATTACTGAGGCTTCTGGAAACTTTAGTGTGTAATGTGTTTTCAGAGAGAGCTTTAAAAACGAGTTGACAGTAGGCCTTTAGCTAGGCTCTTACAATTCTGCCTTTCCTCTCTGAAATCCTTTTGGCATCTTCTGCTTTGCTGGCGGTATCCTGGGATGTCGCATCGCCGATACCGGATGTCTTCGTGTAACTCCTGGCATCTGCTGTGTCACGGGGATAGCTTAGGTGAACCGGGAAACGTCACAGAAATTGGGTAAAGTCGTATAGGAGAAACACAGTAATGTTGTATTGGAGCTAGAGGAGTCTTTTTTTAAGGGTGTTCAAATCTTTGTGTCTGGTAATCGGATGTGGAATATATTCTGCAAACAAATGTCTCTAACTTGAGGGATCTTTACAGTTTTTTTTTCCCCAAACATTTAACATCTTAGATTACGAATGCTTATCAAAACGGGTGGGAAAACGTCACGGTTAGAGCTTTTCCTTTGAAAATAGCTCATTTTTTTAAAAAAACAGATCACAATTATATATTGCCTTGCTAGGATTTATTTTCATCTCTGAGTTGAGGTGCAATGCCAGGCATAAGTGTAGATGATATTGCACATATGGAGGATATTTGACTCCTCCATAAGATCTGTTAAAAGTTAGTCATAGTACATTATCATTCTGTCTGTCTCTCTGGTGAAGGCTCACTGGTGACTGAATTTGCTGCGGAAATGTTACCCGGTGAATGTAGTTGGTGCTGGTGGTGCTTTTGTAACCCAGAAAATAAAATAGTTCATGTTGGATACTTGGAGCCGTGTCTTCATCCTCGTTACCAAGTGTTGGAAGGTAAATACTTAAGCAATATTATTTAATTAGGTGCTGGGAGAAGGTGAGGGCTTGGAAGAAGAGCACGCTTGTGTGTGTGTTTGTTTATTTTGGTCAGGACTTGCAGTGCTTGGGTGTAATTCTGCTCCAGCGCTGGTTTCTTTTAGATAGAACTGAATGCCTTCAGCCTAAAAGCACTTCCATGCTGTTGTTACTCCAGAGCTCTCTTTCCATTTTTTTTTCTTCTTGCTTTTCATCTTTATTATTATTATTGTTAATTTTCGTGCCCAAAATGCAGATAACGTGGAAGGCTTTTGTTCAGCGAGCAGCGCACGTGAGAGAGGTTATGGTGGCGTGTTGCTAGTTAGCCTTCTGCTCCTAACAGCTTATAGGATCTCACTCATCCCATTGCCCCTGGTAGTGTCTAACATCAGATGGCACGGAGAAAAACGTGACAAACTCTGAAGTGGAATAATCAGTTGTGGAATAATCATTCTGTGAGGGATCTGTTGGAGATGGGATTATGCCAGCCGGAATGGGAGCTATGTTTTTTTTCCAAAATTCAGAAAACCTCAAGTGGAGTTCTTACTTACGCTTACAGATCTGCAGAAATCTACTTCCTTGTAAGGATCTCAAATGTGACAGAATTTGAAGGGTTCTTCCAAGCCTGGGGGTATGATACAGTCGGCAGCACAAAGAGCATGGAAGGGAAGGAATGGGTTGGGTGGGCCTGTACGAGGACTGCATCTGGAGCTGGGAGAGGGGCTAAAGGTTGGGCCAGATGGTCCTCTGGTCATCTTGAGCTTCGTGGGTCAGGGGATTTTGGTAATGCAGTTCTGGATCACCCCTGAGAATGAAGATAATGAGCAAGAACGAGTTGAACAAGCAAGAAGATACAGTGGTCAAGGAGGGTGATGTGTCCAGAATATTTTGTTATCATTTCAAGGGTTATTTGATGTGGATCAAGAAGTAGAAGGTGTGCTAGGTGTTGTCACTGTGCTGTGTCCAAAAGGGTGGGTCACAATCATGGCAGAAGTTGTCAGTCAGTGTATGCTGAGAACTGTCATAAAAGGGAGGTCTGGATTGACCAGTAAGTACACCTTTAAACTGATGACTCTCATTGGAAGAGTTTCATTTTGGCCTTTCAATATTTTCCTGGAAGGCTGCTCGCACATAGGAATGGATAGAAAAACAGGGTAGAGTGCATTTGGAAGAATCACAGGTTTGCAGTGATCAGAAAAGGGGGACCAGAGGTACAGGCACGTCATCTTTAGGACAGATGGAAGACTGAGGATGGGGAGCATAGTCTTCAGTCTTCTTCCTTCACCTGAATCCATCTTGGTGCGGTTCCTTGTCTGTGAGCAGTCTTTCTTTTCAAGTGCATTTAACCAGCTTTTCCCTTCTGTTCCTCCCTTGTCATCTTCTATTTTTTTTTTTCCTGGTTAAATGAAGCAAAGATTTTTATTTAAAGGAACCACTTTTGAGAACAATGTAAAGACAATGTTGTGCAGCTTCACAAGTAGCAACTGTTAAAATTCCAAGTCTAGTTCTTGGAAGAAGAGCATGATGTTGAGGAAGCCGGAAAATTTCTGAAGTGGTTCCTGCGGACCAACCAGGGTACGGTCTTGTATCAACAAGTTCTTAAAACTGGTCTGGGGAGGGGAGCCTGGTCTGTATGTTTGTTTAACTTACGTGTTAGCCAACAAAATGTGAAATGTTTTTATCGGTCTATTTGTGTTCAGGTAGTAAGAGCCACCTAGAATGATGCAGAATGTTCAACTGTGAAAAGTCTGTAATTCATCTTCCACTTTTCAGAAATGCACACAGGTATTAAATTATCCTGGTGGCAGTCGGTTACTAGGCGAGATGGTTATGTCACTTTTCCATAGAAAGTTTTGGAATCCTCGTGCTGGATTGGTGAATACCCGCTACTCGGGGCATTTCTCTTGCCTCTCGGGGGAGTATTTTGCAATCGGTTGACTTCTGTTTACTACGTTACCGGAAAGTCAGAGTTTGTGACGTGTGGTGGATAGCCAGGAACTGCTATTCCCGGCTGAGATACCTGCTGCCATCACCAGTGCTGATGAGGACTGTTGGCTGCTGTTTCCCGTGGTGACACCCGGGAGGAACGACCTTTAGGGGAAGGCAGCTCTCATGATCACTGATTATGGACAGCTCGTGTGGAACCAGGCCTGCGTGTTTGTTTATCTTCTTTTGGCTGCCTAACCTTCAACCTCTGCTGTTGACAACTTCACCCGTACCACAGGAGTCTTCAATATTGATGCCACTGGACCTCTAAATAAGGAGCTGACAGTGAATTAAGTACAGCACGAATTCATTTCATTATTAATCAGGGTGATAGGATATTCTGTAAGGTGCAGAAGTCTCTTTCAAAGACAAGTGAAGTAAATAGAATTTTTTTTCTATTGAAATAAAGTAATCGTGAGAGCAAATGCTCATCAGTATGAGTAGGAATCTTCCATCTAGTCCCTTCGGTACGTATTATTTTGAATAATGCCAGCTGATTGCTACTACATGTGACAAAACAGTGTAGAGAACAGGATACTTTAGAAAAAATTACCCAGACAGCAGAAAGTTTTTCATCCTTCAGATCCCAAGCAAATGTGGGGCTAGTTTTTTGTCAACGTAGATTCTGACAAAAATCACAAGCCTGTTGTCCGTAGAGCAGAAAATGAAGGGCATGTCTGGGTCATTCAGTGAGACCTGGGCCTGTTGGGTTGTGTTTTTTGAGCTAGGAACATACCTCAGGCCTCTGAGACTTGGCCTGCAGTTCATATTCAGGTTCATCTAATGCAGAGCAGTGTCATAAGTACTAATGTTACGTGTTAAATTTTATCAGAGCAACGTAGGGATGAATGGTTTTGCATGCAGGACTCCACATACTGCTATCCTTCAGCTTTTCTCAGTGTTCTGTGCCACAATTTTCTTGACAGGCCAGAAAATAGTGAAAGAAGAGCTGCTTGGTTGGCTTTCATGAGAAGTTACATAGACTTACATGTGAAGAGTAGGAGACCTCTCCTGAGGAAGGCTGTTCTGAAGATCTTTTTTGTAGTAGAAACCCCGTGATGGTTATGATCTCAGCAGCTCGGAGGGTAATCACTGTGCCTGTTCCATGGCGTGAACAGCCAGAGCTTGGCATTTATTTACAAGGAACTTGAAGGATGTGTTGTAGCGGTAAAGTTATGGGCAAAAAAGCAGTAGTGCTGGTATGTCTGTTACGGCTAAAAGAGAAGCAAGGATCATGGGGAGTGATTGCAGCTGATGTAAAACTTGTAACTCAGTAAAATGGATGAACTTTTGGGCACGTGGAAGGAAATACGTACTGCTTTTTTCACCAAGTGTCTGACTGCTCCAGGATCACTTAACGTCACCTTCTGCATCTGCAGTCCACGAGCAATTTATAAAATCTTCAAGTGGTTGCAATCTATACTGGCACAAGACATATCTTGCAATAATCTCTCCTGGAATTCTCCTCTCCAGTCCTTCCACCAGCTTCTTAAGCCTGCTCAGCTCAGCAGAAGCAAGCTCTCTGCAGACCACCCTATACCAGATTGTGCCTCAGCAGCAGAAGTAAAATTTGTCAGCAGAGCTTCATGGCTACCCCGGTAATCGTTGTGAGACAGAACCACCAAGCTCAGAGGATTCTGTGATACAACACACACGTTGTCCTTTACCAGATTGCATCATGGATATTCACCGTATGTCCTCGTGGAAAGTAGGTGGATGAAATGAAGCAACTCTTATGTATTATGAGGATGAACTTGCATGCCGTCAGTGAGCACGTAGCTATTTCTCATAAAACTCCATCCTTAACTTTTCGGTTCTGGCATTCAAAGATGTGTGACAGAGATGAGAGATGAGCTTGGGACCTGAAATTCATGACTTTAACCAGTCATGAGCCTAGAATAGAACGATATTCCTAATATTTTCTGTGCACCCCTGCCCTAAAACTCATCCCTTTGTCTTCCACAGGTAATTGCCTCTCGCTCTTTTCCCCAGGAGGCAACCGTATTAGGAGCTTTCCCTCAGCCCTCTTTACTCGTAATGTTCACCTGTCTTCTCAGATGGGTTCCCAGCGTTAACGCTGAAGATTGTGGTATCTGCATAGTATTCAAATAAGAGCTTTGGTGTCCAGTAGCTTGTTTGTTACTTAACATTTTTACTCGATCAAGGTTGGGGAGAGCAAAATAAAGTCCCACAAATACCTCGCTGTTGTCTTTTAACTGACTACAGGTAGCAAAAGATGAATTCTCTACAAAGTGTAAGGTTAGAGGGCCGGTGTGCTAGGACTGGATATTATTTCAAAGCCAAAGATTGCACCAAAGTGCCACCTGACTTTCTTCGGTGACCTGACACATGATGTTTAGGTTATTTCTGAGGCTATGCAAAGAATTGTGTCTTGGGAGAACCCCCTCAGCTGCAAGAAGAGCTTGGTTTTGCATCAGTACCAGCAAAGGAGGGTTTTTTGACTATGAAGGCATCTTGGAGAGAAGCATGACTATGACCTGAAGCTTGCTGGTTTTGAGTTGTGATGGCCATCTGACTAAGGGTTAAATGACACTGACAGTTACCTTTTTGGTATGATATGGACAAAGATTCTAATAAGCCATCTACTGACTGTGAAGGTTTATGGGATGCTCGGGCATTTTCTTTACTTTTCTTGCCCCTTGCTACCTCCCAGGCAGAACTGATTCTCTAAGACTCTG
The DNA here is from genome assembly GCA_011075105.1 of Heteronetta atricapilla. Taxonomy (NCBI): domain Eukaryota; kingdom Metazoa; phylum Chordata; class Aves; order Anseriformes; family Anatidae; genus Heteronetta; species Heteronetta atricapilla. The sequence continues at coordinate 7,276,355 of CM021732.1, read as the reverse complement.
TTAATAGTCTGCAGATAATGGAAATAATGAACAAGCCTTTTAAAGAAATGAAACATTTATAAACCACTGGAGGCTGTAAATGAAGGTTAGTGTTGCTGATCAGCCCTCAGGTGCCAAAGTAATTTGGGCAACCAGATGACCTTTGCCTTGCCAGCTCTTGGTTCAGAGTCTGTAAGATAATATGCAGAAATCATCTGTGTCACGGTGGCCAGATCTACGTACTGGGCCAGATCAGGGATCTGAATGTCCCGTCGTCATGTGGCCTGCAGCAGTGCAGAGCAGGTGCCGGGGAAGGAGAACAAGGAAATCCTGTAATCGCACTTCCCTGAACCGCTGCAAGCTGGGAAAGAATTGCGGGATCTGGAGTCAGGGAAAGCATCTGTGTGCTAAATCTGTTGAGCCTTAAGGATCTCAACCTCAATGTATCCAGCCTCTCCATGACCACGCGGGCTTTCACCACGACTGAGCATGGAGTGCCACAGTACAACGGCGTGTCACGTGAAGAACCACCACCTTTTACTGGGGATTTTCTTGAGACTTCTACTGATGCACACCGGTCACCCTTTTGGCACAGACTCTGTGATTACCTTTTGTGATCTGTGATTTTAATTACCAAGGTGCATGAAAATGTTCACGTGGGAAAAGCAGACCATATAGTCTTAGGAGATGCCAAGAGAGCTCCAGGTTAGATGTGTGAAGTTCTAAACTGAAAAAATCATGGGGGGAAAGTTGAGAGGACAAATTGTGTGTGTGTGGTGCACGGGGCTGCTTTTGGAAGGCGTTACGGGCTCGAGAAGTATTTGGGTGTTAGGACTGCTAGCAGGTGCTGTTGTGGTGCTTCAGGCAGTGAGTTTGTTCACTTCTTGCAGCCTAAGGGAATTGTGGGACCTTGTTTTCTGATATTAGACGTCCATACTCTATAGCTTAGGTTTTGCTTCATACTTGCAGTGTTTGTATCTGGATGATGAACCACTCGTAGATGCCATAAGCGGGCTTCATTATTCTCCTCCTTACGCTTCCTGATAGAACTGGCTATCGGTGAGTTCAGATTTCATGCCTGATCCTGCAGATGGCTCTGGATTTCCACATCTCTGAAAAGCCTCAGTACAGGGTCAGACCGACGTGGCTCTGCTGGCTACATCAGCTGGCTCTAACGGACCAGGTCACACGCAAACGCTCAGTAAAATAAGATTGAAGTATCATCGAAGTATTAAAGTACCCCCTTCTGCCCACTCAGTGGGGCCCAGCCCGCCTTCTGTGACGGACCACCCATTCCCTTTGTGCCGTGTGTTGTGAAATGCCCGTCTGGTCTCTGAGCCCGATTGTTCGCCACCCAAACCGCAGCCTTGTTCCAGCCTGTGCTGGGGATGCTCGTTGTCCAGCACGCCTCCGTTATTCATCTCTTCCCTTCCTTTGACTGGTGATTAAATGAGAATGGATTCTGCTTTCAGTTGATACGTAGTCTTCTAAGGACAAATATGAAACACCGGTGCTGACAGCGGGTGTCTCCTGTTTTCCTCTACCTCTGCTTTTTAACTACCAAAGACTGTTGTCTTTTTTTTTGTTCTGTTTAATTAATAAGCTGATCTTGCATTAGAGAGCCAGCCTAAATTACGTTGGTAATTTGCCATGACCACCTATGGTACTATGTAAATAACGAGAATAACAAAAACCTACAACTAAATTAACAAAATCAAAAGGGTTTGGGTATGCTTTCTGAGACAAGCCTTGTCATCTAGCCTGGAAGGACAAAAACTGGGTGGTTCTTCAGGCTTACTTTTTGGTATGCTTCAAGCTCAAAGTTTCATAGCATGAATCCAGAAGTTTAATTTATGTCTTTCGTCAGGTGGCTTTGACAGCAAGTATGGAAAGCTTAAACTTTATGCAAGCACGGGTGGGTTCGACATAAGATCAGCAAGAGAGACAGTTGAGTCCTTGTGCTGTTGGAATTTGGGTAAACGAAGAGGCCTATTTCCAAACCAGCATGTCGTAGAAGAAGGGATGGAAGATGCTGTAAAAGCTCTTAGCTCTGGCTTTTCTTTTGGCACTTCGGAATCGGATGATTTGGCTCTGGTAACTGCTGTGGATAGGAGGCGTTTCTAGAAAAATAAAATGTCTGTGTGGCAGCGGTGGGGGAGACGGCTGTTCTGAAAACATCTGAGATGCTGGAAGTGTCCCTAGTGGGAAAGAGAAATTGCATAGCTGGCACCGAGACTAGCTTCTTGTGCATGTATGGCCATGTTTAGAAAAGGCTCAACACCAGGAGCTCCATTACTAAGGAAGCGAGTGGCTAAAGCAGTTGGAAATAAAGGGAAGCGTTCTTACCTTGCTTGTTTGTTTCAGTTTGGCAAGACAATAGCGTGGGAGGGTTGCTATCTCCAGACGAGCTGCCTGTGTGAAGCAAATCTTGAGATGGATTTCAAAAGGTAAATGTTATTTTAACCTGAAGGCTCCAGGGTTGGTGCGAGCTGGGTCTGGATATGCCTAGCTCCTGCTTACAGGTAGATGATCACAGACTGATGATCTGGGTTGGAAGGGACCCACAGGGATCATCGAGTCCAACTCCTGGGTCCTCAAAGGACCACCCGTAAATAAATAAATGGTGAACAAGCACGGATGGCAACTCTTAGCTTGGAAATCTGGTCTGGAATGCCCAGAGGCAGCTCTTGATGGAGCAACGTGCACAAGGCTCGCACTGCACGCATTGCTGGGAAGCTTCTGTTTTCTGGTACGTCTTGCAAACCTTCGCATGTATAATTACAGCAAACTATAGGCAGTTAAAAAAAATCAAAACATTTCAAAGAAGCTGTATTTAAAAAAAATAGCTTTCTTATTGGCAAATGCTAGTTAGTGTGGTAACACAGTTCAGTACAGTTATTTGCACCTATGTGCTAGTTCTTAGCTTCCTGTGAAGCAGCAACATTTCTAAGGAGATGGCCAGAAAAAAAGTTCTCAGGATATTTTTGGGGGGCTGGGTTAGGGGTGGTAGGTTTTTTCTGTTTGTTTCTTTGTTTTATAAGATGTGATTCTTTTTGTTGCGCTCGTCAAGACTTATTTTGAAGGACTTATTTTTCTTGTTTTGACAAACCAGTTGATCATTGCAACTGGCAAGGAACCGACGTGGAGCAACAAAGGATTTCTGTTCAGCTGGAAATTTTGTTAGAGGCCATCTCCATCTTGGAGCACTTTGTGAAGTAGAGTAGAAACTCTTTGTATAAGAAGGGCCGCTCCAGTTAATTTGCATGTTTTCCTCCCCGAAATTAGCATACCAGAATACTTGGTTGCGGTGTGTTTGGAATACTTTGTACAAGAAATAACAGTAAGTCGAAGATTGCTAACTGAGGGTCTGTAACGATGCCAACTATTTTTTTTTTTAATGAAAGCTTTGTATACATAACAGGATGAGTCATCACTGGGGAGTTCTGAAAGTGGTTGGCATCCCTGAGAACCCTTTTGTATGTCTCTGCTACACAAAACAAGCATTTTTGTCATGAAACTGTGCTGTAAAAAGTACTGGACTAACTAGGGTTTAGGGGAAGGTTTACTAATGTAGCTTAATTCTTGACTTTATATCATTACATTAAAAATGTTTTGGTATTCTTAGACCTTCCTAAGTAATAGGAGCCAGTTTCTAAGTAGCTTTTTGGCTTTCTGTTCCTGAAGATTATAGTTGTGACTGCAGACGTACTTCTTTTATATATGCTTATAAATTTGTTTTTAAAAGCGTGTAATAAGAGTTTGACCGTTTTCCTGGATCTGCAGAAAGGACTGCTTTGCTTCGATGCAAGTATGAAAAATGTGGGTGTAGGAGAACACCAAAACTCCCTTTGCTTTACCGAGCGCAGATCACTGTGCTGAACCTGCAGGAGCTGCTCATCAGAGGCGTGCTTATTTTAAGTACAGTTTCTTTTGATGGAATTGTCACGTACAGGAGCTGGGTGGCCTTGGTGCTTTCTGTTGTGTCTCCTAAGAAAGGAGTATCTTTATTATTTGCGCTGGGACAACTCACAGTTGCTATCCTCCCTGAGAGCAGCTGCTTGATAAAAAGAAGCGGAAACATTTCTTCATGTTTAGGATGTTCATAGGGCCGCCGTTGTGTTTTGCCCATGATTTTTGCTAATGATGTGAAGCCTTGTTTGTGTAACTTTAAAGTTACGCGAAGAGAACGAATTTTGGAGCTGGTGAAACAGGACAGTACGCTTAGTTTGATCTGAGATTTCTAGGAGTATATGAAACTTGCCAGTCCTTCCCACCCCCGATCGGTTCTCCAGCAGGGCGTATTGTAATGCATGCTGTACCTTCAGAAATCAGAGCTGCTGATTGCCATTCTTTCATACCTTAGGGTAGTGATGATCTATTAAATGTAACATCTTAGTTTTGTGATTTCTCTTGAGTGAACCTGAATAGTAAGTTTGTGGCCAATGAAACTTGAAAAAAGAATTCTTCAGAAGAGCTCACGAAGAAGTGTTCAGGATTTGTAGGTTTTGATCCAGGAAAAAAAAAAAAGCTCTCATAATAATTTAGAACTTTATACAGTTTTCATTTCAATTCTCAGAATAATGCTGGTAACAAAGCATAAATGACGGAGGGGCTTTCAGGTGGTCCTCGAAAAAGCACAGGTTAATTATTCAGCGCTGCACCTGCAAGTGTGCTAGCTTTGAGGCAAACTCTCAGCCTTACGCTGCTGGTGTGCTCATTTTTGTGTGCAGCCGAGGCTAAGCATTTAAACTGCTCTTGGATTTGGAAGTAAAACAAACAGGTAAAAAAAGTTGACATTTGGTGATAGTTTTTATTTAAGCTTAGAATTAGTCCTGTGGCATTGCTGAGCAATGACTTCTTTTCATGGCAGCACACTTTTACCTATTATTTCTATTAGTCATGTTATTTTAAGCTGTAGTTCTTCTGCTGTGAGTTACCAGCCTGGTGGTATTCTGCAATTAAATGCTGGGGCATGCTGATACGGGGTGTGTCTAGTGAGTGAAGCCCTGGTTTGTTTTTATTTTCCAAGGCAAGCTAAACTTCAGCTTTTGATTTCACTTTTGGAGGAGGTAAATTCTCAACCTGTCTGCAAATGAGGCCGTAGGATTGGGTATTAAAAAAAAATAAGGTCCTGGGGTGTGTCTGTGTTTAGAGAAGTTAACAGCAACACCAAAAAAAGGTATGTTTGCCTTGCACCCTCTCAAGGCTCTTGCAGGGAGGAGCCCTACTTCAAAATACCCCGCTTCCTTCACCGAGGCACCGTTCCCAGCTGCTCAGATGAAGAAAGTTTCCCTCGGGGGCACGCAACCAAGCACGTTACCTTTCTTCTAGGATCCCCTTGCATAGAAGAAAAACCGTGTGCGTTATTGGGGGCTTCCCACCTCATCTCTTCCAGTGTGGTGGTAGTAATGGAAATTTTCTGGTGAGCTTGATACTTAGAGGCTCTCTGAGGGCACGCTTTGAGAGCCGGGTTGTGCTGGCAGCACCACTGGGGCAGTCACCTTCTGCTGCAGCTGCTCCTTTCAGTTCTCTGCCAGCCCAACTCTCAGCACGCCTGTGGGGCTGGGAGCCCCTTTGTGGCACCCTGACCTCCCGTAGTAAAGGGGATGTGCAGTGTACCTGGTCCTTCAGGTGAAGATGGGGCCGTTCTCTAAGTCCGAGCGCCCTGCTGGATTGCTTTGGGCCAGTCCTAGCTTTTTGAAGAGTTACGTACAAAGCTGCTTCTTGTGCTTGTAGATCCTTGTATTCACAGAAGCAAAGCGTCTAAGAAGAGCTTTCATCAATGACAATTGGCTTAATAATAAAGGGTTTTGATTCTTTTTCCTATTTTCCTCTTTTTTTTTGACTTTTTAAGCTTAAAAGTGCATGTTCCCTTTTCCATGGTATCGTTTTAAATCAGTAAACTTGTGCTTTTTTCATATTTTCCTAGTTAATAGGATTCCTGATAGACTTCTAGCCTTTATAAGTAGTTTCAGATGTAAAATGATTCAGATGTGACACAAAGAAAGGCAAGTTTGGAATCGCATTAACGTCATCCTGTCAGTAACACACAGTCAGCAGCCGCCTGGCTTCTGTTAGCCCTACAGCTGCTTTACTTCCCAGTAACCCAAACCTTCCACGCAGCGAGGAGTGCTACGGCGAGGCCACAGACCTACCTCTGCATTTTGAGATGAGTAATGGTACTTAGAATTATTCCAGAAACTTTGAAAAGTTGAGATCTGGGAGCCCAGTTCTGGGCATTTTTTGAGAGCTCTCTGCCTAATCAGTAAAAACAAACACGAAAACCAAGCAAACAAACAAAACCCCGAAAAGATTGCCCGAGGTAACAGGTGTCTAAAGAATTTGTGTTGTATTAATGCTGCACATCATCTGTTCAGCCTCCAACGCCAAGGGAATAAATGCTAATAATGTGTGTGCTTTACTCGGGGTACGTGCGGCGCGGTTTACAAGCTGATACGTACGGGTGCTCTGCAAACGGTTTGTGGAAATCTCACTTGAAAAATCAATGCAAATCGAGCCGCTGCTGCGGTGTGTTTGGAATCGCTTGTATCCAAGAAACCAGGAGGGGAAGCGTGGCTGCGAGCTGGGCGCCGGACGGCAATAGTTAACGGCAGCCCGCAGGATTAGTGCGGGATTCTGCCGGGCGCTGCTAATGAGCTGGAAGGAGGCGGAAACGGTGAGCTAATGATATTGACAGGCAGCACCGAGGTAAATGCATTTGTCAACACACGGAGACAGAGCACGGGAAGGAACATGGCTCGGGAATACATAAAATACAGCAAGACAGAGGGAGGCGGCTGCACCCGCCTCTAGCGCTGCCGCTGCGCGCTCGGGACTGACAGGTTTGCAAAACACTTCGCCGGCGAGGGTGGGAATCTGGCGGTGAAGCTGTGCTAAAAGTGGACAGCAGACAAATGAATTTATTTATTTATTTCATTACTGGTTGCATTTTAATTGCCTCAAATGCATTGAGAGGAATCGTGACTGTTGGTGATGGGGCCGGACTTGGTGTTGATGTGGACAGAGGAAATGTCCCTGGGGTAATAAAGCTGAGACAAGAGTTAACTTTACACTGAAACTTGCATACAGGGAGTTGCAGGGAAACCTAGTAGGTAAAACTCACATGCTTAAAACTCATCACTTCCTTGTATAAATTAAAACCATGAAACCTATTTTATCCTGCAGGCAGCGGTGTACCAGTAACTTTTCCCTTAGGGCACAGAGTTTGGTGGTGCGCGAGGAACTTCGGAAACGAAGTTAGAGCAGAAGCAAAGGCGTTTGCATGCAGTACTGTTTTCTGCTAGTAGTCTCGGTATTCCAGAACGGATCAAAACGTGATAGTTGTCATTGTTCTAAATAAAGAAGTGGATGCTGCCCACTGCTGATCTGTCCCAACTGTAACCTCAGCTGCTCCACAGGCGCAGGGACCCAACTAGCAGCGTTTACCAGCTGCGTGTGAGAGCTGCGCTGCACGTAAAGGGATTTCACATTTTATTATGTGGGAGGGATGATGTCAGTTTGGTTGATTATGCCCCTTTCAAGCTGCTGTGATAATTACCTGCTTGTTACTAGAAGTGTCGAACCCATTTTCAGTTCTTGTTTGCTTTTGCTGTCATGCCCTAATTGCTACATAATTTTGTCCCTGCCAATTACTACCTTGGAGTTGAGTTTTACAGCGAAAAAGTTGTAAGAAGCAATAAATGCATTGTGTTTTTGGTTTTTTGATTTCATCATTTCAGTAGAGTATTTAATTCTGCTCCAAGGTGTACTGAAGTATATGCTACTCACTCCTGTGTGACGGTGAGATCCTGTGGGTCCCGCTGAAATCGGTCTGATCCGAAGGCTCAGCTTCTGCCAAGGCAAGCCCCGTGGCGCTGTGACAGTGAAGTATGGAAAATGAAGAATCATGCAGAATTTACGGCTTCTAACTTCATATTTTTATTTTGGAAAATATTTGCAGTACAGTCTTCAGAGTCATGAACTCTTCGGTGTTTTTTGTGCTTTTTAAAAAAAATTAATTCTCTTCCTTTTCATCCTTTTACCTGCTACATGAGTTTAACAAGTTCCCTTTGTTCTAGATCCTGCGTCTTCTGATCCTTTACACATAGTTTTCTATAAAGACAAAATGCCCGTGGATTTTTTGTAGAAGGTGCTGAGCCCAACTTTCATATTCTAATTTAAATATTCAGTTGAATCAGTCAGTGGAATAAAGCATACGGTCGCTGAGTTAAGTGACGAGATGGTCTCTTGCCTAGGGAACTTAGGGCACGGCTTTGGGTTTTTTGGATGGTGCTCTAGCAACGTGCTCTGGTATTGTGAGTAGTTGGAACTATGGTCTGGGAATGGTCATTCCTGCAGGTGAACGCTCTGTGTGGAATGATGCGGGTGAGCGAGGGGAAGAAGCAGCAGTGTGATTCGGGTTGGCTCAGTGCAATTAAACAAAGCGTAAAGAGCCAGCATTTGAAAACAGAAACTGGAGAAATTCAGGTAGGAAATAAGCAGGGATCCTCAACAGGGAAACACGCTGCAAAGGGGCTGGCAAAGTGGGCGCCTTTCTGGGAGACGGGCTTTGAGCAATTGTGGTCATGGAGCAGGATTTACAGGTAGCAGGCTTGCGTGGGTAGCGGTTCTGGCGTCGTGTTCAGCAGGTCCAAGCAATCAGCCTTCTGTTCCGATAGTTCCCTTCAGCAGCTTTTTCATGGGTGGTGTATTAAATGTTGTTGAAGATATCAAAATTCGAATGGTTTCTAAGCTTCTGAGGATCAGAGCACCTCAAGTATAATTCTCCTCTCATTGTGTAGGCTTCCAGGTACTTAAAGGAAAATCTCAGTGTGCAAAAATAAAGAAAAATAATCAATTATGCAGTAGTGATACAGTTATACTGTAACAAAAAATAAGTTTTGCTTCTGGAATTGATGCGTTGGCCACACTGTGATCCTGGATCCCCTGTTCTGCGAGGATGCCTTGGGGGTGCTTTGGTAAATGTGAGCGGCCATGGGGTGCTCTAAGAGAGCCTGAGCCCAGTGTGCTTCCCTCAGCAGAGTCACCTCCCGGCTGGCTGCAGGTGTACGGCTGTCTCTGTGCCAGCCTTTGGTACCTGGAGTACTTCTGGAGGCTGTATGGTGATTTCTGAGGCTGTGTGGTCTACTGGGTAGAATCAAGTTTTCATGCCGTAAATGTTAATTAGAAGCATATATGTAAAATGCCAGTTGAAATAAAAGTATAAATATCTAAGAAGCTGTCATTCCAGAAGGTCTGTCCTCAGGAAAAAAAAAATCAAATATACAAACAAGCCGCTGATGAATCAAGTTTCGTGTCATTTTTTATTATCTTCATTGCTATTTTTCTGGTGGCTCCTGAAAAAGTTAGGAAGCAAGTGAATCAGGTTGTCAATTTGGAATAGTTTAGAAGAGCACAGCTTGCCCCGCCACCCACAGATGCCGTCGCTGCTGGATTCCCTCTCGTCCTTCACTGCCTGCTCTCCTGTCCCTGCTGCTGCTTCCTCAACACCCGATGAATGGATCCTGCTAAAAACTGGCTTTGTTTGCTGGCTACCTCCTCAGTCTGTGTTAATTCGTAAACTTCCTTTCAAAATTATTCCTGTCTTCAGGTCAGCGTGTCTGAATCTCAAGTATTTTCGCATTTTCTCCATACTGAGCCTAAATCTTGGAAGCTATATTACCTTAAAAACACCTTTCCTTGCCTGTTTGGACTGAAGATACCTGCAAAACTGGAGATCAGTGGCAGCACTTGAGGACTTGCAGCGTGTAACGCAGTAAATGGAGTAAGCCTACTGCTTGGGTGTCCTTGGCTGGTGGCCTCAAAGGAACTTGACCTGGAGCTATCAGTTGGGCCTCTTGGATGACTTCCATTGTAGTAGTGGCTGTACCAGTGTTCGCTGGTTGCTTGCTGCTATCGTGTGACACAGATGCAGTTCTGTTTGTAGCTCTGGCCTGTATCGGGTGACGTAGGGCGATCGTTCCGCCGCAAGCACCTGTGGCACAGCCCGGCCTCACCTGATACTGGGCAGCGCAGAGAAGATCAGGTAGTAGACCCAGCGGCAAGTGCTGGAAAACACAGCCATTTATTACCTTTTTTTCCCCTCTTATTTTTCATTAAGAAGTTTAAGGAATAACCTTTTTGATGAAGGTATTTAATTTTATTTTAAATACCGTAAATTTATGTTTTCCTGGCTGGCAGAAGACTAGCACGGATCAAAACCAAAGAAAGCTCAGCGTGGCTGTAGTGGGCTCAGATACAAAGGGGTGAAATTCTGAGAACATGGGGGCACAGCGAAATACTGCCCCAAACAAGATGATGATTTAACAGACCCTTGAAGGGAAGATTAGGAGCTCTCTGTTACAATTATTTGGGCTTAGTCTGTAATTATCAGAAGGCAAATTCGCGTTTCCAGGTCAGATGAATCTTCTTCTGGGATTTTTATTGAAAAACGCGATAGGCAGTTTTGTTCAGCAGACTGCAGCGTTTCTGCCGTATCCGTGCCCCTAGAGACTGATACGTCTGTTCATACAGAAGCTTTTAAACCTTTTTAAAGCCTTTTATTAGTTGTGACTGTGCTTTGGAGCATGCTTGTTATGCTGCTTGCATTGTTGTTCATATTTCACAATAGTATTTTTTGGAGTTTTATTTACTCTGGGATAAAAATAGCTTCTGTGATCTGGCTTTTAGGATGTACTTCTAGTTTGAAAACTTGTTTTTTTTTAAAAAAAAAAACATGCAAATTATAAATTTGCACTGACACCTATCTGATTACATCACCTATTTTCTTCTTAGGTTTATGTTTAATATTCGAAGGTTTTCCAAGCCGTCTGAATAAGGTTTAATGGATTTTTAATTAGCGAGCAGATCTTGTGGGCTTTGCTGGTGGTGGTTGGTGGTTTTTTATTCCCTTTTGGCTTTCCCTTTTCAGTCTTACAGAAAGAAATATAACTTGTTGACATTATCTGAAATACAAGTGCTTTTTTATGAGGAATGCTACCAGATGAACGAAGTCTATGGTTTTACGACATTCATTTCTGTTTCTTTGTCTAAATCCATTTCAGATTGGTAATGACAGTATTACAGGCTATCGATTAATTTGGATAAGATTAGCAAAACTCTGTGTAATGTGTTTTAAGTCAGCATCTTGTGTAGGAGCAGGGTATGGGCACTTTGGGTACTTCCAGCCCTCTCGTGTTCCGTCCAGCTGAAGCTTGGGTGGGCGAAGCAGTAGGGCGATGCTCTGATGGTGTTGCCTGTTGCAACCTACAGGCAGAAAGATTTGTGCTGCTCTTAGTTTAAGAACCATGAGTAAAATCGATTTGAGACAAAAGACGCTGAACTTTATTCGAGGTGAGAGCATGAGATGTTCGGAGTTGACGGGTGTAGTTTGATCAGGATCTGGAAGCCTCTCAGAATGATGTCGTGTGAATGGTGTTTATCTTACGGAGATGGAAGTCATAGGTAAGAGGTCAGTATTTGCATCCATTTTTCTGAGTATCCCAGCACGGTCTGCACGTGCCCTTCCTGCCTATGCAGTGAGGAGGTGTAAGGTAAGCAGCTACGTGCATCCTAAAAGTACCTGCACGGTGTTCCTGTAGTAAGACTGGGTCAGTGGCAGAAGGAAATCTTGAGAATGACTCGTAATTAATGGTGCTAAAGCTACACAAAGCTGTTCCAGGAGACCAAAACTTGCACGAAGTTCCAGATCCTTGGCAGCTGCTTCTCCCGCACGATGACTCAGAGCTGTCGGGTTTTTATGTACGAGATGCTGAAATCCCCAGCGATGAGGATTGCTGTCCTTATCCGTTGCGTTGGCACCTCTGCTGAGGACAGAGCAGCAGGCAAGTGGTAGCAGGGAGTAGCTGGAGGGTTCTGCGTTCGCAGCAAAGACAAGAGCTTGGCCCTGCTGCGGCTAAGAATTTTTGGCATCGTGTCTGTCACAAGATTGGCGAAGTTAAAACTTCCCGTAGCCGTCGTCATGGAGAAATACATCTCGTATTCTGCTGCAAGTGCAACACTTATGCTACCAGTCAAGAAAAGACAGTGTTTGAAGCGGTAGCATATTTTGATGCAGTTTTGTTGACTTCAGACAAAGAAAGAAGTGTGGACAAGCACAGTGCTCCTGATGGGGCACCAGCAAACTCCTGCAGAGGTTAGGAGATGGCTGGTGTCGATGGTGCCAGTCATCTCACAGCTGTTAACGGTTGCCATTTCACTCTCTGCCAATAAAACTAAAACAAACAAACCCCTCCAAACAACACCAAACTTATATGAAAACGTTCAGTGGTCATGATAAAGCTCATGGCAGAGCCTTCAACTATGTTCTTAGGGTTCCTCCAGCCAGCAGCCATCACCATGGCTGGAGGCAGGTGGAGACACAGAGGCAGAAAAGATTCAGAGCTCTACCTCTAGCTGCTGGTGCTCCGGAATGTTTGTCAGATTTGGCTCTAGAAAAGGTTTCAAAACATAGAGTGCAAATATTTATATTGTGGTATGTTGTTCTGCATTGTTTTAATAGTGAATATGGCTGAGTGCATTGGTAACAGATGTGTGAAGGATGCTCTTTGTGCAAAAATGCAAATCTATAATGGATCGGAAGGTCGTAATTGCATCAGGTTCTCTTTGCATTATAATTATTCCTGAGCTGGGCATAATGGGTATTACGGCTCTGGATATAATGCGTTTTATGGCAGAGACCTAAAACTATAAAACTGCAAGGCAGCCAGGGAGAGCATCTATCCACGTGAATGTAGGTTTTGGACAAATCCATCTGCAGCAATCTTAGATACTGTGTATTGTTGAGGTACTAGGACAGGTACTTGACTAACTTGTCTAAACAGTCAATTTGAAAATCAGACCTCAAAGCCTCTCAGGTGGTTTCTCACTCATTTATTCCAAATGTCTCCAAGCCTGAAGAGCCCAAAGCCACGGGTCAGGCAACCTGCATTGGAGCTTTGGACACCAGACTTGGTTGGGATCCTCACGTACCGATACCACAAAGAGGTGCCCAGAGGCACAAGTGTGGTGTAGTAGCCCCAGCCTCAATATTTCAATATTTCTGTCACTGGCTGTAGCAGAGCTGTGACTCCACAAATATTTTACGGGCTGATGTGAAAAGATCAGTGTTTTATTTGCCCGCAGCTTCTGTCGATAAGCAATGTTCCTGGTTCAGCCCTTCCCCGCTGTGCCTCTCTCTCTGGCCCCTGAGAAAATGGGGTGACATTTGGGAAGAAGATGCCAAGGTCTGGTTGGTGTAAGGGTCTGTTTCAGCTCGGGTGGGTTGGTCTTCATCTGCTAGAAGAACAGTTCCAGACTCAAACTGAAACCCTGTACCTGCAGGGAGGAGCAGGGAAGGCGCTAAAGACGTCGCTCTGGCCAGAGCAGTGCCATGGCGCAGCGGCCTTTCCAAGGCAGGGCTGGGAGCTCACGTAGCAAAGGTAACTAACTGCAAGAGCAGGTGAAGCTGGAAACAGATAAACCAAATTTCTCCTGTAGATAAAAGTGCTGATTCATTTAGCTTTTCAATTGTTAGAACTGCTCGATGCAAGGTTTTACGCATGTAGTATTTTACTCCAAACCTGTATGAGGACATCTTTTTTCTTTGAGCTCTGCACTCATCAGTCACTTTTCCTTGCGGTAACTACTTTTGTAAACTGTGACCGTACTCCAGAATAAAAGCAAAGATGCAATGGCAACATTCAGTACAAGTAATCTTTGAAAAACTCTTTATTTGCATTACTGAGTAGCGCAGGAAATCTTTGGTGACTCTTTCACAGGAGAGTACGAGAAAAGTGCAGATAAGAATCAGCACTCGCAGACTGGAGTCCAGGTTCTTTTTATGCTTTTTCGCAGACATCTGTGATCTCAAAGGCTATATATATCTTTAAAATGTTTTCTTTGTATTTCAGGTGTTTAGTGCTAACTGTATAAAATACAGATGGGAAGAAAGTTTCAGCTCTGAGCACGGATGAGTGATGCGGAGTGTGTGAGTGGTGGCTGTGCAGTTGTCACTGATTAAGGGACTTGCAAGATGGGAAGTTGCAAGGTCTTGGTTTGAAATGCAACCTTTTTTTGATTGAGGGTTTTTGAAAAGATTATTATGCTATATAAATGGGAAGCATTAAGATACATGCTTGTCTTTGATTGTACCAGGAGCCTAATAGGAAATAAAGTATGTTTTTGAGATCTCTTAATAATTAAGTTGAAGGTTGAACAACTTCTATAATGAGATTCTAATAACTCTGTTTCCACAGATGTTAAACAAAACCTGTTTCCTAGTCTCTCGCTCCTATTTCTGAAAGGTCAGCTTTATCACCATGCATCAATCATGAGGTTTCTGTTCCTTCCTCTTTTCCATCCTCAGAACCTTTTTGCTGTTCATATGCATATGTATCTAAGAAGTAAATAGGAAGAAGGCAAATACTGAGCTCTTTTTTATAACATGTGAAATAATATGTTGTGGAGGGCAAATCCAGAAAACATTTTCACCAGTTACTGGTCCCTCAATTTAAAAAATCCTCTTAAGAAACTTCTGAACTGGGATCAGCCTGAAGACCAAGTCAGCGTAATGGCAAGGATCCTGTTAGCGTTTGGAGCCACTGCAATGGATTTGAGCCTAGCTGGCACTGCCTTGCTTCCAGAGCCGTATTGCTGGTTTTGTACAGGGTGAGATGCTGAGTTTGCTCAGCTCTTAGTAAAGACTGCAGTGATGAGCTGCATTCAGAGAGGGGAAGAAGTTTCCTTGTAGTATTTCCACGAGTTGATCCTTGTTTGCTGTGATTCCTTCATATGGGGCTGGCAGCTGAACCGTAGCTGCTCCAGTGCTGAACTTCTGCAGCTGTGCTTATAACGTACTGCTCAGAAATACCAGGAGCTGCACTTCTGCACACCTATGGAAAACATTCTTGAGAGGATGGGGACAGCTTTCATGCGAGGAAATGTCGCGTGGACACCGGCTTGTTGCCAGCCCCGCTGGCTGCAGCACCAATGAAGCCTTTTTATGCAGTGTTCCTCTACTGTCTTCCAGGGTAAGGCTGTGGACAGATGTTCATTTAACAAGACATCTGTGCTGGTTTAGGATGTTACTGTATCCCAGATGTTACACCGCTTTTTAAGGCTATTAGTCCTGTTTTCTGTATTCAGCCCTATCATTGTATTGCGCTCTGCGCTTTGCAAAGCGTAGGAAGGGAGGTAAATCATCCCCAAGCAACTCAGGGCATTCGAGAAAGAGGGCAAAGGTCTGGAACGGTTCATATGAACACCTTCTGGTAAGCTGAGACAAAATGCAGTGGATGAGTAAGGTAGTTTCAAGGCACGGCCTGAACAAATCATCATCTGATTTCGTTGGTAGCAACTTAAGGAGAACTTGCAGAAACTGGCAGCCTGGCAGCGACAAGAACCTAAGCAGAGTTGCTTCTTTGGTTATTTCACGTGGTTCCAGAAGATGCTGGCCCACATCCTTGTTACTGATGACTGTAAGGAAAGAATGAGTAAGAGCCACGGTGTCCTTTTGACCTATATTGTGCTTGTAAGTCTACAGAGTTACCATGGGAGAAGGGGGGGAAGCATACTGCAAAAAATGCCATGCATTTAAAAACAAAACAACAAAAAAACCCCATGCATTTAAAAAACAACAAATAAAAACAAAACCCTCACCAACTACAAAACCCACAAAAACACACTTCTCTATTTCATGCTCGCATCATACATCCATGACTCTCCATGCAGTTCAGCAGAAGCCCCTTGGATGTTACTGTGTTGGTGAAAAGACACAGCTTGAAAGCAACCTCACTGAGGTTTCTGCCTGCTGCAAACGGACTAGCTAATGGTGTGCTGAGCCCTGCAGCAGGTTTTGCTGGGATTTTTTGTTTTGCTGGGATTTTTTTTTTTTCCTGTGGGCTAAATGTGATTAGTTGCTTGCAAGAATTGTATTTACTATGATGTATTTAAAGATGGAGATTAATGAAAGGCATTAGCCAAGAGAGCTAATTGATAACAAATTTTGGAGTAGGTCACAGAGGATTTTGATAAATGACTCAATGTTCTATAAATACGAATAAAATTACTGTAGACAGTAATTAAATTCAACTGGAGTCCTATATACATTTTAAAAAAGTGATTTTTTTTTCTTTTGTTGACTTTGTTTTGTGAAATGCTGACTGCGCTTTAAGAAGTTGCATTTCTCACAGTGGATCCGTTCATTTAAACATAAATAGTCGTGGTTTTGTTTTTTCCTTCTAAATTGCACTCTGTTGTAGGAAAAGGCAAGTGAGAAGGCCAATCGCAGACAACTTGGCAGCGGCTCAGCCTGTGTGCCAAGCCCACTGCCTATTGTACTGCTGATATTTATTGTTGTGTGCTCCTCGTCTGTGTCGGTCAGGCTCTGCCCGTACATTTTGTTCCTGGTCCGTAACGGGGGTGAGACGTGGCTCGTCCGTGCTTCAGCCCTCGCATGGCTGCTGCCCCGGGGCTCTGGATGCTGCGGTGATGGGTAGAGATGTGGTGTGCTGTGCTGTGCCCTCCTAGTAAGGAAGTTTGGGACTAGAAAAACCCAAAGCTACCCAATTTTGTTCTGTCGCTGTTTCTCTTACAGTGGCGTTTGGGTTGAGCCTTGGCTTGGGATCTGGTCCAGCATTAGAGGTGCTGGGTTCTGGTGGAGGATACACAATGATGGGTGCGTTACTCCTCTGCATCCTCATTAACTAACCAGGTTTTTGCTAATTTGCAGTCCAAAAGGTATAAAGCTTTCTAGAAAACTGTCCGGTGAGAACAGGCTCAGGTCTTAGTCCTGATGGTAACTTGAAGAGTCAAGTCCCAAGAGCAGGATACCCCAACTGCTTTTTCCAGTTCATTTAAAGAAGAGTGGAAAAAGTAAATAGAAAAGTAAATAAATGAAGTTACTGGGACTGTCAGAGGAGAATCTAGTGTTACGCAAAGCAGGCATAGCCTTTACTAAATCTCTAAAATTAATAAAAATGACATCAAGCAATCCATTCTTACTGCAGGTGTTCATTGTAACAACAAGGTATGTGATACAGCCTTTTCAAAGGGCATTTTCCATGGAAATGTTAAATGAGAGTTGCCAGTACAGCGTGCGTTTCCCAGATTTGGGACATGAATTATCTCTCTCTAAACCAAACTTGAATTTTTAGGCTGTAAAATCTCATGTAATTGGGAAATGAATGGAACTGACAAAAAACGAGCTGATGATATAATCCAGCATTTCTTCCAATTCTCTATTTAACATTTGCCTGACGTTATGAGGGCTTTTAGTAAAATACTGGTGGGGAGAGGAGGGAATGGCATGAAGAGACCAGACGTGGTTCCATCTTGTGCTGAAAAGAAGCAATTATGTTTAATTAATTGAAACCTCTGCTTCTCCTCAGTGTTAAATAGGTTGTTAGAATCCGGTGGGGACTTTGGGGAGCGAACGCTGCTCTTGTTTAAACAAAGTGTTTAAAAGAGCTTTGTGAGGCACTTCAGTGTTCCAGTGTACGTTAAATGCGGTTGTAATAGCAAATCTAAACCCAGATGTGAATTATTAAATAAGTGTAAACAGTCGTCTTCCACTATTCGGGGGCCTTTACTGAAAGAGATGTCGGAGATGGCTCAAAGTGGGTACTGGGGAAGAAAGCAGGCCTATCGTTTCAGTTTGCGATGGTTTAAAGGTAATCCCCTCGTAGGCCAAACTTGTACCGTGGCATTGCAGTGGGCTGGCTGGTGGAGGAATAATGGGGATGGGATTTAGAAATAATCCCCGTCCTTAGCTGGGTGTGTTTGGCAAAGCCTCGCAGCGCTCCTGCGTCGAGCGAGGTGATTCGGCCTACCTGCGTCCTGCCTCCCCGCGGGGCTGGCCCAGGCGTTGGGCTATCGGAAAGAAATACAAGAAACACAGCCTGAATGTTTATGCTGGGGGGGCTGACGTTGCCTGTGGATAACCCAGCAAGGAGAAAGGTAACCGTGTGTCCCGAGGGTTAACCTTGCTCCCACATTTTTTGGCTTTGCCGGAACAAATTTCACAGTGCCGAGAAGATAAAAGTCTCGTCCTTAGTCTCTTCTCACTTTCCTCTTTCCCCTCACTCCTTTGCAGAGGAATGGCTTGTTGCAGACTCTGGTTTTAGCTGCACTTTAATTCTTCTTTTCCTCCTTTGCAGAGGCAAAAGGGCTCCCAACACAATTCAAAAGGATTTCTTCTTTGGTAGTACCAGGCAGGGCCCCGTGCTTAGCAGGAGAATGCCGAGTGTAGGCCCAGAAGATGATCATCAGTCCCAGCTATGTGCCCGTGATCGTATTTGATCCCTGAGATCCATTGTATATTCTTCTGGGATCGTATTTGATCTCAGGGAATATTCTGTAGCTGATGTAGCAGATCTAGTTGTGAGCCAATACTTCTGCTAGGTGTTTTAACAGACTGTGCAAAAAAAAAAGGAAACGCAGTTTTGGGAACGATTGAATCACTTAAAAAAAAATCTCCCAGTGCAGAACTTGAAAGCAAACTTTTCAGAATCCCTGAAAGAGGAAGCAAAGGGGTTTTGGTGCCGGGGGACACTTCCCCAGGGGACACCCCGATTGAGGGCAGGCTGGCTGCTGACCGGTTGCCTTGGAGCCTGGGGGCTTTGGAAGCACCGAGCTGCCCCAAAGCGCTCCGAATTGGTGTACTTGGACTCAGAAGCTCCCAGGGTCTCCCAGGCTTTGTGTCGGCGTGCCAGGCAGGTTGCCAAGTAGCCTGAAAATTTGGGAGGCGAGGTGCCAAGCTCCTGGCTCCCTTCCAAATGGGCTGCCGAACAGCTGGGAATCTGGATGCTCGGGCTTCGCGACAGCCCACCGCGTTTCTTGCTGGAGAGGCAGGCAGAGGAAAAAAGGCTGAAATCCAGGATGCAAACCTGTCTGCTTTCTGTCAGACCTTGATTGAAATGGAAACGGATCTGCCAGGTATTTTAGTTTCGATGTGCTGTCCTCACGTTATGACTTCTTTACGGTGGTAACATCCAGCCATCTCTCACAACATTTGATTTTAGGTGTCAAAATATTTATTTCACTGAAAATGATAAGTTTCAATTCAATTGCCTTAGCCTTGTTATTATTCTATGGTTTTTCTTCCTCAGGATGCTCTGAATGAATTAGAGTCTATTTTATTGCGCATGTAACTACTGGCCAGATTTGGGTTGTGCTCTCTGTTACCTCTGCAGATATCTCCTACATAATGAAAACGTGGAGCAAGCAGGACACTCACCATAAAATGATAATATTGAATGTATATTTTTTGACCAGGAGTTCATGATAGAACTTTTCTTGTAATAATAATCAGGAAACTTATCAGCTGCTTGGCAAAGTGTGCATTGTTTGAGATCATTCCCTAAAACAGGAAGAAAGGGGAAGAAACTTTAGATTTGTACACGACTCAAATCACTAGTTGGCTTAAATGTTCTATGGTTCGGTGCTGATGATTATCCCTCCAAAATTGAATTATTTACATCCTGGATAAATTTTAAAATTAAAAATCCTATCAGCTTAAGAACAGTTTTCCCTTCTTGTGTTTGCAGGCCTCGGAGTAGAGGAAAAACTGCAGTGGAGGATGAAGACAGTATGGATGGTTTGGAGGCAGCAGAAACAGAAAACACTGTGGAAACAGGTAATGAAAATATGGCGTTTGTGCTCTTTGGTTATTGCTTCTATTACTTCTCTCGGAAATTTATTTAATTATGCAAGCCTTTGGTAGACAAGTATTTACTTAATTTTGAAGTATGAGACGTGCATTTGGGCAGATACAAAAAAAATACATTATTTAAACCTATATTAAGGCTTTTTGAACTTAGAGCTTTTAAGTAGTCTAATGGGGATGCTTTCCATATTGTAATTATGTAGTGCCTCTTTCTGTTTGTTGTTATTTGGTTGCTCTTGTTTTGTTTGTTTAAATTTGTATCTAACAGAAATAAAACCTCTGAAGCTGTTATTTTTAGAACACCTGCCAAAATACAGTATTAGTAACAGACTTGTAATCAGCTAACTAATTCTGAGCTAACTCAGCTAACTAATTCAGTTTATATACCAGAGGGATAACTGGGATAACCTGACATAATGCTTCCTACTGCTGCTGAGGAAACAAGATAAGAATCGGTTCCTGCTTTTGTAAATATTTGTTTTGATGGTGCTCAAATACTTCGGTTACCAGAGAGCTCGGATTGTACTGGATCGAGCACTGCTGTAACGGTTTGTGAAGTCTGTGCTGGCAGGTTAAGAGTCTACAGAGACGAGCAGATGAGCTAACTCGCAAGATAAAGGCCGCGGTGAAGAACTGTCATGTCTTTGCCAGGCACATGTCTGTAGCCATTTGCCTGCTTTTAACCGGGGACTGCATATATGTAGCAGGATGAAACCTGCCAGGAAGGATGAAGCCACGGCCAATTGGCGGAAGTTTGTAGATTTTGACAGAAATAAAGCTGAAAAATTCATCGAGACATAAGGGATTATAAATTTAATTAGGTAGCCCTATACGTGTAATGAGCAAAGTGGAAGAAAGCACAGACACGCTAACAGCAGAAGCTGGCGGTCAGGGAAGGCAGTTGCGTGGAGATGCCAGCTGAGTTACAGGAGTTGTCAATTATAGCTGGTAAGTAAAGGAGACGGAGTTGTGAAGTCTTTAAACGTGAAGTTGAAAGCCTACCCTTGGTGTAGGTTTATAGGGAGAACAAGAAGAAGACCTCAAACGAGCCATTTTTACAGCAGGGTTTTGTGTACGCCACACAGAATAGGGTTGGAGTGGTTAAAGCTATGAGAGGAGGCTGAAATCTTCAAGTGGATGGAGGGTGAGCTTTGGCTGTACATGCTGGTCTCTTGCTTTTGACTTGGTAGATGCTGTGAACAGGTTAGAGAAGGCTTTTTAACCAAGACTGTGAGCTTATGGGAGCATCACGCGTGTTCAGTCACAACTTCTGTTGAATTTAAGTGTTGTTAATGGTTTGTGGAGTCTAGATGAAAGCTGAACACAAGAGCGTTTCATCGTTTTCTACCGTCAGTTGTTTTTCTGCTCCTGGTAATAAGCTACTGGTGGTAGTGAACCTGGATGGTCTTTTCCAGCTTCTACAAGTAGGTAATTACCAGTTATTAAAGTTGAAATTAAATAAGTGGTAGCAGGTTTTTGCCTGTAGAAAAACATAGTAGGGTAAAGGAAGACTAGTTCTCAATGTGCCCTCTGTTCCATTCATTGCTCTTCCTATCCCATGTGGTAGAAACAGCTTCATAAAAATCAAAAAAGGGGACAGAAAGGGTGGTTGTATGTGGTAAGTTCTATAAATCCTAAACATATTTAAACATCCCCTCCCAACAAGCAAGCAAACGAAAACAACAAAATAAAACCACCCATGAGTAATTCCAGCTAAACAACGGACAGTATTCCACTGTTTGATGATTTTGGTGTTAGCTATATGGTTTTGGCTTTGTGTTTCATTACTAACAAAGATTCTCAACAGAGATCCTTGCACGTGTCTCACGTGTAGAAATGCGTCGTTCTGAAATCCCATTGCCACTCAATTTGATAGACAATTGCAAATAAAACTTGAACAATATGCGACTTGATAGAATTTTAATTATATTAATTGGCAAAGTTGCTGCTTCTGAAACTTTACTAAGTTAAGCTGTGTCAGTAGTGAAGTGTGGGAGAAGGAGGAATCCCGGTTTGTGTTACTCAAACTGAAGTGTGTTTGTGGTCCAGTTTGGGAGTTCCTACTCTGACTAAAAAGGTCTTTTTGTTTTGTTTTGGTGTGAACGGTGGGCTTGCCAGCAGTTTGGTGTAGTAGCTGGCAACCAAAACATAACACAGTAATATCATAAAACTCAGAATGAGATCACTTGAGCATAAACTCCTCTTGATGTGCTACTTCTGACATATTTCATCTCTGGATTTCTAGCTGCTTTTCCATTGTTTGTGTTGTGTGCGGAGAATAGCCAGGATTTTTTGTGTGCGTTTGTTTGTTTTTAATTATTTATGGTGTATAGTATTACTGGTTCCCTTTTTTGAAGCGCTATTTTAATAAAATATTAAAGTTATTCCCACCTGGACTAAAGAGGTGTTTTCTGGCTGAAATCCTTCCTGAAGCGACTGGAAAATAATGCTAGGGTGCAGTGGCTTTATTGCAGTTGTGGCAACAAGTTGCCCTGAACAAAATTTTGTGTTTTGTGCAAAAAGAGGCAGAATGAGAACCAAGGCAGGGGGAGGCACGTTCCCTGATTGTTTCAGTATGGTTTGTTAGCCCAGCCAAACAAATGATTTCTGAGCCTTGCCCATCTTCTGCCAAATGTTTCTGCTACGTTCGCTTCATTGGAAATAAGCACAGAATTCCTGAAGATGGAAGGAGGAGGGAGATTTGGAAAAAGGTCTACTTGGAGCAAAGTCCACTTTTTCCTTAAAACAAACAAACAAACAAAAACCCCACACAACAACCAAGCAAACAAGACAAAAACTTACTGTATTCAATCAGTAGACTTTCAGGTTCTTGTCAACCTCAGTGTGGACTTCTTTTACCTGGTAGCTCTGTCTCTCTTGCTCATTTCTTGGCTTCTTCCTTTTCTGACTACTTTATTTCGTGACTGCATGACCCTTTCCAGCTGTTGCAAATCTGTTGCCTGTTCCATACTCCCATTTTTCTTCACCATGGTTCCCACCAGTGACTTCCCACTGGTATTTCGCTATCCAGCCGATACTGAGCTCACCCATCCCTCTGCCGATCGTTTCAGCACCCACAGAATCGCAGCCTGGTGAGGCTGGCAGCACCTCGGGGTCCCTCGGGCCCAGCCCCTGCCCCAGCAGGGCCACCCAGAGCAGGGTGCCCAGGCCCATGGCCAGGCAGCTTTTGGAGCTCTCCAAGGAGGAGACCCCACAGCCTCTGGGCAGCCTGGGCCAGGGCTATGCCACCTACACCATAAAGAAGAAGAAAATATGTATATATATGTATTTTTCTGTGGTTTTGTGCCAGTTGCCTCTTCTATCAGCACCTTTGACCCATCGACACCTTCCACCTTCGTAGCTCTCGTAAAATACCCTTCATTATGGAATACGGGGTTTTACTGTATGCCCTCTTGTTCTGCTCCTCTTGGCCAGAGCAGTTTGCTTCTGGTGACTGAATCTCTGTGATGCCCCCTAAAAATAGAAAAAGGCACGCTGAGTCTGGAAAGCATCGTGCCTGTCTGTGCACACATATATACAGAGATAAAACTGCTGATCTACAGAAAGAAATAACATAACAAATATGTCCTGGGAAATTTTCTGTAGGTTTGGAGGCCCTTTGGTATTAGTGAACACTTGGTTCAGGTCTTTTTGCCATCTTCTATTAGTTTCAGCAAATTTCTGTGCTTGGCGTTTTCTGGGTTCTGCATTTAAATTCACTGAAACTGAATTCCTTTATTATTCCCTCTCCTTTTTGAGAACACTTGTAAAATACCCAACTCCTCCTAGAGGCTGTAATTCTTCCTGCCTTTGTGTCACATAAAAATGCTGGGGTTCAGACTCTGATCTAGGAGTAGCGCAATGAAGTAACTTTGTTTTAACTTCTGAGTCTCTTGGGAAACTCAGAGTAAATCCGTTGGGTATTCTGTTTACTATCTGTACTGCATCAAGCAATCCTTAGAATAAATTACCCTTAATAACAAACCCTTGCTTCCCATTGGTATTTGGAGACTTCAGAAGTGATAATGCATAAAGCAATCCGGATTATTTGATCAATGCCTGCATTATCCTCCTCAGTAAGCTCATCATCAGAGCCAGGGACGTTGCCTGCCCGGTTGCTTTCTTGTTGGGCTTCATGTGAACTTCCTGAAGGTAAATCGTTGTCTTTTATCCCTGGGCAAAGGACAGAAGAACTAGAACCAGACATTTCCCAGTGAAGGATAGTTCTCCTTGCACAAGCTGCCAGAGTTGTGGACAAACTCAGAATCTCATGGACTTTGAAGCAGCCTGAAAGGCACTTCTTCTTGGAGTATCTTACCCATCATCTTTTGTAACAGTATGAAGCATAGTGAGCAGAGCCTCCCACTAGGAAAAAGTAAAATACATCTGAGCAAGTCCTGGTTTGAGTAAATCGATGGGAAAAGCTCTCATCACCCTGTTAACAAAGGGATTTTGAAATCTGCCTTGTGCTTTTCAGACAGCTGCTTAGGCCTCATCACTGTACTGCTTATCGCTTCTGAAACCAACGAAAGGAAGAACTGACACTACTGAGGATAATATCTATAGATTACATAAATATTTGAGACAAGTATGTGCTTAAAAACTCACTTAGATATGTTTGTAGGCAATTAATATTATATGTACTCATTAAAAAATAAGTAGTTCTGTCTTCTCTGTGCATCTGTCTCCTACCTGTCCAGGCACTGGAAACACTGGCGGAACAGAAGGATCTTCTTGTTCTAAGCATCTTATTTTTCTTCTTATTCCGGTAGTTTGTATGGAATAAGGAAACCAGATGCAACAGGAAGTTTTTTTGCTTTCTTTTAAATTATTACTGTCTTAGTTGATGATAACATTATTGTCATACATGCTTAAAATGGGCCATTTAGAAAACTGATATTTTTTTCCATCCGATACCTCAGGTGTTTGCGTCTCCATTTTGCAGTAGGTGGAGTCTGTTTCTTCAAAAGAAATTCTCATCTCAGATTTTCAGAGTGGGGGCAATTTCTGAAATGCAACCTTTTTTTTTTTTTCCTTTTTATTTTCTTCAACACTGTTTTTGTACTTTATGTATCAAACTATGCTTTTTTAAACATTAAAAAAAATACCTTATTTTTGAAGTTTTCAGGGACCCAGCATATTCAACCTTCCCTTTCTTAGCACTACTGCTGCTGGCTCATTAGTAACATAACAGGGGAATTGGCGTTGACATTCCCAGTCAGTATTTTGCAATAGCAGTGTGTGTCTTGTGTGTCATACACCCCTTACACAGAATCGCTGGAAATGGTGCTGTTTGGGGTAGATTTGTGTCATTTTTTTGGAAAACTGCGTCGAGGCTGACTCTCCAGTTTGGTAGAAGAAATGCTAGAGAAACTTAGATCTCAGTACTAATTAAAATCTCTATATTGACACCGGACCCCTAGAAGGATGTGCCCTGGTAGCCCTTTTCTAGATCAGAAAAGAGCAAAAAGAGCAAAAAGTAGCTGCTGATTAAAAAATAAATAAAAAATCAGGGTAATGAAAGTAATACCCACCTGCAGAGCACTGAAGAAGGACTCATGAAAATGAAATGATTCTTAAATTCACAGAATCACAGAGCAGTTTGGGTTGGCAGGGCCCTCAAAGCCCACCCAGTGCCACCCCTGCCATGGGCAGGGACCCCTGCCCCCAGCCCAGGCTGCCCCCAGCCCCATCCAGCCTGGCCTTGGGCACTGCCAGGGATGGGGCAGCCACAGCGCCTCTGGATCAGGGCCTCACCTCCCTCTGAGTGGAGAATTTCTTCCCAGTATCTAATTCAAATTGAAATTCACGAGTAATATATATAAAATAACATGCAGGGGAAAATAACCCCTCTTACTTTGTATGAACGAAAACCGGCTCTTAGATAGCTGTTGCTACCTGAGTAGCAGCACAGTAGCAAAGCAGTACTGTTGTTCTGCTGAGTAGAAAAGTAGCTTTTGTATGTTGGAGAAACAAATGGTAAGAATAAAGGAATAAGGAGAAAAAACCGTCGGTGTGTGGTTTTCTTCTTTTTTTAACAGTTGCTTTATAAATTAGTGGCATTCATGCTGTATGTGGTTATGCGTCCCCTTCTCCAGTAAGGATGAACGGTAGTTGGGAAAGTCCAGGGAAGGCCATTACGTACAATAAGAAGTAAATAACAGCTTCTGTGGGGGAAACGGTTAAGGCTGAAAGACTTGAGCCTGAAATTGTGTGGTTGAGGGGGAATTTTATAGGGTCCTGCGAAATGATGATTGACAGAGGGAAGATGAACAGGGAATGATTCATTTTGTTTGGTAACTCAAAACTTAAGGGACATCAGGTCATGGTCAGAGCATAAAGGTAGGTGCACTTGCACTCAGCACGTCCTTTAATTATCAAATTCATCGCTACTGGATCACAGAATTTTCACAGAATTTTCCAGGTTGGAAGAGACCTCAAGGTCATCGAGTCCAACCTCCAACCTAACGCTAACAGCCCACCACTAAACCATATCCCTAAGCTCTACATCTAAGCGTCTTTTGAAGACTTCCAGGGATGGTGACTCCACCACTTCCCTGGGCAGCCTGTTCCAGTGCCTCACAACCCTTTCAGTGAAGAAGTTCTTCCTAACATCTAACCTAAAACTCCCCTGGCTCAACTTAAACCCATTCCCCCTCGTCCTGTCACCAGGCACGTGGGAGAACAGGCCAACCCCCACCTCGCTACAGCCTCCCTTGAGGTACCTAAAAAGAGCGATAAGGTCACCCCCGAGCCTCCTTTTCTCCAGGCTGAACAAGCCCAGCTCCCTCAGCCGCTCCTCATAGGACTTGTTCTCCAGGCCCCTCACCAGCTTCGTCGCCCTTCTCTGCACCCGCTCAAGCACCTCGATGTCCTTGTAGCGAGGGGCCCAAAACTGAACACAGTACTCGAGGTGCGGCCTCACCAGAGCTGAGTACAGGGGGACGATCACCTCCCTAGCCCTGCTGGTCACGCTGTTCCTGATACAAGCCAGGATGCCGTTGGCCTTCTTGGCCACCTGAGCACACTGCTGGCTCATATTCAGCCGACTATCCACCAGCACTCCCAGGTCCTTCTCTGCCTGGCAGCTTTCCAACCATTCCTCTCCCAGCCTGTAGCTCTGCTTGGGGTTATTGCGCCCCAGGTGCAGGACCCGACACTTGGCCTTGTTAAACTTCATGCAGTTGACCTCAGCCCATCGGTGCAGCCTATCCAGATCCTCCTGCAGAGCCTTCCTACCCTCAAGCAGATCGACACACGCACCTAACTTGGTGTCATCTGCGAACTTACTGAGGGTGCACTCGATGCCCTCGTCCAGATCATCGATGAAGATATTAAAGAGGACCGGCCCCAGCACCGAGCCCTGGGGGACGCCACTAGTGACTGGCCTCCAACTGGACTTGGCTCCATTCACCACGACTCTTTGGGCCCGGCTATCCAGCCAGTTTCTAACCCAACGAAGCGTGCGCCAGTCCAAGCCAAGAGCAGCCAGTTTCTTGAGGAGAATGCTGTGGGAGACGGTGTCAAAAGCCTTGCTGAAGTCAAGGTAGACCACATCCACAGCCTTTCCCTCATCCACCCAGCGTGTCACTCTGTCATAGAAGGAGATCAGGTTCGTCAGGCATGACCTGCCTTTCATAAACCCATGCTGACTGGGCCTGATCGCCTGCTTCCCCTGCAAGTGCTGCATGATGACTCTCAGGAGGATCTGCTCCATGAGCTTTCCTGGCACTGAGGTCAAACTGACAGGCCTGTAGTTTCCCGGGTCTGCCCTCCGGCCCTTCTTGTAGATGGGCGTCACGTTTGCTAGCCGCCAGTCGATTGGGACCTCCCCCGATAGCCAGGACTGCTGATAAATGATGGACAGTGGCTTGGCCAGCTCCTCTGCCAGTTCCCTCAGTACCCTTGGGTGGATCCCATCCGGCCCCATCGACTTGTGCACATCTAAGTGCAAGTGGATGCGGCAGGCATGGAAAATTCCAGTAGGTTTCAAAAAGACCTGAAAAAAAACTCATGGAAAAATGATCATATGAGTTCTATTGAATTCCACTTCTTGCTTGCCTCGATCCTAGATCTCTGGTAGCTGGTTAACCAGAACATATGTCGTGTGTAGTGACATCAATTAGTTTAGATGGTCATAGACCAAAAGCCTTATTTTCATTTTGTAACAGCTACAAAACTTTCACCAAGTTTTTTTTTTTTCTCTATAAAATGTGTCTTATTTGAATGAAGTGTTGCCATCCATGCTGAAATGGACAGGAAAATAAATGTGGGCTTTCTTCTTGTCTCCACGTGTAATGACTGTCACAGTAGGCAAACCATTGAGATGCCTTTCACATAGGGGGAATAAAGGATATATAGAGATCTTTAAATGCAGTATGTGCATCACTTGGAGAAAAAAAACCACTTCTGATGGTTGTACATGTTACTGTGGAGTGAATTTTGCAATGCTGATTAAGATGAAGAACGTTTCCCTCTGTCTGTGGAGGAATGGTTCTTGTGTTGCCCATTACCGGCATACTCAAACTTCAGTCTGCTTTTGTCCCTTTAACCCCCAGGTATGATTTTAGCAGATTATACAGCCACAAGCTCAATGAAGGCGGGGTAAGGGCAGGAGCTATTGGCAACCATCTCTGTGCGTCTTCATCTTTGGCTTGGCTCTGGGGTCCTGGGTGGTCGCTGGTGCCCTGCACAGGACTGGTTAGCCTCAGCATCTCAACTTCTTCCCCTGTTTCTGGCTGTTAAAACCTATACATACAAAGTTAGAGTACACGAAAGATGTCCACACCTGAATGATTGCTGGGGGTGATGGTTCCTAAGGCACTAGCAGAGGTGGTGGTGAGGCAGTGTTTTTATTAAACTGAGTCCTGACCAGTGAATACCTGTTTTGTTCTTGAGCAAGGAAAAACCATGAAACTTGGTAACGTCTGGCACTAGCCAGGCATGTTAAATTCATAATTTACGTCCCCTTGTTAAGATTTCTTTCCGTATTGTTGCTGCACTGACCTGTTTCTTCCTTTGTTTACCCTACCGAAAAGGGGAGCGTTTTGGTGTTGCTGGTATTTCTGCAGCCCCCTACAAGGCTGCACAAAGCACTTGGTCCCGTTAGGCGCTATCTGTAGCAGCAGTGCCCCTTTTTGTGCAAAGATAACGATTGCGTCTGCTAGTTAGAAACTTGTTATTCCCTCCTGCAGAAGACATCTCAGTGAGCAACAGCTGAGCCCCCTGGAATTGCCCTGGCTGTACTCGGTGGTACTGGTGTTTTCCAGCCTATAAAGCTTTCTGCTCTTACTGGGGGTTTTGCAAGCTCATAGCATGTGCTTTGTTGGCTGCCAAATTACAAGTAGGTCTGACAGCAACCAGTAAATTGGTTAAACAGCCACCTCGTCGCGTCTAAACAGCGGTAGGGTTTTTATTTTATGTTTATTACAGCTGTTTTGGTATCCCCCCTCCCTTTCCCCCTCAGGAGCCCTACGTGCTGAATAGTCTCGTAAGATTTGAAAGGAGGGTTTTTTTGGTGGTAGAACTCTTTAAATTATTTTCAGGTTTTGACTTGGAAAACAGTTCTGAATGTTGAAAAACAAACAAAAATGAGGATCGCCCAACCCCTCCCTCCAATGCAAACAACACAGCTTTTGGATCTGCTGGTGTCTTTTCTTTGCCCTATTGCCGCAGCAGTCCACACGTATGTTGCCTTATCTTGCTGTGGACTTTCCCAGGTGGCTTGCAGGATAGCGTCTTGTGATTTCTAGAAAACAGAAAAGGGAGCAGTTCAGACCTTTAGCCAGTGTTGCTTCATCACTCTTGCTTCATCCTGTCCCCAAAGAGAACTGCGATCGCGTAATGCCGTTGCAGCCATCCCCAGTGTCCTCGTTCCCCGACAGCCTGGAAGGGACCCGGTGCCCCCAATGAGCTTGCAGAAACGCAGGGCTCCCACCCGTGAACCTGCGTGTCCTCTACATCTGGCCTCAGGAGCCCTCTGCCTGTGTCTGAAGACAGGAGCAGGAAAAGAGGAAGGTGTCAGCACGGTTGTTCTGATAGTTACAAGCCTCTCTGTAGGCAGTGTAAGTAAGGAAAGCAGCTGATATTAGGAAAGTGGGCGCTCTCTGTCATCTGCTGAGTGGTGTACAATGTTTTTGTCCTTGGGTATTTGGTGTCTTCTGCTCCAGAAGGAGGAATAATAATAAAAAAAAAAACTATTACGGAAATAAATTTTTGAATGCTTAAAATGCAGAACTTTTGGAGAGGTATTTTGTTTCCTTGTATGAAAATTCAGAATGACTTCTTAAATAATGTAAAACCTAAGAATTACCTTTTTACCCCCAAAGCCCCATCTGTAGGTGAATGCTGTGAGTGTTAATTAAAAGAGAAATTTAATACACGTGCTGTAAATTTTTGTAGTCCCGCGGACTCTCCTACATATCTGTCTCCTGTCTGTGTTAAGCAATTTTTAATTGTGATTTTTTTGCTACCGTTGAGTATCTCCATCTGTGGAGATGCTCAGGAGCCGTCCAGGTGGTCTGGCTGGGGCCAGCTGGACCTGAGTGCTGCCAGCCTCGGCCCCTTGGTGTCTCTGTGCGAGTTATCCGAGCTGTGAGGTGTGCTGGGAGCTCCGTGCCTTCTGCTGGCTCTTCTGGGTGGGAATTGCTCAGAGCAGGCCCAGGCCCCGAGTAGCTACCACCTGTTTGTTAGCAGGTCTCTGAAGAGGCAATGTCCATGATGCCAGGGGCTTGTGCACGTGTTACCGGCCTTCATTTCATGGGCGATGTGCTAAGTTATCTTGCACCTAGATTTACTTTCTTCCTTGTACCTTGGGGGATTTTGCTTAACGTACCTAAGAAAAGAAGGCCTTCCTGTCCTCACCAGTCAGCTGGGGAAGAAGTACTCTCTTCAAATAATAAAAAAAAATAAATAAATGCTGTGTTTCCTGTTGAATTATGGTGACGTTAAAGCAAAAACAACAAAGCAAGAACTTACACTTGGGAATTGCGCAATTAGGTCCTTCAGTTCTGGGTTCCCCCACCAACTCGCTGTACGTGGGCCAGACCTGAAGTGGGACAGAAGCAGTCATGGAAATAGGATGCAAAATAAAGCCTTGTACAGGAATCTGCAAATGAGCCTGACATTTATTAGTCATTCATGGTTCCTTCATTCCCAGAAACTTCAAAGTAGGAAGCCATAGCCAAGTCTGATGGAAGTTCATTAAGTGCAGTGGAAAGCAGCTAAGGCATTGGGCCGGGTGCTTCAGGAATGTCTCCGAGGTGGTGATAAGGATATCCATGGCACCTTTCCCATGCCTGTATGGGACTCTCACATCCTAGGAGCTTGACTCAGGAAGGTTGTTACTTCTGTTCTTCCTGAATTTTCTGTCAGAAAGCTTGGAGCCCAGTCCAGTTCTGGGCTCCCCAGTCCAAAAAAGACAGGGATCTCCTTTGAAAGAGCCCAGTGGAGGGCCACAAAGATGTTACGGGGCCTGGAGCATCTCTGCCATGAGGAAAGGCTGAGAGGCCTGGGTCTGTTCAGCCTTGAGAAGAGAAGACTGAGAAGGGGATCTTATCAATGTTTACAAATATCTTTAGTGTGGGAGACAAAGGGATATGGCCAACCTCTTTTCAGTGGTTTGTGGAGACGGGACAAGGGGCAATGGCCACAAGATAGAGCACAGGAAGTTCTGCACCAGCATGTGAAAGAACTTCTTCACGGTGAGGGTGACGGAGCACTGGAACAGGCTGCCCAGGGAGGTTGTGGAGTCTCCTTCTCTGGAGATATTCAAGGCCCATCTGGACGCCTACCTGGGCAACCTGCTCTGAGGAACCTGCTTTGGCAGGGGGGTTGGACCTGGTAATCTCTGGAGGTCCCTTCCAATTCCTACAGTTCTTTGATTCTGTGAGCACCATTTTTTTCACTCCTTGAACAGCATATTGAGACACAGTTTGGTTACTGCAGGGACAGCAGTTGAGTTGCTGTTCATCTCGTTCAGTGTAATTTGTGTCCCTTCTTTTCCAGGGAAGCAAGCAGCAGGGGTAAGCACCATGAGGCTGTAAGCTCGTGTAGTTGGCATGCACAGTGGGACAAGCTGCGTCTCCTTGCACTTCTGAAGACTTTCTCTCTGTGCCCACACACTGGAGAGTGACTTGGTGGGCACAGACTTTGCTTTTCTAGTGTAACAGAAGTCCATTAATGTGTAGTGAGATTAAATAAATGATTTTTGCTTATTTACAAGTTTTTGCAGGCACAAAACACAGCAAAGCTCCTTCCTTGGAGTTTAACTAGGTTAATTAAAGTTGACATGGTGATTCAGAGAAAGGCCGCGATTTCTGGTGGTCTTCCTTGAGCACTTCATGTGTGGTTGTCCCCGGTTGTGTTGGGTCTTCCTGAGTACTTTGTGTGTCCAAGGCTGTGTTATGGGTTTTGTTTTGGGATTTATAATCTGCCTGTCCTGCAGGTGTTGACAAGCTCTACGCAACTGGTTATGTACCCTCCAAGACACACAACAGCTCTCCTCTGATTTCTAATATTGAAGGAGTTTGTGCTCGTAATTGAGACTGCTTAGAAATGTTGGGGTTACTTACATGAAATGATTTTTTAGATCCCACATACTTTGGAAACTAACTACAGCTTGTTCTAAAGGGCTTTCTTGGGCATCGCCATTTTCATAGTCCAGGAGTGACTGTAGGGGTTGTTTGTTCAGATGGGCCAAAAACTAAGGATATTTTGGCGTGTAGGTGGTGGTGTTTTATGTATATCTATATAGTAGAGCATTGCAAGGAATGTTTTTTCTGGCAGGGCATTTATTTAGTGTAAAGTGTTTGTCCAGCATCTTTTTTTAAGGGCAGCTTGGTGGACGGGTTTTGAAGTGAGCCCTTTGGCCTTGTGACAGGTAGGCATTTTTGGATGTTTCAGATGTCCCAAACCATTGCAGATGTATGGTACTCAGTAGCTTGACTGAAATAAGCGAAGCAGTTCCAGCTTACACCAGCTCACATACCTGGAACACCCAGTCAGGAACAGGAATTTCTTAAACTTTTTTCTCAATTTTGTGGTTCTCTTAAATATTTTTGAATGCATTCATCAAGGCTCTTAAACATTATACAGTGTCTCCCTAAATGAGTTCACTTTAGGTTAAAGAATAATTTTGCTTCAGTCTTTCTGTATCAAACAAAGATTTCCCCTTCTTGATCTGCTCTCGTGGGTGTATCTCAATACTGCAGACCAAGATAGGCTCTCCTCAAGTTTTGCAGTCTTTTGTCCTAAGGCTTTTCCTCTTTTATTGTTCGTTCTTGTAAGATTAAAGTTTGTCGCAGCTTTTTTGCATGCCCACCTAAGTCACAGATTCTTCAAGTCATCCAATTCTCCTCTTGAATCATTTATCTTCTGCAGTATTTGTTCGTTTTATGAAACGTGTATTAATCGTTTTTCAAAGCGTCTTAAGCTGGATGTGCCAAAGAGCATCAGTCGGAGACCTGTAATTGTTCTTGCTTAGGTTTCGAAATGAACGTATAGAGGAGTGCAGATATACCGTGTTTTATTGCTCTGCAGCCTTGACCAGCTCCCCGGTGCCTGTGTGTGCCGGTACGCCCCGAGCGACGCCCTGCAGCGCTCTCCTGACAAACGCCTGACTCACTCGGTGCAAAGGACGGGACCAAACGGGAGCAGAATTGAAGTTGCACACACAGCGGCTGCTTGTTTTTTCGTGTTTCTGCTCAGAAACAAACTTTCTAGACAAACAGAAGCTTTGTCAGCTCAGGATGTATATATTTCCGTCTAACAACTAATGTAAATGAAAGAGATCTGCACAAACTGCAGAATATATTCCAGCAGTTCAACGTGGACATGAAGCTGGCGTAAATCATTTCCTTCCTTCCTTCACCACCCCAGCCCTGTGCCAGCAAAGAGTTAGTGTAATCAGGAATGAACTAGAGCAGGGAACTGATCAGAGTTAAAGCTAATCTGGGAGAAAAAAAGGTGTAGTATAACCCCAGTTAGTGAGGTCACCCTGATACTTGGTCTGGGATGAAAATGCAGGTGCAGAGTAGATGAGGGGAGAAGGAGAGCGCTGCTTTTGGCAGCCCTTCTGCATGATGCTTGCTGGAAACGCACGTAAAACTGCAGCCTTGTATGAAAAGGCTGTTTGTTGTTGAGCTACACCTTCCCCATCCCATTCCTCGTTGCTTATTGAACATCTTCAGTTCACAGTTGTGTGCTACAGTATGTAAATAACTTTACAAACATTCAGTTTCATGTTTTAGGTGTGAAAGATAATAGTTTCTTTCCCTGTGTTGGATGACAGTTACATGGGTTAATCTGTCTATAAATAAAATAGATGTTTGCATCACCTGCTTACAGGTCTGGTTTTAATAGTCAAATTAAATAATTATTCATGCTATTTTTTGAACAGAAGTCAAAGAGCAGTCTGCAGAAGAAGATGCCCAAGCAGAAGTGGACAGCACCAAGCAGCTAACACCAGTCCTTCAGCGCTCAGTGTCCGAGGAGTCTGCAAGCTCCACCGCCTCTGTTGGTGTCGAAGCAAAAACCAGGTGAGTAAGCGAGGAGATGGGTGCTGGGGCAGGGCTAGGAGTTCAGTAACGGGGCACAGAGTACTTGGAACACAGACTCAGGACACGCTACTGGTGCTTTGAAGTATTACTAACGGCAGCCTGTGTTGGCAGCTCTTGTGTTTGAGACTGATGGCTTAATTAGTGTAGAGGGAGATCAAGGTGAAAAGCATGTTTCTTGAGTGTTGTCCTCAGATTACACTCATAAACCCTCGGATTACAGCATATTAACTGTTTAAATTAAAACAGATATAAGTGATAGGAGATAAAAGGTGATTACTGAAGTGTTCCTGCAGAGAAAATGGTGTGTAAGCAAATCCATATACAATTGTTTCTGAAGTTTCAGTTTGTGTTCCTGTGTTTTCAGGAAGAAAAAAAAAATCCCTTGCAATTTCTGCTATATTTTTTCCTTATTTAAGAATTCATAATAAAGAAAATGGTCTTACTGTGCTTTTTTTTCCAACTTGCTGTCAGTATAAATTGCCTCGAAATCAGTGAAAGTATTAATTATATGTAATTACATTATTTGGGGAAAATTAAAAGACGCTGCCTGTGATCGCTGTTGAAACGGTATCACAGAATTCTAGCAGAGCTTCTGTGCTGAAGCCCCGCTAACAGCTTTTAACCCAGTAGCAGTTCTCTTTGGCTGCAGAGCTTGCTGTTACCAGTCTGGTAGCAGTTACTAGCCACTTATAGGTGTAATTATATTTTGACAGACGTGGAGAGAATAACGTAGTCATTTTTACATCCTCCTAAGCAGACGCAGGGCACGCTTCCCATGCGCAAAAGTTTACTTCATTTACTTCCTGCATGTATCATTTTCATATTTCACCTGCTCACGGACTTGGTAGCTTCCAATAGACACTTCCCTCCTTACAGAGAATTTTGGTTAAATAGGTCTTGAGTGTATACCTGAAAGAAATACACAAAAATTCTGACTTTAATGGAATTTTCCAAAGCTAATACTAAACTGTAGTAAATATGTAGAGCAGCTGCAACTGAGCAGTTGTTTTGGTTCTTGATTTGATCCTGTTTTGGGTCATTTGCAGAAGTTGTTCTTCACGTTGTTTCATCCGCTCCCTGTTCCTCTCAAGGTTACTTTCCGGCTCTTATCGTGGACAGTGGATTACAGCACTTTCCCTGGCCATTAACTTTCTTTAAAACTGGACAACAATCAGCCAAAAAAAGGGCATTTTTTTTTTCAAAAACCACCCTTATTTGTACTCAATATGGTTGTTCTGCCAACTGGCAGTGCTGAGTTTGACGAGTCAATACTGAAAGGATAGGATGGGTCCATTGCTTTGGCTGATCACAGCATTAAAAAGCTAAGTACTGTCAATTTATAATTAAAATAGCAATGATCATAGCCTGTCTCTAACATTTTTGAAAGAAATGTATTAAAAAGATGTGGAACGGTTAATTGGGAGTTGGAGGTTTCTCTCATCCCAGTTGGCTCCAGATTTGGATGCAGTAGTGGTTTGGATGCAGATACCATTCGTGTCCTCATAATAAGGGAAAAATGTAACGCCAGGTTTTATTGGCACCATGTCTGGAAACGGAGCAGCAGAATGCCTCTTCTGATCTGGGGCTTCTTGATCAATCGTCTGTATCATTGTCTGTGATGTGTTGACACAGGCACCGTGCCTCGCAGGGGTGGAAGGGCTGGATCCTGAGTGCCTTGACTCTGTTTGCTTAGGAGAAAACACAACATGTGAAATAACACACACTGGTGCCTTTTGGTTCTCTTGTGTAAGGGTGGGAGGAAATGGATGAAGATTTAGGATAAAATAAAACCCCATAAAGGCTTGGGACCTGTAACCTGCGGAAGCAGCTTTGAAGCTGACTGCCAACTTAGTCATATTCATCAGCTCCATCTCTTCTTGTGTAAGTTCTTCTATTTCATTTTATAAAGTAACTTAATCCAAGGGAAATGAGTATATATATATATAGAAATAAATTTAGCTGTGTGAGAGGTCTCATAGGTAAATTTAGCTATGTGTGAGTGCAGAAATTGGTAGGGGCCAGAAGAGAACCAAAGCCCCTACCAGCAGTAGGTGCAGGTGTAGGTAGAACTACTTTAGCACCACTTTTTTCAGTAAATATAGTTGAATATAAGACAATCCTGGGTTTCTACCTTTGGCAGTAAAGATAAAGGAGTTAGAGAAGCATGGGACATGGGGAATAAAAGGAATTTTTAAAAATTAAATATTTTGCTATTGAAAAACAGCGATCTTGGCATGGTAGAGATGCATCAGCACTAGGATGGGGACTGAGCCAAAGCTTGGCTAGCGTGGTATTTTTCTCCTGACCTCTCCTGAGACTAACTAAGAACATTGAAGAGAAGGGTGGTGGAGGTGTAGCCAGTTTTGGAGCCTCCCAGTGCACATAGCACGGAGCAGGGTGTCCAAGAGAGCCATTAACTGTGAGGAGGATCGCAGGGTAGGAATTTAACAACCGATTGAGGATTAGTGCTCCGAAAGCAACGTGCTAAAACCTTAGAATAAACAACTTCTCGGCCATTCGGGGGTACGGCAGGCTGAAAGGGGGTGAGGTGTGTGTGTACGCTGCGGAGCAAGGAGTGAATTATTGACCACACGTGGGGAGGGGCAACCACGTCAAGCAAAGATAAACTATCGAGCCCGGCAGTGGTCAAAGTAACGCTGCCAGCGCTTATATATCACGAGCGGCAGGGGGTTGGAGCCTTTTCCTTTGGTCGTTCCTTTTTTTTTTTCTCTTTCTAAGCCCTGTGAGAAGCTTCTGTCAGCCCAGGACTTACAGCGGGGTGGAATCCAGGCCCTTCGAAAGGAGCCTGCTCCTGGGGTTTGTGCCGCTGGCAGGGAGCAGGGGCAGTGCAGCCCTGAGCGGGCACGTGGCCAGGAACCGGCTGCAGAATCCACCTTCCTCTGCTTCCCACGTCATCAGCCCCAAGCATTAAAAGCTAATGAGAATGGCCTAGGAACACAATTTCATAGGAGAACAAAAACACCTTTTGGTTCATTTTATTTTCTGTCTGCTTTCCGAGGCTGTAAATGGCATTAATTGCACATTTTCAGTCCTTTTGCTGAAATGACAAAGACAGAACATCCTTAAAAAATCAACAAGTGGAGCTGCTGAGATTTTTACACGGCTTTTTTGATGAGAATCTCTCTTGTGAGACCGTCACTAAAACTACAAAAAAGCTGGCAATGCACCTTCCCAGTCTTCTGCTTCGCATTGTAATTGGGCAAGGCACATTATTTTCATTCCTGCACAATTACACTTTTCCCCCTTATTTTGGTGCAGCTTTTAAGATGAAATTTGGAGTCCGGAGATACAGGGATGGGGTTCTTCCTTCCATTGAAAAGACGTTGGAAAGCTTTTTCTGTTGAAAAGAGGAATCAACATTTCTGTTGATTGTGTGAACAAAGAAAATATCTGGTGAAAAAAAGTAATATTTGATATAAAGTATGTTTAAAAACCGTTGAAGTTGCAAAGTTAAGCACGTAATTTAGGGGATACCAGAATTAAGATTAATTTTGAAACTCTAATCACTTCCTTTCCTGCACATGTGTGCAGGAAACTACAGTTTGTAGTTTTACATAAATGTTTTTCTGTAAGAATTCTGTGTGCAGAGCGGACCTTACGCTTGGAACAGGGCACCTGGAGTCCTTGCATGGCTTTACCTTCAGGCTTTCAGATCTAGATCTAGCGCTTACGGTAAGCATTTACAGCATAGATCCATGTAAGCATTTACAGTATCATTCTCTGAGGTCAGTGATGGAGTTTTGCATCTGCTAAGTACAGACATCATCCTTTCATGTTACATCATCCCCCTAAAAAAATAGGTTATTTAATAATAGCAAAATAATAGCTTGTCGTTCTATCAGTGACCAGCCAAGCACAGAGTGAAATCACTAGGATGGCCCGATTTGAATATTGTCGGTAGGTATAGACCGAGACAGCAGACTGAAAAATTAGAAAAATTAACAAATATTTCCTGTTTGTCCATCCTGTCTGTCTCATGCACTGAGTGCGGAAATGAATTTTACGACTGATGGTTGTTAAAGCAGTTCTGGCCTTTGGAAGTCCCCTAGTTAGCTCCTTTTCTGAGGCAGGTAACTGCAGCCGTCATTCCGGACAGTTCATATAAACTGCTCTTAAATCTTCTTCCAGTACTAACGGACGGGGTTTAGTGGGTGGTACTGGTGGTAAGGGGATGGTTGGACCAGATGATCTTGGAGGGCTTTTCCAACTTTCATGATTCTCCGAATCGACATTCTGGCCTTAATGTTTTTTATTTTCATGTGCTGGTGGGACTCGACATTCATAGCCGTGCCTTTAAGTTGCACAGTCCTTTGCTGCTTGAATTAGTCTGCTACGTAGAGATGGTCCAACCACTGAAACCCTGTTTCGAGTTGCCTTGGTTGACGCTGTTCTCCAGGTTTATGGTGTCCTGCTCCCAGTCCCTGCTCGCCTCTCACCGATGAGGGTTTTGAGGCAGTTTTTCTGTCCCTGCTATCCTACCAAGTCTGCCTCTCCCCACCCGGTTCTGCCCCGCTGCTTACGTGCAGCTGTCCTGCTGCTCATGGGCAGCGAGCCTAGCCCTGGCAGGTCAGCTCCGTTCACTGCTCGGACAGATTTTCCTCCCTCTGAGAGATGGCAGCCAGACAGAAGCATCCCATGAGCTGGGTTTTGGGGCTGGCAGTCTGTCAGACCACACTGAAGCTCTGACAGCACTACGTGTTAGGCAGCAGCTCATGCAGACCCAGGCACAGAAGTGGATGGGACGCCTGCTCTGTCAGAGGGTTTCACCGCTGCGTCTCAGTGAGGAATGATGTTAGGAGCCAGGCATCTTCACTTCTGTCATTTTTCAGTCATATTGTTGACTCTTCATTGTTTTCCCATTCTCCTTATATTCCTAATCCTGGTTTTTGCTCATCAGATTTCTAATCCTAGCTTGTGTCCTGTCAATTTTTTCGTTTTAGGTTCTTTGACACATCTGCATTTCCTTACCCCCAGCTCTGTTTGTGACATGACATTTCTTCTCACCTCTTCCTCCATCTTCTTGCTCGTTTTCCTTGTAAATGGAGGCTGTGTTCTCTTCCTGCTCCCTTCGGCTTTCTGTATGATTTGTGTTACTCCCCACAGCCGGTTGTCCTGGTGTTCCCCATCACCTGCCATCTCCCCTGCGCAGTAAGCCTTCAGCCTCGCCCTGCCCATCCACTCATCACGCCTTCCTTCACTTGCAGTTCAGTCCCAAAACGCAGTTTCCTGCTCCCTCCTCCTCTGCTCTGCGTTCCAGCCGAGAGTTTCTTCTCTGCACATCCGTGTTGGCTTTCCTGGAGGCAGACAGACAGCTGACTCAAAGTACACGCAATTTAAATGACAGAATCTGGATTCACAGCAGCCGTGAGCTGTCACTGCAGAGATGATCCCTGCGAGCGTCTCTAACCTTTGCTGGAAGCGTTCACGGGGAGAGGATGGTGCATCTGGAGCCCGCCTTCACGTAGGCACTGAGACTGGAGCCTGCTTAGTGCCGAGAGAATTTCCGAGCAGGTTTTCACATTTCACATTCAGAACTTCTTGCAGGTTTGATCTGCAAAGGTTTGCTTGAGCGCACGGGGTCTCCTTGGTGTGATCAGAAACACTTGGAAAAAGAAATTTGGGTTAATTTTGATAGGGTTACAGAAAGCATGTATGTAACTTCAAAATCAGGTATAGAAAAGTTGATAAGATTCACAGAACATGAGAAAGGTTGATCGTGGACACGGCGTAGCTTTCAAATGGGGAACAGTCAAGTAAGCTAGGACCCTCCTCTCTGAGAGAGGCTGGAAGGGGAGGAAAACAGGATTACAAAACCATAGGTGCCCTGCGGAGGATGGCTGTGTATTAACTGCTCGGTTTAATGCAAGAAACCAAGGGTTTGTCAGATGAAACTTTCAGGGCCAGATGCAAAATAAAGGGAGGCGATTCTTTGCCCGGCAGACAGTTGTCTAGACTGACATGGAAATCCTTGGCAAAGGATGTTGTGGAATGAGGGAAAAAAACTACATGAATTCAAGAGCAGACCAGGCAAGTTCATGGAAGAGAATTTTAGAAATACTGAATATTTAGGGATAGCACCTGATTCAGGAAGGCTCTGACCTGAAAATACCTGGAGGCATGGGAAGTATCATGTGTTTGCCCTGTTCTTTAATACCACCCACGCTTATTGTATTTCCAACACTGACCACAATGGGCTGGCCGGACCTTTAGCCTGACCCAGCACAGTTTTGACTGAGGAGCCCACTCTGGTCTACTTCACCTTTTCTTTAAGTATGTTTTCAAAGAAAATACACAAAGTTTGAATTACGCAGAACAACACGGTTTTCCATTCCCTACCGTGACTGAACGATTTCGATGGAACTGTCTTGGAAAAACAAGCAACTTGGTAGGTGATTCAGTGATTTTTCAGGTAATGAGACCCTATTTAGTGTTCATATGAAGCTGCCTGTAACAAATCCCCTAAGGGGTGTCAGAGGCTGTGCATTTTTGGCATGGTCCATACTCATCTGCTGGGAGAGGGAAGCTCTCTGGACCAGACAATACTGCTGGGCACTAAGGCACACTGGTGATACAGGGCACTAAGGCACACTGATGACACAGGGCACTAAGGCACACTGATGACACAGACCACATTACTTCTTTTCTTTGGCTTTTATCACTCACAGGTTAGATTACCTCTCAAAACAGTTAAGCTCCTCCTGCATTTATGGTTTGTGAGGTCCTAAATGAGCTTTAAATATTTGTTTAGCTTAAAGTTAACACATGTTAATGGCACATGAAAGCATATTTGTAGTTTTTAAATCTTAAAATGTCAGGTGAATGTGGTGTTTTGCTGATGGTGTTTGGGGGGTAATGCTTTCTTTCTAATTGGAAGAGTATCATGAAGTAGATCATATGGCTGTAGAACTCCAACTGAGCTGGTGTGAACAAATTGGAGAGCAGTTACTGTTTAATGTCGTTGAGTTGCTTTGTGCAAGCTTGGCTTGAAAATTCTTCACCAGAAGTTCTGAAGTTCATATGAACTGCCCCCACCTCCCTTCTTTTTAAAGAAATTGTACTGTGTAAGTTAAATGCTGCTTCCAAAACCACAACTGTGGAGTAGCACAGTGTCAGACAACTTGAAAATTTCACCTTGTCCTGTGATTCAGTTTCCTATGGGAAGGAGAGCTTTGTCTGTAAGACATTTAAATACAGCTTGCATCTGAGAACTTTAGCATCTTTTTCTTTGTAATGTCTTTATTTTGCACTTCTCATACTTCTTCGTTCTCAGTATCACTAATTCAGCAGGGTGGTTTGTTGGATTTCTCATGGTGTATCAGTGTGAAGCCGCTACATGTCCTGTAAGATCTCTCCAACGTTTGCTTTGGCAGTTCTCTTCCAAGCTTCTTCCTTATCCAAGGTCAGGTATGGACAGGATATTTAGAAGATAAAAAGGTGATGTTCCATACTTCCCTAAATTTTCTAATAATTTCACCTCCGTGAATATCTCAGCTATCAGAACTCACACTGATGCAGATCACTGGCATTGCTTTAGGTCAGAAATCTTTTTTTTCGGATAAAGCATAGTGTGCAGGTCTTGGTTTGAATTTATGTAAGTGATACAGTGGTGTATCTTCACTAAGGAGAAAAACAATGAACTCTTTAAATAACAACATAAAATGAAGATAAAGTTAGTGCATTATTGCGACTTGGCATAGGTAAGTAAATAGTAGATCCCCTGTAGTGTTTAATTTAGCTTTTTAACATATGTGAAAACAACCAACAAGGTTAGCTGAGAGACTCATTCTCAAGGCCGGTTCCCATCAGTCTGCTTTCATAATCTGTACAAACAGTGCTCTGAAGTTGTGTTTTGCTCCCAAGCATTCCATTTCATTCTGCTGAGCTTACTTGTAATTACAAATAATACTTGCATGAAACCCTTTTAAAATTCTGGAACAACTTTGCCGATACCACACAAGGTTTTATACTTCTCCGTTTCACCTTCCAAAATTGCCAGAGTGTGTGAAAAGAGACATCCCGAAGGCATTTGTAGACACCTAGGAAAATAATTGCATAATTCCTTTAAAAGCAAACTGACTCATAGCAAAATTCAAATGATGCCCTCTTCGCCTTTTTTTAAAATTATTTTTAGATGAAAAACTGTAATTCAGTGATGATTGTAGTAAATGGTAGTGGTGTTCCTCTGTACCACAGTGTTTAATGATAAGGCTATGGTTATAGCCAGTGGATCTTACTGGGATTGCCATGCCTTGTGTTTTCTCCGATACAATTCAATGCCTTTTCCTGCTTAAGCAGCAACGATGACCTCTTAATAGTTAGGCTGTTTGGAAAGGCGGACGCACAATAAATCTTTGCTAATTGGTGTTCCCTAGGAGGCTGGGAGGGATTTGAGAAGAGGTAAGAGGAGGGCATCTGTTGAGTTGAATCCGTCAGTCTGATGTTTATCGCGCTGTTGACGGTTTCTGTTCATCTCTGTGGAGTTTTTGGGTTCCCCTGTGCATGTTCCCCACAAAAAGGGGACCTGTGGCACCTCTCTGCAGAGCAGGAGGCTGAAGGATTTTCTTTAGTCCACCTCCTTCATCACTTAGTACTAGGAGTTGTGTGTAGCTTGAAGCATTGCACTGACAGATGGGATCAACACTGGCCACTTGCTTTCTTCCTCGGCGTTGAGCTGGACAGGGATCCTGGAAGACAACCACAGAGGTGTGGCTGTAGGAAAGGATTGTTGGTGAAGTTACTCCTACTGAAAGGAGGAAGGGAAATGTATTCCCCCAGCTTTGCACAGCCAAGTTCCGGATCAGTGACAGTGCCACACGTCATTGCACATTGTCCTGAGTTGCACTCGGGGATGAAAAACAGGCAGGAGAGTGAGGGGTCACTGCTGATCCCATCGAGGGTCACACTGGCTCACGGAGACCAACCTAGAGTAATTCCTGGCAGCAGCACAGCAGGACTCAAGCAGACACAAGCATAGATCTGTGAGACGGGGACACGGAGTAAACAAGGCATGTTTACTTAAGCCAGCCTGCACATCTGCGTGTTGGCAAGGAGCCCTGGCTGACACAGGACCCCAGTGCCATTTGCCATCTCAGAAGGATCCAGGAGGGGCTTCTGCTTTCTCTTGGGATTGTAACTGTATTGGCACTTGGTGCTCTTCAAGTGATGGTAAGCCTGGTGGTCAGCCTTTATGCTGTTAGCAAAGTTTTTGAGACTCAATTTTACCTTAATTCCCTCACTGAATATTTGCAAGCAAGCCAGAAGATGTTTCTCCTTCTCTGGTTATAATTTAATATTGTGCAACTAGTTGCCCAATATCGCATGTGTCGAAATGAAATCCTTTGAACAGGAAAGTTTGTGTTTTAGGATGACTCCTAATGACTGTATGTCATCGCTTAAGTAGAGGAAATAGTGACTGTTCTTCTCCCTTCCTCCAGGATTAGATGACTCTAGGGCATTTTGTTTTCTGTTGGGATGCGGACCACGGAGGATTGTAGCATCTTAGATTCTTGTCAGAGCGTTGAGTCAGTCCTGCTCATGGAAGAGACTTGTAGAAGATAATGGCTGCAGCAGGTTGCTGAGTTGGACATGTTTCTTTTTTAGAAAGGGCATCTCTGTTACCTTCTGGGAACATCTGGACCTCCTGTCAAGGTTTGGTAGGAGCAGACATTAGCTTCAGATGTGGACCTTGTTGCCTCTTACTGCATCTCCTAAATCCAGTTGCGTGTCTGTTTTGCTCTGAACTTCTTTTTCTCTGCATCATTGGGTTAAGATTTGCTTGCGTACAAGTACATGAAATCCCTTTGGGATGAGGTGAGTTGTCAGCACCTCCTGGCAACAATCCAGCCGTGGAATTTTAAGTTTTATATACATAAAGTAGCATTTGTTCTAGGAAAAGTTAGGAATTGGGTTCAAATTTTCTTTTGGAGCACTATACGTATATCCTAAATGCAGTGAGCTTAGTCTTTTTTCCCTTAGTAGCTTCTAAAAAGATATGTGACACATCATCTCTTGCTTGTTATCCCATTTTGAATTAGCCTGTTCTGAAAATATGCTAATTATGATAACAGATCTAGGGTTTGATCTTAAGAGTTGCCAATACCTCAATTTCATTATCTTCACCATGAGAGCTCTTCTTGCACCGCAGATTTAGCTCCTCTAATTGCATATTGACATATGGAAAGTCGATTCGCAAGTACTTTCTGCTATCCTCAGATGATGCGAATAAAAAACTCTGCCTTCTGCCCAAGCAGACATAACTTAAAATATTTACTGAGCGCTTAAACCTAAAAGGTTTACATGATGGAAGTGGCCACTCCGTACCGCGTGGCAAACCAGCGACGTGCCGTGTTGGGAACTGGGGGAATTTGGCTTTCCTGCTGAGCTTCTCCAGCGTCGGGGTGCTGGCTCGGCTTGTTTCCAGGTCTTCGGGGGCCAGATGCATTTGCAGCTTATCAGCGTGCTCTCTTCACCCTCCCTTGAAAGTGTGACAACTCATTTTTTTTTTTTTCCCCTTTTATAATCCCTCCCCTCTGTCTCAGCCCCAGCGCCTCTTGGCTGCGGCCTGACAGTGTTCTGCTTCCCCTCTC
This sequence comes from Heteronetta atricapilla, assembly GCA_011075105.1. NCBI lineage: Eukaryota > Metazoa > Chordata > Aves > Anseriformes > Anatidae > Heteronetta > Heteronetta atricapilla. The sequence goes on along the minus strand of CM021732.1, from coordinate 7,231,548 downwards.
CTCGACTTCTGTGTCTGCCTGTTCGCGAGCCTTCAGCGAAGGATTCCCCAGCCCCTTCCCTGCTGGGCGTGCGAGCTCTTGCCTCACCCGTGGTCCTCAGCTTTGCTGGAGCAGCAGTGGCAGCGCAAGCCATCTGATTCCTGACAGCATCACAGCTGTCCACACCGCTCTGAGGAGTAGCTGTGAAGCTCCCAGCTCTTGCTGTTTCACTTCCCTCCTCCTTGCAGAAAGCTCCTGCTGGAAGTCGCGATACAGGAGCTGCAGTCTCCAGAAATAAAAAGCTGCTTTACCCCCACGTGCCTTTTGAAACTACTACGGCTGTAAAAGTCAGTTTATTATTTTAATCATTGTTTCGTATTTCCCTTTTATAAATGGTAACGTTAGCACATGTTTGCTGCGACTTCACTTCGAGGAGCTTTGTTTCTTTACTCATAATTATCCTCAAGTCTTTCAGTGAGTAGCAATTGTCTGTCCTAACAGGATGTGTGAATAATTATTTATTCCGCTGTGGATAATCTTGTGTTTGTAACTAGTGTAATTTATATGCCATTGTGCTGCCTGTTTAAATCTCTTAAGTCTCCTCACAAGTCTCTCTGGTCTCAGCTAGCCTAAATAGCTTTGCTTGCCCGCCTTACAAACGCTGCCTGCGAGGTCAGATCAGGTTTCGCTGCTAGCCTGGTGGGTTACACGCGCTGACACACGGCAGCGTTTATTTGGTGCTGTGCCACACGGAAAGCTAGCTTGTAAGGCAGATGTATCTCCCATTTAGCTCTAACTATGTGTATTCCCCCCCAAGTCTCATGCTGTGCTTATCCTCAATTTCTTCACATCGCTTTACCCTCGAGTATCTTTTTGTGAAGATTTCAGGAAAGCAGCAGATATTTACCATCAGCTCCTGGGATTGTGCTCAGGCAGGATCCGTGAGGAATGTAGGAAGGGCCAGAAAAGTGGAGATGAACATTTCCTATTGGTACTGTGGCGGGGTATTAATTTGAGTACCAGGAACTGCACCTATTTTACCTGCCCACCAACCTGCGTGACCCCCGGAGTGTGTCTGCCCTGAGAAAAGTGCAATCCCACCTGGAAGGGAAAGGCAGCGGCCTCCTTTCGGGCTGAGTACTCTTGACGTGCTGCTCCCTGTGTTGGGCTTTATCTGGTATTACCAGCCCTGTAATAGCAGCACAGTTCAAAGGTATTTTACGTACCTCACTTGTAATTGCTTTCATCTTGCCTTTTCCTAGTGTTGCTCTGTGGTAGGCAAAAGACCTGTCACAGAGTGTGCTAAATCAAATCTGAGGTGGCATTACTGGCTTCTTGGTGTCTTCTGTTCCAAGCTGGAACTTCTCCTTTTTTGCTTTCTTCTTCTGTTGCTGCTCGTACCTCACCTGGCTGAAAAGCACAGGCACTCCATGTTTTCTTTCCAGAATTCACTGGGAAATGTACGCAGGAGTTTAGCCTTTAGATTTCCTCTTCTTCCCATGTTACCTCCCTCCACCCACCCACCCAACACAGACCAAAACCCAAACATGCCACCTTGCAGATGCGCTTAAATCTATTTAAACGGGATCCAGTCAAAACGAGGCCTCTAGCCAAGTGCCTGATTCCCTCAGGCATCTTTCTAGGGTCTTAGGGGAGGAAATATGAAGAAAACAGAATTGCTCATTTAAGCGTAAAAATGTGTTAAATGGCCTTCCTTTAAACTAATGCAAACTGCATTAGTTGCAGGAGTTCACATTTTAAGTTTGTGGATATGTTTATTACAGAAATATTTTTCAGTAGCTTCCATATGATGTGACACAAGGAGTGCTGTCAGAGCTGTCATTTCAGTGCTGTTGCTGTGTTCTGCATGTTAAAACGTAGTTGCAAATGGCACGGGGATGGCTTAACGGTCACAGTTCTGTAAATACAAATTTTCTCTAGTCTAACTTGGAGGTACCGTATTGTTTTTGTGTGTGAAAGAGGGTAGTTGGATCTGTGCGCATCATATGCTCTGCTGTGTGGGACTGCAGTCATTGCTGTGATTTTCCCATTCTGTTTTTCCTCTGTTTGAATAAACCTCTTGGTGTATAGGATATGCACGCTGTGCTGTTCAACATGGTGGCAGTGCTTATAGAAAGTATATGTGTAGCAGAAGGCTTTGCCTTTTCCATGATGGCAGAGCCATGATGGCAGAGCCTTTCCATGATGGCAGAGCTTTTTATTAAGCACTTCGATGTTTCCTGTTTATTTGAATCATGTACTTCTGTAAATTCAAAGGTTCTTCACCGTAAGTGTAAACAGGTTGGAAGTAGTTAGTCTTCCTGAATGTTGGGTGCATACCTGACAGCACTTGTGAGTTGTTGTTGCTTTTCTGTGAAGGGTTAAATTGGCATGGAAGTTGATCTTGGATGGAATATCTCTGCTATTTTCCCCCTCCCCAAAAAGAAATAATTCTCTTTCCTCCCACAGCGAACAACTCTGCGCCTTTTGTTACTGTGGTGAACGAAGCTCATTAGGACAAGGAGACTTAAAACAATTCAGTCCAACTCCTGGGTATGTTATCCCATGGAAAAACCAGCCTTTAAACAAGAGTGAAGCCAGCGACAGCACCGATGGAGCTTGCGAGAAAACTCCAAGGCAAAACTCAGTGCCGCGCAAACAAAGAGGACAGAAGAAGTAAGTAGGCTTTACAGGATCTATGGTTTTATGGTTTTGATTTCTCTGCAGCTCACAAAGCATGTTTAGAGGTATTTGTACTGTTGCATTTGTGAAAATTAGATGTGGTTCATTAAGTAGGTTTGTTTGTTTCTTTGTTTTTTGGTTTATTTTGAAAGAACTCAAGCAGTATATGAAATCATGTAGGAATTGTAGAATATCTTAAGTTGGAAGGAGCCCACAAAGATCAGTGAGTTGAACTTCTGATTCCACACAGAAATGATTGCCTCTTTTTCACTTCTTAAAGACTGGTTTCTCCATTTGAGTGAGAATCTTGACAAGAATACGATAGCAGTTATTTACATGTTATTATCATTATTTACAAGTTATTGTAAAAGCACAGATCTACTCGTGAATTCAAAGTATGGGGGCTGGGGGTTGGACCCAATGATCTCTTGAGTTCCCTTCCAACCCCTACAATTCTGTGTGATTCTGTGAAAGTAAATTAAAGAATGCAAAAGGATAGAAGATAATGGATTTCTGAAGTGCCATTTATTTTGTACAATAAATAGAAGCTTCTCTCCATCTCTTGGAAGCATTTTCCCCATGTCCTCCAAAACCGGTTCATGCCTCTGTGACAGGAGAGTTACACACACATAGTGTGTTCAGTACCCTTTGGAACTGGTGTTGATTAGCTTTCCTATAACAGTGTTGTCAGTCACTGTAGTATGTCAGACAGGACATGTCAGTCCCATGTCCTGTCTGGTAGGTGCCACCTTTCATTATCACAGAATCGCAGCCTGGTGAGGCTGGCAGCACCTCGGGGTCCCTTGGGCCCAGCCCCTGCCCCAGCAGGGCCACCCAGAGCAGGGTGCCCATGCCCATGCCTAGGCAGCTTTTGGAGCTCTTCAAGGAGGAGACCCCACAGCCTCTGGGCAGCCTGGGGGTCAGGGGAACCTCCTGGGCTCCAGGCTGGGCCCAGTGCCTCCTGTCCTGGCACTGGGCACCACAGAGAGTGGCACTGAAATATCACCAGGGATTTATAGATGTTGGTATCTGCCCCTCATCTCCAGCTGAACACTCCCAGCCCTCAGCTCAGAGGGGAAGTGCTCCAGGCCCTGAATTACTAAACTCGTTAATTCTGAAAAATTGCAGGAACACACACACAACTCCACAGAAAGGTTTTATTAAAGATACAGCGACGATGCTTTGGATGTGACTAATCAGACAAGCGGGTTGTTGGGCTCATCCCCCAGCGGGGCCGTGCTGGAGGTCGGGGATTGGCTGTGGGTGCGGGGCCACCGCCAGCCCCGAGGCCCGGCTGAGGGAAGCGAGGCCCCGGCTGAGGGAAGCGAAGGGGAGGGAAAGGAAAGGAAGGGAAAAGAAAGGAAGGGAAAGGAGGGGAAGGGAGCAGCAGCGGCCCCCCTGCTTTAAGATGGAGCCATGAACGGGGTCCTGCAGCCGCTGGCAGGCAGCTGCGGCTGTGTGGTGTATGGCTCTTTGCCACCCAGCTTTGCTCCTAGGGGTGCCAGATCTGACAGGAGCACTCTGGTGACGTACTTTCAGCTGGGTGTGCCCAACGAGACTTGTTAAGGTTCAGTGCTCGGGCCCGGCTCGCTGGTGGAGGTAGTTTTGTGCTTGGTCAGGCTGACAGCATGCTGCCATACGACTCTGTCAACGTTGTAAAAGCGGGCGTTGGAGGGTGCTGGTGGGGGAAAACAGCTTGTCTTCAGCCTCATGGAGCTACCTCTTCTCCTCACGCTCATTGTTTGATACACACGTCAAACAGTGCCTTTAAAAAACATGAAATAAAAAAACAAAACCACAAACAGGCTGGGGCAGAGTGTGTTTCACTTCAGGATAAAACTGCAGAATAAATGAGGATGTTTGCTGACTGGATTGGATCCTGTGAGAAATGCCGTGTCAATTAGGGTTTATTTATTTTATTTTATTTTTCAATTTCGGTGTTCTGAGTGGTGGTTTAATGTTGGAACTGGCTCAGCTGAGCGTGGGGGCTGTTTAGGAGGGAGTTTTGTAGACCAGAGCGGGTTAATTCAGTGCTCTGTGAGGGGCATCGCACTGCTGATAGTGCTGCAGCTAACTGTCATGAGTCATTAGAATATCATTTAGTAATTAAAAACTTTTAAGCTCTCCCTGGCAGTACAAGAGGGCTGTTATTTTTTCCCTCCACCCCACCTCCAAGTTTTTTATTGATCTTTTTTTTCCCCCGTATATTTCTGAACGTTGTTTTTGGAGTGGAGCAGACGTAGTATTTAGGAAGGCAGAGTTATCACAGGTTACAAGTCCGTTGTTTACTGTAGCTCTTGGCACCGGGTCGTTAGTGTCCTTTTTTAGTGGTTCTATGCAGGAGGAGAGCAGTCAGCAGAAAGGTATTTTTATGCCATCTCAACTCTAGAAACTCAGAAGAAGCAGTAAATGTACAACTTGAAGTTACTAATGGGGGAGAATAATGAAGTTCAAAGAACATCAGTAGAAAAAAAAACCACAACACAACACACCCTCTTTCCTGCTAATCACTGAAGCATTGAATGAGGTCACATCTCTTGAGTAAGTAAGCTTAATGCAGATCCTCAGATGTCCAAGATAAATTTTTGCCTGCAGGAAATAAAGGAGGAGGAATCACCACTTCCTTCTGTTAGTTGACTAATCTGAGTGTTAACTACCTGTTTTCAGTTAAGATTTGAACTGGGGGAACAAATTAATACAGTTAGAAATTAGATATGCCCATGTCAGCACAAGGTAGTAACCTTTATATCACTGGATTTCTGAATCCCCCTGCATTGCTTCCTGCTGTCCCTACCATTCCCTTTTTTTCTCACTTATCTTCTGCAACCAAGGTTGATGCTCCCCACCTTCACCGCCCTCTTGTCCTCTTTCTACATCTCTTCTTCCCCAGAGTAACGCAGACTGTTTGCTGTTACTTAATTCTCCAATTCTCAGACTTTTGGTCATGTTGATTATATTTTAATACGTTTGGAAAAGTTTGTTTTCCCCGAGTTCTGTATCATTTACAAGTATCTAGCTAATCGATGTGGTCACTTCTGAAGTTGTTTTTTTCTTCTCCCTGATACAGATCTCGATCGAGTATAGCATCATGTACAAGTGTAAGCACCCAAACTGCTTCTGACGATCAGGTTGTCAAATTCTGGGATGAACTCAGTTTAGTTGGCTTACCAGATGACATTGATGTTCAAGCCTTATTTGAGCCAACAGGTAAGATACGTTGCTCTTCTTCATTGTTTCACATACACGAGTAGCTGCAGTGACAATAAGTGAAGTTATTCAGCGGTTGATTTTCTGTGCTCTGGTGTTTGCAAAGTATTTGATGGTGCTTTCTTAGCTTTTACCAATGTTTTGTGATGTTTCTGTACAGTACTGGACAGAATCTTAGCAAAGGGATTTGGCAGGTCATTGATGATGTTGAAGATCGTTCCCAACCTAAATGGTTCTATGACTGTATGAGGAAATAATTTTAATCTGCTGCTGAACTGTTGTTCAGGTAGTAATATCTCAGCATCATAATTGTATATTGTGGAAAAAAAGAGGAGAGAAATGAGACACAGCTTAATGCCATTTTTAAAGTCCTAGTCCTGTAGCCTCACCTCACTTCATGTTGCTCTGATGGGTTATCTGAAATAATGGAAGGAAAGATTTTAAAGAGCAGGTATTGATAGAATAATAGAGGTGAAACACACTTGCAAGTTTTTCTGTCAGAAAACTGTCTAGTTAGTCATCTATTCTCTTTTAACGTAGCTTCTGTTTTTAGTCAATTATGAATTACGTTCAGAAAGCGCCTATGTCGACATGCTTCTGATGCCAGTAGTCCTCTCACATATTTTGACTCCCAAAAATGAACATGTATTTCTGTTTAAACCTGTGCAGTAATATAAATGCTATTCTTTCATGAGTGTGAAAATTGATTTCAAATTCTGCTTTAGTAAAACCAACGACTTTTGTTTTAAATAGTTATACTATAATGTATGGGGATGGGGGGTGATCAATATAAATGATTTCATCATTATTATTTGTAGAGGACTCTTCTCAGGCCCTTGCATGAGGAGGGAGTTTTTTTGTGGCTGGATGATTAAGTTGGCCAACTGCAGTATCTAATTTCAGCAGCTAATGTACAGCATTGTTTCAACTCTAAGAAAAAGCTGTCACAGAATTCCTTTGGAAGTATTCATCGTTTACACTGTCTTTTCCCATGGCTGAATTAGAAACTTCTTTTTAAGACATACCCATTGATTGCTGCAAATTCTGTTTTTAAGCAGATACTCGGTTATCAATAATGCGTTTGTATTTAAATCTGTATTATGCATCTGTTGTATTGACACAGATTTCGTACGTGATTCTTCTGTTTATGCTGCATTTTTACCTTTTAAAAATGTTATGTAGAAATCTAAAGCATCATCTGAGCATGTTCTACATAAACATACAGATACATGGTCACTGGGAAACATGTTAACAGTACATATAGACAAATGTTTTCTGGAGTTAAAACCAAGACCTGTGTGTGTGTCTGGTGTACAAATGCTATGTATATACCCCTCTTACTAGGATTTTATCATCAGGCTTCTGAAAGCTAGAAACAGATGTACAGAATGTGCTGAAATGAAGTGGAAGATGTTTTATGTATCAAAAACATGCAGTGTATTTGGTATCTGATAGTAACTGCATTGTGTTTGATGGATGATAATAAGGGCACTAAGTGTTGCAACAAGAAAAACAGGAAGAAAGACTGCTCATTTTCTCTGGCAAGTGTGTTCTACTAGAATGCAGGTCTGTACTTAAAGGAAATGCCTGATAGAGTTGTAAAACTGAAGCTCTCCTCTCACAATGCATTAGGTCATTGCTGGGCTCATCACCGCTGTGCGGAGTGGTCATTGGGAGTCTGCCAGACTGAAGAGCAGCTATCGGTGAACGTGGACAAAGCTGTTGTCTCAGGGAGCACAGAAGTGAGTAGAAAAAATAAATCTGAACGTTTGAACCAGTAGGGAAATAGACGGTGAGATGGGGTTGAAAAACAGGCAGTAAACTAATGCAATACAAGGTATGACCAACAGTATTCACTTAAAGATCTCTGAGCTTACATTCATCACAAGGTATTTTGTTTTTTTTTGGACAAGTATTCATGATAAAATTTACTGTTGCAATATATCAAAGAGGCTGACTTCAGGACGTGTTCTGGGATAGCTAGATTGTAGCAGGTACATGGCTGACCGGAATACAGGCAAAAGAAGAGTTGAATTCATGTTAGCAAATGCCTGTCGCAGTAGAGGAAATAGTTTTGGGTTTTCCAGTTTGCATTCTGAAATTGTATGACTCAAATACAGGAAAAAGTTTTCACTGTTACTTTTATGCTAGTTGAAAAGAGGAGGTGCGTGTAGGAAAGCTAGTGTTCAACACAAGCCTAGGTTGTTGTTATAAATACTGATAGAAGTACATAGATGAATGTTGGCTGCTTTAGTTTGGAATGTATTTGAAAAAGGAAGTACCTTTGAAAAGGGCAGTCTTTTGGTGTCATGTTGTGATATCACGCTGGAGTGATGAGGAGACATTTCATGATGAGATTCCATGTTGTCTTTACCACGTGTAGGTACACTTTTTGGTCTTACTTAGTCATGTCTAGTAGATTATTTTAATAATTTTAGTTTCTTATTAATTAATTCTTCATTAATCAGTCGTGCTGTGAATGAGTCTGCATAATTTTGCTGTTTTGCCAATGATCACGCTTAGGCGTATTTTTAATTGATTCTTAAAGTTTTTCATGCATTATATTAAAATAACAAATCAATGTGTAAGATGCCTGTAAATGTTCGCCATTGTGTGGAGTAAAAAGCTGCTTTAAATCAGTCTTTCAATACAAGCTGTATAATGCAGCTTTCCTTACGCCATCTGCTTTTACATACACCCATATCGAATAAATGCTTTACTTTGAATAATTTAATTGATTGCTGTGCTTCTGCTTTCAAAGTAAGAGACCGTTCAGAATGAAGGAACCTGACAGAATTAAGTTCTAAATGAGCTTGAAGATGTTAAAGCATTCATATGTGTGTGTGTGTGTGTATAAATAAAAAAAAATCATGAGAAGAATAAAATGAGCATCCAATATTGGACTTTTTTTTTTTTCATAAACCTTACTGCTGGAAAGTTTCAGTCCCCTTTTTTGGATGATTATGGTGGTACTTTGTAGCCATTTTATGATCAGCTCATTCCCATCAGTAGTCATTTTCTTAATAATACGCTGGTTTATAACAGAATCCTTCTGATAGTGTTCAGGCTTGTCTTTTGCTCTGCTGAATTCCATCCTATTTCCATTGTTTCAGTTCCATTTCTTCCTCTATGGTACCTTGCTTCTCCCCCGTATTGATGGTGTCTCAACCTCCTGTCATGAGTGCATCCTCCGTTTTGAATAGATGTTTATATCGTAAATATTTAAGTAAGGATTTTTGAAGAATTCTGCATTTCTCTGGTGAAATAGTTTCTATTTCAGTCCTCTCTTTTCATGGGCCATTGTGTAATTCCTCTACTCATCTTCTCAAATTCTGCAAATAATTTTTAGACACATCTATTGCACAGTGCAGTGCACAGAGATGAGAGAAATCTGCATCGATTGCTGTTCTGCATATTTTCTGTTCAGTCTTTGCTGAAAAGGTTGAGAAACTTTCTTCTCTGCAGTACAGCAGTCAGCCAACAAAGCGAGAAGTTGTTTTGATTATTCTGTTTTATCCTTCTCGTGAGATCCTCGGGGAGAGCAGAGAAAGAGCTCAGCACTGATTGATTTTGGGGGAGTAGCTGGACCAAATGGGACATCTTTATCCCACGGTCACACCAGGAAAGTTTTGGCTTATGTTTTTTCAAGAAATAAGTGGCAAACTCTTTTGCAGTTCTCTGTCTCTGACCGTGGAGCAGCAACGTGGGGGCTGCTTAGAGCTGTGTGTAACTGGTTTGGAGCCCAAGTAATCCCTGTTTGCTTGTTGTGTCCTGGCTACACTGCTTGGTAATCATTTCTCACTGTCCTCAGTGCTTTATAATTTGCCATCAGCTAAAAAAGGCACAAAAAAAGTATAAGGTGTGCTGGTGATGTTCTGCACTAGTGGAAAAAGTTTCTGAGAACAAATTGTCTTTCAGCGAGACATTTAAAAAAGTTCTGAATGAGAGGTATAGCAGTCGAGACTCAATACATGGATTTGCATTTACAGCTGCTTGCATTTTGCATTTGCTAAAATTCTGGGCTTCTTCCTAGTGTGATGTTCCTGCATTTTAAGAGTAAAGTTTCTATTTAAATGTTCTAAGCACTGTTGGCAGTGCAGATGCAAGAATGTGCTCAAGGCTTAGAGAAAAATGGTTTAAATAAGAACAAGCTGTATGTTAGTTCCTCTCCTTGCCACCAAATTTGCTTTGTTTTTTGTTGGTGGTGGTTGGGGCTTTGTATCTTCTTGGAAGTCCCTCTGGCATTCTATGGGTTTGTGATGTGGTTTGCAGCATTGGCATCTTTCTTCAGCTGGGAAAGTATGTTTTCTTTTCTTGATGCTCACATACAGATTAATTTTTGACATGCAACAACCATTTTCTTGATAATAAAGTTATTTGGTTTGGGTCTTCTAAGCTGTGGAGAGCATTTTGGAGCTTTTCTTACCTTGAGGGTCTCTTAAACTTGTAAGTTACGGTCGTGTTTCTCATTAGTTAGGATGTCTATTGTTTGCAAATCTGTTCTAACTGGGTATGACAATGTTTCTCATTACTCTGTTTACCAGTTGAGATGTCCATTTGGCTTCACTGAACTCGTGATTGCATTAATAAAGCTTGTGTGGACATATTTCATTGACCTAGTCCAAAGTATGTATGTTAATTCATTTTGGTTTCTTCTTGGCTTTGTTTTCCGAAGGTTTAAAGTACAGTACTGAGGAGATTCTGGTGTGCGTGCACGTCTCGCAAGATAGCCTGCTTAGCATTTCTTTTTTCTTCGGTTCTTTCTTTTGATTCACTCATTCTGAAGGCCTGGCAGTTTATTTACTCAGGCATCTGACCAATTTCTTGCGTACTTTTGCATCTAGACGTATGTGGGTCCTTTGACTTTCTATCAAAGTCTTGGTTTTGCCTCTGTTTAATATTAATGAGTATACATACATATATATATATGTGAGCTGTTTAAAATCTTATTCATCATGTTTTTTAACTGACAAATAAAAGCTGGAATGCGCTGTTAGATTTCTGGTGGTAGATGCTGCTCTAGCCCTTCTGGGTCCTGTGGTTGACTCTTTTTTATCTCGTTGCTTACCTTGCTCATCTGAGCAACTGAGGGTTCCCTGACGGCCTCAGAACCAATTTTTAAGAGAGAGGAAAAGAAGATCTGGTGATCCAGTTGGCAAGCATAGTGTCAGCATTATTCAGGAAGACTCTTAAGATAAGGAAACCGAGCTCTGGAGCTGCAGCAGTAGGTAAATCTGAACACCCCGATGTGGCAGCTCATTCCCCTGCTGTTTTAATAGGCTTTCTTGGGCTTCGGGAGTCATTTCATTTCAAGTTTTGAAAGAAAATGGCTTCAGAATATCGAAAGGAGGAGAGAAAACTTGAAGTGATTTACTTGATCCAAAACCTAACCAAATTGCTAATAATTTATAAGCGCTCTACTGAGTACATAAAAAATCACCATAGTAAAGAAGTTGTCATGTTGTCAGCTTTATGAAGATAGGCTCTAGTCGGTGAGGTCTTTCTACAGATCTTTGTGGTAAGATGCAGAGATGGTATTAAATGGAGGCTTAGCAAAATAAACAAAGCAAAGGAAAATGATTGGACAGAAATCACAGGTCTTTGCTTAAAAAATAATGAATGTGGATGAGCAGAGAGTTCTGCTTTTTGTTGTATTTCTGGCTTCAGCACCGTGTTTTCTTAATTATGCTGGTTTTTGATGTTTGGAAGAATGATATGGTCTGAGCCTTCCTGGCATTACCATTAAAAACGGAGGCCTTTAGGGCTTGCATCTGCTCAGCTTTTAACAAGAATGGTGTTTGAAATATTTTCAGGTGTTTTTAAATACTGCTTTATAATCTCCTTGTTTATTTTACATATATCGAGTAGGTGGCTGTTTCTCTCTGGTCTGTGTAGGAAATAATAAGTTTTACTACTAGTCTGCCTTAAATTGCCTAGCCATAACTCTTGTTCATGCTGCAGAGACCCACATCTCTGCGTTATTCTCTAATTGTTGAAAGCTCCGTGCTCCCGTCTAGAGCATCTTGCCCTCTAAAGTACAACAGTGTACACTGAAATTGCAGGAAAGTGCTTTAAAGGACCCTGGTGGGTTGGACAGGCATTAGCAGATAAGGGTTACGTGGTTTGCCTGGAAAGGGAAGGTGATGAGATGTAATGGTTTAGGAAGCTGTGTAAATCAGAACGCAATAAGGTGGGCTTTTATATATATGTGAGTATCTCAATTCAAGAAGTGAATTTAAGAACTGAGCAGCTAATGTGTTTGGACCGCTTCTCAACACACTGTGCACAAGAAAGGAACGTAATACTGATTTTCCCAGCCAGCTTTCTCTTCTGATAAAGAGCAGAAAGCAGTTTACAAGTCTGGGAGAATTTATCAAGGACACGCAAGTCAAAGAAAACAGTATTGGTGGAAACCAAAAAGGAGGTTCCTATCTGCTTGAAGGCTGAATGAGGGAAACATAACGCTGATGAAATGTCTAAAGCAGTCATTCCAAAATACTGTATTATTCTGTTTCCATTTTGTAAGATGTGGATTTCTGTTTGCTCTGAGATTCTGGGTAGCTCCTTGCATATTTATCTACTTCACAGCTTTCATTTTTTCCGGTAGCAGTCAAGTGTTTTTTCAGGACCAAGACTCTTGCAACCAGATAGCTGAAAAATTGCCGGCGTGTTCTCCCACCCATCATTTTTTTTTAGTTAATCAGGGCAGTATCTTCTCTCTATACAAGGCAGCTGTTTGCGGCTCCTGCTGAGTTTCTGCAGGCTGTTTGGCATGTTATCGTTGCTGAGAACTGTAGGAGTTGTTGCTTTGCATAGAGGCAAGCTAATCAATAGCATCCTGCCTTGTTCCAAACTGTAAACGATCTGCTGTTTTGACACTCTTCGCTCCTGGTAAGCCCTTTTTCACATGGTAACACAGTCTTTATTTTATTTTTTTAAAAAAAGCATTTTCCCTTGATTTCTGCCACCAGAGATACGAGATTGCTGTTTGTGGATGCTTCCAAGTTGGAGCAATGTAGTGAGGCTTATGTATTAAATTCTCACTCATTTTTTTTTTCTTAAAGTCCTTTCCATCTACATTTTTAAGTTCTTTGCTCCAGATTGAATTCTAGCATGATGCTTATGAAGCTAAACTGTAAGGAAAAAGTAAATTGAGGAGAAAGATGAAAACCAGTTAAAAATGTACATTTTTTTGTTGTTGTTGTGTGTCCACATTTGGGAAGATATCCTCACCCCTTAGCCTCACAGAATCACAGAATTTCTAGGTTGGAAGAGACCTCAAGATCATCGAGTCCAACCTCTAGCCTAAGCCTAACAGTCCCTGCTAAACCATATCCCTAAGCTCTACATCTAAACGTCTTTTAAAGACCTCCAGGGATGGTGACTCCACCACCTCCCTGGGCAGCCTGTTCCAGTGCCTCACAACCCTTTCGGTAAAGAAGTTCTTCCTAACGTCTAACCTAAAACTCCCCTGGCGCAACTTAAGCCCATTCCCCGTCGTCCTGTCACCAGGCAGGTGGGAGAACAGGCCAACCCCCACCTCGCTACAGCCTCCCTTGAGGTACCTGTAGAGAGCGATAAGGTCGCCCCCAGGCCTCCTTTTCTCCAGGCTGAACAAGCCCAGCTCCCTCAGCCGCTCCTCATAGGACTTGTTCTCCAGGCCCCTCACCAGCTTCGTCGCCCTTCTCTGGACTCGCTCAAGCACCTCCATGTCCTTCTTGTAGCGAGGGGCCCAAAACTGAACACAATACTCGAGGTGCGGCCTCACCAGAGCCGAGTACAGGGGGACGATCACCTCCCTAGCCCTGCTGGCCACACTGTTTCTTATACAGGCCAGGATGCCGTTGGCCTTCTTGGCCACCTGAGCACACTGCTGGCTCATATTCAGCTGACTATCAACCATCACTCCCAGGTCCTTCTCTGCCTGGCAGCTCTCCAACCACTCATCTCCCAGCCTGTAGCTCTGCTTGGGGTTATTGCGCCCCAGGTGGAGGACCCGGCACTTGGCCTTGTTGAACTTCATGCAGTGGACCTCAGCCTCAGTATGTTCCTGGTCTTGTTGAGTCTTGTCTGCGTTTGTAGTGGTGTGCATGCTACATTTACTTGTGCTTCTTTGCACAAGCTGAAAACTGGTTTGGCTAAATTGACATTTCCTTTTATTGTCCCCTGTATGTGAAGATAAGTATGCACATTTCACAAAATGAACTTCATGGGCTGTGGAGGACATTTAACCACTTTTTTACATGTTGCTGTTACAGAACTCTAGCACAGAAAGTGCTGTAGAAAGGCTGGAGTAGCGTCCTCGTCTCCTCAAGACGACAATTCCATTCGCTTCTGGTCAGCTTGGTAGTTTTCACTCAGTTCCTAGCATGTTCTTAGAAATGCTGTGACAGTTCAGCATTGAGGGCTACGAGGTATTTCAGTTCTCTCTGAATTTCCCTCTCAGTACTTACTCATTCATCGGGGGATTTGTAGCCATGTTCGTGCTGATGATGACAAGCCTTGTACTTCAAGGAAAGACATAGTGACATCGTGTACACTGCCTTCCATGAACTAAGGTGTTCCAGAACTGTTTGGATTCTGGTCACCTAAAGCCAGGTCATTTGTGTCTTGGAGAATGTCAAGCAGGCTGTTCCCACAGCTTGTTAAATGCTGTCAGGAATGCTACACCACTTAATCTATAACAATTCTTCAAAGTCTGCAAAGCAGCTATGACATCTTAAAATTATCATAGTTGTTTTTGTTTTACTGTGTGTAATTCATCTGGGATACCCCTGTATACCGTAAATGATGCCAACACGGGGTAAATCTGCTGAGGTTTAAGATCCTCTGTCAGACCAGTACGTGTATTCTGTATGGTTTGTTTTTGTAGGCCTGGCAGTTGTGAGCATATTTTCCTGCTCAGTAAGATATACAACTTAGTTCTCGTTAATATTGTCGGATGAACAATGATTAAAGTATTCTTCTCTGGAAATCAAAATAAGCTATACCACAACAGACTGGTGTTCATTGGATGTCACTGTCCCGTAGCAGCTGCTTTGAAAAGCAAACATCAGGGTAGAGGAACCAGGGTGGGAAGGAAGTGAGAACAAGCATATAACAAGAAGGCGGAAGGCTGACACTTGAAATCCCTATGATTATTGAAAAATTCATCCTTTCCTGTTTCCTTTATTTTTTCTTTTATAATCTGACTCTAGGAGCCAAAGCAAAAAAGTACAATTTAATATACTTCATGCAAAAAGAAAGTAGCTTTTTGCCTGCTAGTTGTTTTTGACCCTACAGTCACTTTTGCCAAGTTTTTATTATTGTTTTTAAATTATCCAGTGGGATTCTGTTCATTCCATTTTTTTTTTCTGCAGTGAAACACAGAACAGGAAAAACTAATTTACAGTTCTTACAGGTAAAGCATCTGGTTCCCTATCAAAACACAGCACTTAAAATTACAGAGTTTAGGAGTCGGGTTTCAGAAGGCAGTTTTCAATTTCCACGGTTGTCTTGTGGACCATGTTTTCTGGTACAAAATAAAGTACATTTTTCTCTATCACTGCTAGTACTTAAGAAAATCCAGTAATAGTTCAAACTGAATAAACAAGAATCAAGAACTTTTCATGCTCCTCTGCTTCTAAAATATTTTTGCCATTATTTTGGCATGTAATGTATGGATGCCTTGGGATGTAATTAGACTTCACGCTTGAACGTGGACCCTCAGTGATGTATATAAAAGTTTGAAGGGATCGCTGTGAAGTCGTGGTCTGTCCGAGTAGTGTGATTGCACAGAGGCAGCAGCACGTGCACGAGATGTGGGTAATACACAGCTTTGATGAGAGAAGGGGTCTGAAATAGATTTTTGTTTTGAATTTTCCATTTACTGAGACAGAAAACCTGATTTATTTTTCTAGTGTTTCCGATGTAATTGTTGCTCCCTCATGAATGCCTCGATACCCAAGTACTACCCAGGCACCATACGTTAATGAACATTTAGAGCTTTTAGCACGTGCTGGGCGAGCAAGTACTTCAGGAGAAGCACAAACACTGCAACGTGACTTTTCAGTCTTAATTATAGTTGCCTGCTTCGTAACCTGTTGTCATAATAATTTGGACCTGCTGATTAGAAAAAGGAGCGCATGATAATGTGAAACTAATGTAGTTATGGTTAATTTCATTTCAATGAGTTGATTCTAATTACAAGAAGAAGTAAAACATTAATTCGCAAACCGAGGCTTGGAGGAACAGTGTTTGGCTTCTCAGAGGAAGCAGAGGAAAAGATGTACATTTTCAAACTGCAGTTCTGGGATTTATTTTTTTTTGAGATTTTTCTGTTGATTCACTTTGTCATGTGCTTTCTGTGAAATAGCAGCTGTGTTTTTATCCCTACCTTTTTGTTTCCAAATACACCGGGGAAAAAAGAAGTGAATTTATCTGCATGGCAAGTCCTATTGTCAGTGCACGTTGTAACTCGGCGATGATAGTGGAAGGGTGTCTTGTTCCTTGGGTGCCTACAAAACACGTGCTAAAGCTTACCTCCTGCTAGCTTTGCAAATGGACAATGACTAGCTCGTGTATCCTAATAAATACATTTCAGGTTGTGTAATAAACTGTCTGAGGCGTAAGAGACGCCTTTTCATAAACTGTTGGTTTTTCTCAGTACATTAACACAATTTCTGTGACTTCCTTGCCTGCAGTTCTGCAGATTTGAACAGAAGTAGAAGCGCAGCGGCGTTTCTGAGAGGTGGATCCACAGAAACCAACTCTCGTAATAACTGCACGTCTGCAACATAGGAGCAAGTGGGGAGGGAAAAACCCGGAGTTCCTTAGCGAGCACAAACCTCCTTTTCTTAAGACAGTTCCTATGGCTTCATCTAAAGCAAAGTCTTTTATTTTTCAGCCTCACGTATTCCTTTTCTTCACGCCGTGAATTGCTGATGCCGGTCGTGCTGTAGCGCCAGGAGAGCTGGGCAGGCTCTGCCCTGGAGTGCTCGCTTGGCACTGGAGCAGGGAAGCAGAGTCAGCCGTAGAGTCTTCGTTCTGTGGTTTTTTTTTTTTTTTTTTTTTTTTTTTTGAGATGAATGCTTTGAAAAAGGCACCTTTCTTGAACCCTAGATTTTGAATATGTGGGTACTAGAATCGGGGAAGAGAGATTACTGCTCCACAGAAATTTCTGAGAGGGTTTTGATGCTGAATAGAAGATAGGTGTTGCAGATGCGAGGGGCAGTCTGTGAAGAGTAGGAAGCAGAAAAATGGGCTAGGGGCACCAAGAGAGAAGCAGCAGTAGCACAGAAATGAAAGCCAAGAAGCCTAGCTGAGAAACATGAAAGGCCCTATGTTCCTGAAGGAATTTCCAGTGCAGGTTTCCTTTATTCACTAACATTCACTGAAATAATTTACTGAAAGCTCTGAAGTAAAATAGTTTAGTGTGTGTTCCAAACTGGTGAAGTGCGTTTCACAAAGACCTTTTCTTCCTTTTTTGCATGACTTGAGTAGAAAACACTTTTTCCATAATATGCCCAAAGAAAATCTGCATGTTCTTCCCCTCCTCCCATTCCAGGGCCTTTCTTAAATGTTACTCTAAGCGTTAAGGCAACGACATAGCAGTTCGTGTTGAGGCAGCGCTCTTGCTGGGCATTTGATTTCAAGAGTTTATATCTATACCAAGTTATTTTGGGGGCTTACGTGTCGTGTGTGTTAAAAAGGGAGAGAACCTGATCTCTGAAGAGTAAAGAAAGTCCATTAAAGGAAAATCAACCTCTCCGATCAAGATTGTACTCTCCCTCAGTGCTTCACTTTGCTGGAGGGAATAACCTGTAGTGGTGCTTTGCTGGAGGACATGAGCAGATGGATTCTGCTGCTCTCCCTTCTGCCTTTCTGTGCTCAGCAGCAGTACCATAGTCCCTCAAGATACACAAAAGCAAGAGAATTGACAATATAATGCCCCCAGATTCCAGATTTGACACAAGGAAATGTATATATAAAGCAGGAAACCTTACACATCTCTTACCAAGTAAGCCCATAGAAACTTAGATGAGGAAGTATAGCAATACCACCCGTCTCCTACTTTTTGCAGATATTTGAATGCAAACCTCATTTTCCTGCCTTACTACCATCTCCCTCATGGCTGCTTATTTAAATGCTTTATATTCAATCTTACAAAGCTAATGTGGATTGATTTTTTTTCATAATGTTCACAATTAAGGGTCTAATTTTGCATTTATGTGATGGCTACATTTCCAAAAACAGGCTGATAAATCTTTTGTAGTTACTGTTGGTTAGTTCTAGACAAGAATGGGTACTCGTTACGCTCTGAGCATTATAGAAATAAGACATCATCTCTGCCTTCAGAAGCTTACTCTTATTCACGTGCTGTGTATGGAAAAGGAAAATATCCCCATGGGACAAGTTGTAGGTACATTTGCCAAGGTGTAGCATTGTTTGAATAGTGTTGGACAGTTGACTCTAATCCTGCTTTTGTAGCTGTTTCCCTTTTAAATAATGTTTTATTTAAATGACATTTAAATTTTTTTCATGGATGTGGGTCACTTTATTTTTTTCCCAATGAGAACTGCAAAGTTCAGACTCCAATGAAATTTGAGTTCTGAAGTGTTTTTGATAATTCCAATCGAATCTTGGTAATATTTTTTTTCCTGCTAATTGTATGTTTCTTTATATTATATTACAGATTTTCATTTGGGGCTTTCACCCACTGTCAAAAAAAACACACAATCATTTTAATTGAAAACTCAGGAGTACTCATATTAGTCTGTTGGCATCAGTTTGCTTTTAAGCAGTGGCTTAAAAAGTGCTACCGA
Organism: Heteronetta atricapilla; assembly: GCA_011075105.1. Taxonomy (NCBI): domain Eukaryota; kingdom Metazoa; phylum Chordata; class Aves; order Anseriformes; family Anatidae; genus Heteronetta; species Heteronetta atricapilla. Next base: position 7,212,877 of record CM021732.1, on the reverse strand, counting down.
GATTGGTGTACTCAGCAGCTTCCAAAAATCAAAGCATTAGCAAAAAATAGTTTTAAAGTCCCTAAAGATTTTCTTACTGACTTCCATTAGCACAAGTTCGGTCCCAGAGCTGCAGAGCATAAATATTACAAGCATCAGTATGAAGTAGTCCCATTAATGCAAGTGTCCTTGAGTGGTGTTTTTATTTTTGCATGTTTGTTTTAATAACATGGAAAAAGTCACACGTGAGAGATGTTATGAATTACGATGTTCAGGAATGTTCACTTCGTGTGCAAGCGCGTAACACTCGGCGGTAAGTACAGCCATTACGGAGCGCTGCCGTGGATGGCTACGGACTCTTCAGAAGGGGTAGGGTAGGAAGGAGAGAGGTGGTGGGGTAGCCCTGCATGTTCCAGAGCATTCGGATTGGCTTGAGATAAATAATGGCGGTGACAGGGTTGAAGTCTCAAAATCGCTAGCCCTTGTTCTTGTGGGAGACTTCAACTTGAAGGGCAAAGGCATCCAGGAAGGCTGGACACTCTGCAAGAAGGAAATCTAAAAGGCACAGGAGCAGGGCGTCCCTACATGCCAATAGATGAGCCTGCGTGGAAGAAGACCAGCCTGGCTGAACAGAGAGCTGTGGGAAGAGCTCAGGAAGAAGAAGAGGGTTTATGACCTTTGGAAGAGGGGGCAGGCAGCTCAGGAGGACTACAAAGATGTCATCAGGCTGTGCAGGGACTAAATTGGAAGGGCCAAAGCCCACCTTGAGTCTGAATATGCTTTTAAAGACAATGAGAATGTTCTTATAAATACGTAAACAAGGAAAGGAGGACTAAGGAGAATCTCCATCCTTTATTAGATGTGGAGGGAAACGTAGTGACAAGAGATGAGGAAAAGGCTGGGAAAAATGAGGATGAGGAAAAGATGAGGAAATGGCTGGGTGGCCGGGCCCCGAGAGTTGTGGTGAATGGAGTTAAACCCAACTAGGGGCCACTCACTAGGGGTGTCCCCAGGGCTCAGCTCTGGGGCCAGTTCTCTTCAGGATCTTTATCAGTGAGCTGGATGAGGGGATCGAGTGCACCCTGAGTGAGTTTGTGGACAACACCACGTTGGGGGGAGCTGTCAGTCTGCTCAGGGGTAGGAGGGCTCTGCAGAGGGAGCTGGATAGGCTGGGCTGATGGGCTGAGGCTCTTAGGCTTGGAGAAGAGAAGTCTCAGGGGAGACCCTGCTGTTCTTTACAATTACCTGGAAAGAGGCTATAGTGAGGTGGTGATGAGGGTCTTCTCTCAAACACCAAGCAATAAGACGAGGGGAAATGCCCTAAAGTTGCGCCAAGGGAAATGTAGTTTGGATATTAGGAGAAATTTCTTCACTGAAAGGGTTGTGCAGCATAGGAATAGGCTGCCCATGGAAGTGATTGAGTCACCATCCCTGCAGGTCTTCAAGAAACGTGTAGAACTTAGTGGCATGGTTTAGCGGTGGACTTGGCAGTACTAGGTTCAGGGTTGGACTAGATGATCTCTGTGTTGTATTTCCAATACTAACTTTATAAGCCACCTCGAAGTACTGGAAGGCTGCAACGAGGTCTTCTTGGAGCCTTCTCCTCTCCAGGCTGCACAACCCCAACTCCCTCAGCCTGTTTTCATAGCAGAGGAGCACCAGCCCTCTGATTATCCTGGTGGCCTCCCCTGGACCCACTTTGGCAGATCCACATCCTTCTCGTGCCAGGGGCCCCAGATCTAGGTGCAGGACTCCAGGTGAGGCCTCACAATAGCGGAGCAGAAGGGAAAAATCCCCTCCCTCCACCTGCTGGACACCCCTGTGTTGATACAGCCCTGGACACAGCCTTGTGGGCTGCAAGTGCGCCTTGGCTCATTCCATGCTTTTTGTCCACCAGAACCCCCAAATCCTTCTCTGCAGGGCTGCTCTCAGCAATCCCTTCTCCCAGTCTGTACTCGTGTCTGGGATTGCCCTGACCCAGGTGCAGCACCTTGCACTTGGACTTGTTGAACCTCATTAGGTTCACGTGGGCCCACTTACCTAGCTTGTCCAGGTCCCTTTGGATGGCACCCCTTCCTTCTGCTGTATCAGCTGCACCACTCAGCTGCAAGTCTGCAAATGTGCTGAGGCTGCCCTTGACCCCGTTGTCTATGTTGTTGATAAAGATGTTAAACAGTCCCAAGGTGGATCCCCGCTTGTCACCAGCCACCTCCTGGACGTAGAGCCATTGACCACAACTTGCTGGCTGTGCAGTCCAGCCAATTCCTTATCCACCAAGTAGGCTGCCCTTCAAATCCATCTCGCTCAAAATAAAGGTTTTGTGTGGGACTGTGTCAAAGGCCTTAGAAAACCCAGGTAGATGACATCACTTTCCATTCCTTTAAAGATGTCATGTTTCTCTTCAGTATGTTGGCGGAAGAGTAGGTGTTGCAAAATAACTTTAAAAAAAATTGTTTCCTAGAGCATCTAATGGTAAAAACAACGTGACACACACTGAATAGATCGCTGTGACACAGGCTCACTTCCTATACAATGTGAATACATGTATTCAACCTGCAGTCTAGGCAATTATTTTCTTAATAAACCTGTAGGAATTTCCACAAATAGCCTTCTCCCTTCCAGTTTTTAATTAGTAAAATATAATTTTCTTCTGATCAACAGTGTTTTTCCACTCTGTTTCTGAATGAAATCGCCTCCCAAAGAAGTGGGCAGAGTGGCAGATTATGCAGAGTAAATAGTGAGGCTGGATTTACATAAACTGCTATCAAATATCCAAGCACGTACTGGTTGTGTTTTTATTTTTATTTTTTCCTTTCAAGTACGGCAGGTTGTTATGGCAATATCAGGTGTTACCTGTACGGTATTTCCAGGGAGATGCGTTGACAAATGATGAACCTTTAAAAGTGAACAGAGACTTGCAGGGAAACAAGACAGTTAAGTTGTAATCGTCATCCTTGGAGTTCTGTGAGGAGAACAGTCATTCTCCAAAACGTAAATGAATTTGATATATTGAATGGAGAAGTTTCAGATTTTCCAAATGTCATACTAGGTGAGTTGTGTTTTTTTTTTAATGTGAGTAACTTGAAATAGAGGGTGAATTGCTAGGAAGACTGTTACAGCTGTGCATCCATCACATCAGATTGTGCCGTCGGCATCTCCAAAATGTTTGCTTTCTGTCAGACTTAAAATATTGCGATGGATAAATCCCCCAGCAAAGGTCGGACCTGGCAGCAGCGCTCACTCATCTGAGAAACCAAAAGGTCAGAATATTCAAGACACCGCTAAGACTAGGAGCCAAGCATCCCAGTAACATATGGTCATACTTCCACTCTTAATTTTATGTGAGACTAATACGTTTGGTACTTCTGGAAGTTCATTTCTTTCCATGACTGCTCTGGTACAGTCTCGTGCACCGGTCTGGTGTTCCTCAGCCATCACCACGCTTCTTTAATTGAAATAAATCCATGCTGCGATAAACTGTTTCTTGCCTCCTGGGTGTTTTTAGTAAAATACTCATCCTAGTACTGTGGCAGCATTGTTATCTTCACTCCACCACAGAATTAGGGTTATCAGCTGATTTCCATGCCATCAAATAAAATTGGGTTTAGCAAACAGTGATTGAATCCGTATTCTCCCAGCCATCTGAACAGCCTCTCTAATGTCACTGGAACGCTCACGTTAATTAGCCGAGCAGGCTGTATCTCCAGAAGAGATTATTTGTAGATGGTGATTATTACTAAGCCTAGAAACCACAAGGCAAGAGAACTTCCACCGTGGTTGCTTGTGGATGCTCAGCGTTCAGGGCTGAATTGTGTCTTTGCTGTGGATTTGCAGCCCAGGCTCTGCAGAGCAACGTGAAAAGCAGAATCCAAAACCACGATCTCAGACCGGCTCCTTCTCTCTCCCCAGACCCTTTGCCTTTTGTTGATGGGCGTTATTTTCCCTTCACTAGTTCTGATGTATTATTCATGTTGTTTCAGTGTGCTCTTACTTTTGATAAAGGCAGTGGGATTTCCCCATTTTACGTGAGAAAACGCTTTTAGGGTATTACTCTAGTCCTAGGTTAGCTGAAACCAGATAAGTATAAAAACATCAAAAACTCGCTGGCCTGTCGCTGGAGATTAAGGAAAAGGATTATGGAGAAATGAAATGAAATGGAGACATCATCTCATTGTTTGTGCCTCGCTCCTTCAGGAGTGTAAGAAGCCTGTCATACACAGCAACTTCAAAACTGCACAGAGCCGTGGAGGGGGAAAAGGAATCTCAGTGTAACAGAGACCAGGTGGGAATGGGTACTGAACAGAAGTAGATATGTCCGTTTACTGAGGGAATCTGTGACGTATAAAGCATAACACTATTTCCTGGTAGTTTTTTTCCACTCGATGGCACTAATATCTCTATAATTAAGAGCAATGGAAGCAGTTAGAGAAGAACTGTATGCTGTTACAAGCCATTCCTTTTTTAATTGAACAGCTGTAATTTCTACCAATGGAACAAACTATATTATAAGAAAATGATTATTAGTTTAAAATGCAAAGTTAAATGAATGCAAAATTAACAAACAGATGGCGAAGAATTATTGTGGTTTATTTTACTCCTGGGTAAAAGGGCTCATGCACGATTGTAAAAATGTCATCACACTTCGTAAACCTGAAAGCAAACAGAATTTGCAGTTGTGCACATCTGTTTTGGGACACTGCTAAAGGGTTAGAAGAATCAATGTTGTTTTCAAATAAGGGGATTCATCAAAAGGATATCATTTACTTAACAGTTATGGCTTCTGCTAAGCATCAGACCTAATGTTCTGTGGAATTCATTACAAAATTTGGCAGCCTTTTCCTTCACGAGCTACCGAGGCAGCATGCTGCAAAACGAAACAAACAGCCCCGTTTTTATCCCCGCTTCCCTGACCCCCTGCACAACAGTTGAATTACCTGCTAAGTGTTGGACCAGTGATTGAAGGATTTTAAATTTGCGCTTCATGATGCTTGTCCAACGTCAGCGATGCAGTAGGAGCGAACGATAAGGCAGACAAGCAGCTTATTTGTGTGTGGTTGGTTTTTTTTTTCAGTAACTAATGAATTAAAAAAAGCAGGATGTGTAATGTTTGGGAGCACCATGTTTTGGGAGGAAAGATGGGAGAAATATGTGTAAGCGCCTAATTTAGTCAAATTGGAAAAAAAAATAAAAGCCCCAGCCAGATGAAACATGTGAAGCTTTTATTAGAAAAGAAATTATATTAATGTTTCAAGCTGGTAGTTTCAAAGTATGCCATCTAATTGCTTTATTTGAGCTCAATTTACAAAAATTAGTGAACTGAAGATGTAGGATTTTGTTTACGATGACTCCGTGCCATTTGGAGAGCGCAATTTAGGAACAGCCAAGGAAATAGGAATTATGAACAATAAGGTACTGATTGCAGTCAGTAGGGAAGGAATACTAAGGAGGTGCTCACTAATGAGGAAGGTATTAAAGGCAGGAAATTCTTGTATTTTTGTGTGTGTGTGTACATAATCCAGAGTCCCTTGTCACTGCATCCCTGCTATTACCTTGTAAATTAGGTGGATCACTGGGTATAGAGAGTGGCTTTTGCTGACAGTAACTTTCTTTTAATCGGAGCTAATACAGCTACAAAACCTTTGTTAAGAGACTGCATTATTCAGGCTATGAAATCAGACGCACAGCGTTAGGACACGCAAGGAGACAGGTTGTCTGTACACAATTAATATCCTTTGTGCAACCCCCTCATTAGGCAGTCTGTAATTGTATGATCACATGCAGAACAGCGAGCGCCTGGCTCAGCCCGCAGGCTGGACATTACTGTCTTAGGGAAAAAACTCTTTGGTATTCCATTTTTGTTGATATTCGGTGTGTAGCTCTGTAGACTATTTAAATGCTACTGAAATTACTTATTTCCATGGGAGTTTTCCTGTGATGCTTGTACTATAATTAACACGTGAGGAACCTGTGTGAGAATGATTCCAGAGAGCAGATTTATGCCTGTTTATGCATCTTGCGCTCCGTTTTCCTCAAGAGAAGTTGTTTTGTTTTGCTTTTAACTTAATTTGGATGGCACGTTTGGGAGCTTGAGCTCTGAAAATGCTCAGACTTGCTTAGAAAGCTGCGCTGATGCTGCAGCTCTTGCTGAACTCTGGAGCTGCGAGCGCACAGTCTAGGCAGAAATCAAGGCTGTATTTTTAAGGGGAGAACAAAAACTTAAAAGTCAGGTTAAGGACTAAAAAAACCCTTGTGGAAAACTTGGTTTAGTTACTTGCTGGGTGTCATAAAGGAGCCGTATGAGGGAAGTGGTGATAGAACTATTTCTCAGGTCATCACTCAGTTGGATCTGCAGTCCATCTTGTGTTTTAATGGACACACTTAGTTGTGAGTGTGTGTACCCATGTATTCCTTTATCCTCTTCTCTGTGCATGTGTGTTTCTAACTGTCTGACCGTACAATTTCCTGGCATTAGGGAAAAGAAGATAACCTTCCCAAAGTGCAGGTTTAAGACCTTTACAGTTGCTTGCAGACCTCTGCTATCTGAGCTGGCCGAGCATGTGACAGTGCTAGGAGTCGGAGGGCTGAGCTTTTTGTTCTTGCAGTCTTCATCCAGTTTCAGTTGCCTTGCACTTCTGACTTTTTATCCAGGTTGGTTTTCTAGCCACTTCCACCCTTTGTTCCTCCAGCATCCCATCTCCTTAACGTCTCTACTCCCTTGTTCCCAGGTTCCCTTTGAGATCTCTCCACCATTTCATAGCACTTCTGTGTCCTCAGCTCTTCATCCAATTTTAGTGCCCAGTTTTAGTCAATTGACTCCTGAAGTGCCATCCCTGCCCCTCTTTAGCTTCCCTGGTTTCTCTCCTTCCAGTCTTAGCAGACTCCTTGGCTCCTTCTAGGCCCTTTCTACCCGCTGACCCATATGTGTCCATCTGCATGGGTGCTGGATGCTCTTATTCCCCAAATTGTTTAAGAAACAGGAGTATCGAGAGCCTTAAGGATGTCTGCTTCCCATTCCAGTTGTCTTATTGTGTTAAGGCTTAGAGTATTTATTACAGACCTCCCTGCTGTAATCTTGGCAGTGCTGCAGCAGTCTTTGCAGAAGGTACACGTGGTGTGATGGGTGCTAGAAACCGGAGAGGATCAGTAAATGTCAACAAGAGCAGCTTCTTCTTGGATTGTCACGGACAGACTTCTGGATGGACAGTAAGGGCAAAAGTTGCGTCCCCTGTGCTGAAATATCTGTCCTGCCAAGTTGCAGGGTCTGTCAGTGAAGTTGTTTGTAAGATGAGCAGAATGGGTTTCTCACTGGCTTTTGTATCCTCAGAAGTGGCGACAAAGTGCTCCAAAAGTATTGAAGCGAATTTAGATGTGTGTCATCTGCAGCTTTAGCCCAACTCAGCAGTCAGAAAACTTACAAGAACAGAACAGGATTTATATGGACAGCTTTGTAAGTAGCACGCCTTCACATCCCTGACGTGATGCAGCCATTCCAACAAAACCCTTGGTGTGCACTTAGCTATGTTACCACTAGCTTTGTCAACGGATTTTCAACAGGCTTCAGCTCAAAGCTGTCACCTAAATTTAGACCCCTGTGTGGATGTGTCAGCCTGTGAGCAGTGTGTAAATCCCGTTACAGTCAGTGGAGACCCAGCACGTATTGTCAGCGGAGCCTGAAAATGGACACCCGCTGGTTGGTCAACTGAGTTGCAGAGAAGTAAACTCCATAAAACGACAAAGTCGCTATTAAGTGGGAGTGCAAGCATTTGGCTCCTGTACAGATAAGAAAATGAGATGCTGAAGTCGAGATGTCTTCATCTCAGGCCTTACATCATTGGGAAAAGCAGTGCAACTGCATCAGGAGGAAATTCCCCGTGTCACAGAGTTCCTGTTAAATGGCTCTGCGTATGTGGCTGTGCCAGCCAGTGACCACCAGCAGCTGGATAAAGACGATCATTAAACAGCAAGCATGTTGCAGTGTTTTCCCCAATTTCCCCAATTGTTTTTTTTTTCAAGCCTCCAACAATTTGTGGCTCAGACTGTGCTCTGCCAGCAAAAAGAAATGTCTACGTGTACTTCTTAAGACCTTCCAAGCGCGAATCAAATGGAACTGGTACAATAGGCTGTTGTCTGAGCCTGCCAAAAAGCAGAGCTAAACACAAACTGATGGTTTCTGTTCCTGCCTTGTTTGTCCTGAAGTTGCGGATGCTGAAGCCTAATAATCACAATTTAAATTCCCTTAAACAACACTGACCTTCTCGTTGTTGACATGCTAACTAAACAACGGGCTCGTGTGCCCTGCTGTCATACAGTGGGTATGAGATGAGAATTAAGGAGTAGTTGGTTATTAGATGTAGGAAGTTTAGACTCGCTCAAAACATTTACATTATCCTAAATCCTATAGAAAGCAAGGAGGTGAATAAAAAAACTGCTTTTCCTCCCCAAAGTGTGAAAAAAGCAGCAAAGGCAGAGTCCATAGAGGAAATGTCATGCAGTTACTCAACCAACTGGTGGGGAGCATACAATGTCAGAGCACACAACCCCTTCTGTAAACCTTCTGAACAGTCAGCGTTTGGGAACATTTCAGAATACATAAAAAAGGAATCGCATGCCATGAGGTTTGCATGTCTTTGTCCATCAATTTTGGTTATTGAGCAAAGAATACTCTCCTCAACTAACTTGCCTTTTACAGGTTGATAACTTACTACAACCATTGCCAAAAAGAAAAGAGCAAAACATAAATACTGTTTCGATTTGCATATGCATTGATATCAACACCATTTATGTAATGGTATTTTCTATAATGGTGAAAAAAAAGGGAATCAGTTTAGTGGGAAGGAGAAACAAAGCAGTCAGGTGAAGGCAACCTGAAATGTCCACACTTGAAGTGACTTCTGCTGTCTGCTCTGATTACATTTGAGAGTCTCTGGTAGTAGATATATCGTCATACATATCTTTGCACTTGTGTTGCTGATTCCTTTACAAACACTAAGCAGATGAATTATAGATGGAGCATCAAGTCAAGAATTCTGCATTAGAAGTTTTTCAGTTGTGTTGAGCTTGCCCAAATTGCTTCTCTTCTCTTCGTCCATGATTTTTCAGAGTTTTAGAGCAAAATGTGATTATTTGTACAGTTACCATTTTTGTTTTGTCGAACTTCAGAGTGGTTAAAGTGAGCACTACAGTAATGTCTTAACACGTACTGTCTCTGCTAAGAACATCTTAAGTTCTGGTTGTAGGAGAAGAATCTGAAGCTTAATTTCTTCAGCGTTGGTTTATGTTGAGGAGCAAAATGCAACTCCATCAGAGATCAGTTGTAGTTACACGTTTCGGTCATTTCCAAATCTGTGGCATAGTTACGAAATCAAGAAAGCAGGAGGTAATTTGGTACTTTGGGAAACATGGGTAACTCAGTACCTTTTCTAACCAGTAGTCCAATGGAAAACTCTTCATCCTGTACCACTTACTGCATTGTACTCGGAAACGCTTTATGGTACTTAAAACAGTGGGGTTTGACTTGGGAGGTGCTCAGTATCTTTAAGTGATACAGGTTTTTTTCTGGATCATAGAATAATGGTAATCAGTGAAGCTTACAGGAACTAACTGAAAACCTGTTTTATTAATCCCTGTTTATGTTAAAGTTTGGTTGAGCTCTCATTAATGACAGGATGTTAATGGCCACTTCTTCTCATTAGTTATAGGCTTTTATGATGGGTTTTGAGAGCCAAGTTTGAAATTTGCTCTTACTGGTAGTCCATTGAATTGTTTAATTAAGGACAGATGGCTTGCTGCATGTTTGGACACGCTGTATATTACAATAAAAATGGCTTATTGTTATCACAGGTTCTGTCAGCTGACCTTTTTAAAACTAAATAAGTTTGTAATGCAAATGTTTTGTCATTTTGCCTTTTTTTTTTTTGCAATAGCTAATGCTAATATTTAACTCTGCTAATCAGGTCGCAACTGGGTTTGTAATCAAAGTCCCTATTTTAGCCTTCATTTAATGTCTGCCTCCCAAGTACTGTTACTTGTCCATTAGCTGACACAGTAATACCATAAAGTAATCCTACGGGCAAATAAAAGCATGATAAAACACAACCTCTGATTTGTCTGTAGTACAACCCGGATAGTCCGAAACGATCAGAAACGCAGATGCCTTTTCTTCACTGTAACCTGCTCTGAGCTCTTGGAATATGCCTCCAGATGCGGAGCAGCCGAAAAGGTTGATGTAAACTTGGAATAAATCTTGGGTTAATTTAAATTTATTTTGAATGTAGGAAGGTTAGAAAGGAGGGAACGGCGAGCTCTTTCTCTTGTCCCCATTTCCCAGTTTGGCCTCGTGCTTCCATGAAAGCCAGTAGCATGTAGGATGCTGAGCTGAGTTTCCGAGCCGCAGGCAGAGCCGACCTTTTTATTCCCTTGATTTCGGTGCAGCGAGGATTCCAGCAGGTTGGTGTTGAGTTGTCTTTCAGAGCATTTCTGTGGTTTCCATTACTGTAATTCCTGTTCTCCTGTAGGTGACAGGTCAGTCGGGATTTCTGGTTTTCTGCTAATTCACTTAGCTCGTTCTCTTTCACTCTGTTTGTGTAACAATGGCGTGTTTATCCCACTGGATTAGTGAATAAAGGGAATTTTAAAATGAAGTTTGAAAAAGCACATAGCCATTTGCTTTTCTAAATGAGCTCCTTTAATGTCTATCTGAAAAATCAGATGTAAGAGGAGGTGTGAAGGACCAAGTAGAAGGTGTGGACAGTTCTAAACGATGGAAATTACAAAAATAGGAAGCAGCAGAAGTACGGGTGGGATGAGAACCTTCTTGCCATGGGTGAACGCACTGGGAGCTTGCTGAAGACAACAATTGGTAACCGGTGAAGGATTTTCTGAAGAGGAAAATGCTCTGTTGACGCTGCTTTAATGACATTTATATTATTGAATGCACTCCAAGTAAGTAAGGAACTGCCTCTCTAGCATTGTGACACCTGGTAAAGTTTTCTTCTGCAGAACAGAGCTATAAAAGGATTTGATCCGTGCACAAACCGCTGTTCGTCGTGCTTTGACAGCTTGCTGTTTTCGTGTACCTACCCTTCAAATGCTTGGATTCGGCTTCCACCCCTTCCACATGACACCGTATTTTGTGTTCGTGCTAACGGAACTCCGTCCTGGCGTGTCCTCTCCTGGTGGCCTCGTGGGGTGCCGAGGACACGCTTTTTTACTGTATTTGATCAAAAGTGGGATATACGCCTTCCTTTCACCTCCGACTGTCCTGATGCCATATTTTACCAATAGAATAAGGTAGTATTGGTTACTGAGCTTTGTTTAGCAGAGCCTTTCTGTGTTTTAAATTAATAAACCCGTGCTGTTCACATGCTTACTTTGATCTGGGCGGTCACTCGGTCGTACCGGCTGCGTGCTGCTCCCCTAGGGTCACAGGGGCCTGTTTGCAGAGAAACGTTGGCTTCTGCTGGAAAAGTAACTCATCAGCAGCTGTTGCCAAAAAAAAAAATCCCTTTGGGCATTTATTTCTTCAGACTGCTTTATCTGTCTTATAAATTCAGCAAATGTTGATATTCTGTGCTTTTTATTTGCTTCAGATGATATACACCACATTGTTTTTAAAGTGTGTGTTTCACTTAGCTGCCAAATGCTTTTCATTGCCAGTGCAGTTTAGCAGATGGGTTTGAAGGGTTCAATTAAATGTAATTTGGGCTTCCATTTCTCTTCCAGCATCTTTACATGATTCTTTAAATCAACATCAACATTCTTCGAGGCTTTGCATTAATCCTGCATTTTTCTCCTTTCTAATAATTTCGTCAGTCAGTCATACAGCATTTGGAAAAAAAGTACTCTGTTTGTGTTGTTGTGTACCATTGTTGATTGTTGGTTTTGAGAAACAGATGTGACAATTTAAAATATTTTTAATATTGCCATTTCATCCATCTTCATTATTTCCAGTTTTTAGTACGTTTGGTTCTTTGAGTGCTTGCAATTCTTCCATGATTTTAATCTCCCACTAGATAAATTTTTAAGGAATTGGATCTAATGGGCGCTTTGTTGCGTATTGTCTTGGGGAACATCTTCTAGGACACGAGCTCCTCGAGGTTCCTGTTCCTCATGTTTCTTGTTGGGTAATATCTTTGAAGGTTTTGTGGCCTGCCTGTAAGAGCTGGGACTCGGCTTAATGTGGCCATCTCAGCGGGCTGTAGGAGCCCCAAGGACAAAATAATGCTTTGGGTTGCGGGCAGTTTATCGTGCGGTTGCGGTTCATAAAGTTGAAGGCTTTGGGATCTATTTTCGTGACCTCACACCTGAATTGTACCATTTACCTTGTACAGCATCCTCAGCTCAGTAAATACACAGTTTCCTAAGATGAGTTCTGGCGTTACTTCAGTTGTGTTGGCAGGCCTTAAACTTTATTACTATCGTTAGCTTCTTCACCTGCTTCAGAAGCTCCATGCAAAAGGTTGCTTATCTTGTCCTAGGTAGGTAATAAACTAGTATTTTCTTTGCCTTGTCTGTGACTTGGAGCTCAGGCAGATGCTCTGCTGAAGATGGGAGTTTCGCCTGGTTCCAGGAACGTCAGCTCGGTGGTTAACACAGCCAGCTTTGTGATTTGTGCTTTCGTGTGGGTCGGTTTTGATATCCGTGGGCTGGTAATAGCGCTATTTCATGCCTAATTTCATGCTAGACTTTGAAACACAGAAGAATTACAGTAATAAATATTTTCTGTGTTCTAAGACTCAAGCAGATGCAGCGTGTGACTTCTCCTTGGTTTGGTGTACGTTCCCATCTGGGTGTTACTTGACGCTGGAGCTAGCAGTCGAACACGGCAGTGTTAGTATTAAGGTCTATATTTTTATGAAGAAAAATGAGAGTCCCTGAGCTCAGCTGGTGCTTTACATTATGTATGCCTTCCCGTGAGCCACTGACCTGTTTTTTTTTTTTCTTAAATTTGCTCTAAATCTCACAGTGCTGTGCTCTACCCTTAAAAAGTAGTGTTGCCTTGGTGAAAAAGTGCAAAAGCTTGTTACAGTGCTTCGGGGGCTGTAATAAATCCAAGAAAGTAAGAACTGATTAACTGAATCAGAAAGGTGTGGGTGATGTTCTGTGAGCAGGCTGAGGGGCTCTGTTCCCTCCTGACTACCGAACGGGAGGGTTATTGGATATTTCTTTATGGGAAATTATTTCTTTGCGGATGTGACTGATACTTGCGTAGCATTGAAACGAGAGACGACAAGAAAGTGCTGGATTATTTAATGCCTTATCATCCCAGAGAGAATAGCTGTATGATGTCATTAAGGTTTTCAATAGATCATAATATTGCATTGCCGGTCGCGTTTCTGATTACAGTGTTTGCGGTTTTACATTGCAACTTGCAGGACCGCATGGTTTTTAGTTACAACCCATTGGCAGCATGGTGTGGTCTGCCTTTGTTACTCAGTGCCCGGCCTCTCTACTCAAAACATCGCAAAAGTTAGGTAACAGAAGAAAAAATGCTCTTCTGTGACAAGAACCTCAGTCATCTGAGCACATTTAGAGGGGGTTTTGCTGAACATTTTAAATGGGGAAGTTCTGAGAGTGCCACTGCAAGACCCAGTCCCAGCCACTTGTTTTCTGTTCCTCAGTATTCACTCCCTTCCGTTGGGGAAGGGAGTGAATACTGAGGAACAATGCCTGTGTGGTCAGTGAGGTGGGTAACAGACCTGGCTGAAAAAAAGCCAAAAGAAATAATTTTTGAATGATTTGTGTGTTTATTTTTCAGCGATGTGCATATTGTAAGCACCTTGGAGCCACTATCAAATGCTGTGAAGAGAAATGTACCCAGATGTACCATTACCCCTGTGCTGCTGGAGCAGGCACATTTCAGGATTTCAGTAACTTGTCCCTCCTTTGTCCAGACCACATCGATCAGGCTCCCGAAAGATGTAAGTACACTCGGTTCAAATGATGGCATTCGTATCAGCTGGAGATGTAGTAATTCTGTATTTAAGGTATGGTTGTTTTTCCTTAACTGATAACCCACTCCAGAAGCACAGAGTATCCTGTAAGATGCCTAAATTTGCTTGAGCAAGCTGAATTTCAGCATGTGATTAGTGTCAGTGCAGTCTACAAGTAAAAGGTTTCATTGAAGTGTTTGTTATATGCAGGATTGAGAGTGTGTGACATAGATATGAAGTCTTATTTTACTTCTAGAAGTTGATTTTATTTTGAAAAGCCATTATTAAATTTTTATTTCGAAAAATTATTCAAAGTATGCATTTGAATGTCTCTTAAAAATAGAAGCGTGGTTGTGAAGCTTCAGAGTACTTTGATATTTCCTGAAACAGACTAATAGGATGTATTTCTTGGTGATGTTAAAAAAAATATTTGCATTCCAGTTTTGTACATCCTAAAAGCTTGTTTGCAAACCAGCTTATGCTGTACTTCACAGGTGCTTGTAGGATTAAAGACTCGCCACTGCAGGCAGGGTACTTGACTGCTGATCACAGGTGTATTGCAGTATATTCTTGTTACCTTGTCTGCGCATCTTTTAAGGGAAGCTTTGTTTGGCTCTGTTACATTCAAACTTTGAAACTTAATTCATTCAAATATGTTAGAAGTTTTGTTTTTCCATTGAGTATTATTTATTCAAACGGTAGTTTCAGCAGAGGAGAAGGGAATGTATGGGAGTGCCTTTATGGTTCTCAGGTCCCAGAGGTGAGGGGAAAGGCTGGACCGAGGGAGATGTACCTTTGATGGAACAGAATCAGGTCAGGGAATACTTAAGCAAACAGGGGTCCGTGGGCCCCTGAGGAGGCAGATACCATTGCAAGGGCACTCTCTGATCTTTGGTCAGTCATGGCGGCTGGGAGAAGTACCAAAAAATGAAGGAACACAGATGTCAGACCTGTCTTCAGGAGGGACAGGCAGAAGGACTGAGGGAATTTCTGGCTGGTCAGCATCAGGACCTGGACGAGCTGAAGGAATGTGCTGACAGGAATCTCGTGAAGTTCAGCAAGGAGAAGTGCGAAGTCCTGCACCCGTGGAGGAACAACCCCAGGCACAAGGACGTGCTGGGGTGGGGCCACCCAGCTTGTCAGGAAAAGGTTCTGGGGTTCCTGGTGGACACCATGTTGAACAAGAGCCAGCAGTTGAGCCCTGGCCACAAAGACTGATGGTATCGTGGGCTGTATTAAGCAAAGTATTGCCAGCAGGTTGAGGAAGGTGGTCCTTCCCCTGTGCTCAGCACTGGGAAGGCTACACCTGGATGGTGGTGATCACTTCTGGGCTCCTCGGTACAAGCCATGGACCTACTGGAGAGAGTCCAAGTCCAGCAAAGGGCCATGGAGACGATTAAGGGACTGGAGCATCACTGTTAAGAGGAAAGGCTGAGAGACCTTGGACTGTTCAGCCTGGAGAAGGGAAGGTTTGGGGAGATCTTACCAGTGGATGGCAATACCTGAAGGTAATGTGCAAAGAGGCTGGAGGCAGGCTTTTTTTTGGTGGTGCCCAGTGCCAGGATAAGAAGCAATGAGCACAAACTGGAACACAGGAGGTTCTGTCTGAACATCAGGAAGCACTCCTTTACTTCACCTCAGGAAAGTGACTGAGAACAGGTTGCCCAAAGAGGTTGTGGAGCTCCCTTCTTGGAGATTTTCAAAGGCTGTCTGGACGTGGGCCTGGGCAAGTGGCTCTAGGTGGTCCTGCTCGAGCAGGGGGGTTGGACCAGATGGTTTCCAGTGGTCCCTTCCTACCTCAACCAGACGGTGACTCTGTAATACAGAGGCCATACTTCTCATCTGGTCTTTGACACACTGGCGTGTGTTTTACACACTAGCTCTCATGCTCTCCTGTGCTGACCTCACGAGCTTCTTTGTGCCTCAGCCACTGAGCGCTGAGAGCACTCTGCAGCCATGAGCGCTGTAGAGCTGGCAAGCTGAAATTTGCAAAAGGATCAGAGTTTTCCCTGTTCATAAGTCTGGCCTGCCTATCCTCACCTGGAGTCCTCGCTAAGCAGGATACGGCAGTGTTGCTTCTACCTACAGCCAGGTAACGTAGACCAGGTTTAAAACCTCCCAGTGCTGTTAATCATGTCTCAGAGAGTTGAAAATCCCAAACTAGTCTAAGTGTCATCTGTTCAGGGGAGGCACATCCTTGGTCACCACAGATCATTAGAAATAAAAAGAAAAAACTCATTTCCTGACCACATTTTGCTCATACTTGTCTCCATTTTCCTTCCAGTCAGGCTAGGTTGGTTTCTGTTTACTGAACGTCTTGTAGGGTTCCTTGTAGGGTTCCTTCCTAGTATAATTCATGGGGCAAATGTAATAACCACTATTGAAAGGAAATTAAAATTACGAATAGTTACCTTTTCATTCCAGCTGTATTATACAGAGGGAAGAACAGAATTCTGCTTCTTCCCTTCTCTAGTCTGAGTGAATACTCGTTGATTTGACTGAGAATGAATGGAAAAAGAAGTACTGATGTTAGGAGCTGGTACTGTAGAAATTCCAAGGTACCTGGCTTCATAATGAAGTATAAGAAGACCTAACTCATGAGTTTAATATATATACACTATATAGATGTACCTGCAGTCGAATAGATGCATATAAATATATATACAAATGCACTCACAGAACGTGAGTCTTAAATAGTATTATTAAGATTACAAGGTGAAACATGTAGAAATTGAAAAACTGTCAGAAGATAGACCAGTTCTGCCTCAATGCCTACCTCTTCCTCCCCTGTAGCTCACACTCTGCCTTCAGGTGCAGGTTTCCCTTCTGGTTTGTAACTGGGGCCAGCAGAGGGAGCATTGGGAGCACAGGAGGGAGACTCCCTGCTCCTCGGTGCAGAACCGCCGTGACCCCAGTCGTTTGGAGAAGCAGCTGCAGGGAAAGACCTTGTCCCTGAAGTGTTAGAATAGGGCAAGATCAATCACTATGCAAGATAGCTCTGGAGAACCACCTCTGTTTTAGCAGCCGTGAGAAGATGAGCGTGAAACATGCAAGTGTAACCTCAGAGAGTTCAGCGCTGGAACTGCAATGCTGCTATTCAGCTGGGGTAAATGGGAGTTACTTGTAGAGGCCACACGCTTCTAGGAAGAACAAAGCATACGTCTTACAAGTCACGGAAAGCCTTCTGTCTCCCTGAATGCCATATTTTCAGTTCAGACCTGGAGGCATTAGAGTGCCGTGAGATGATTATTTTTTTCTCTTGACATAGATAAAATTACCAGACGTCTGTATTCAAAGGTTGTATGAAAACTGATGTGTGGTAGGACCAGCTGAACGAATACATGGGTTTAGACCTATTTTTCCAGTGTGTGAACCCAAGAATTTGTGTGTTCAGGCATGAGCATGATGCACGCTCACACTCCTGCTTTTTTTAAAAAACTGACAGTGGTGCACAGCAAAGTCAGTATTTTTTTATGACAATGTGGAAGGGTTGCTCAAACGCTTCTCCTCTGGCAGTTTTTAGTTCAGATTGATAGGCTTGCTTTTCTTACCTCAAGTTAGAGCAACCATATCACAAATGCCTCAGATAAATAATAGTTTTATTCTGCTAGGAGCTTTGTTTGTACTTGTTTCAGATACGAATTAGACCTAAAGCTCTGTTTCCTACTGGGGAGAATAGGGTAAACCTGTTTGTTTTGCTGAAACTTTATTAAGGTTTAAAACTAATATATTTCTGTTGTGAGAAAATGAAAGGAGTGGTTACTAAGTGTACTAAAAAGTTCCAATTTTGTAAGAATGCTGGAGTTTTGTATGCATTAAAACTACTGAAAAATTTCTTGTAAATTGTTCATAATTTCAAAAGAAATAATAATTGGCAAAATGATTTATTTGTAGCAAAGGAAGAAGCAAATTGTGCGGTGTGCGACAGCCCTGGAGACCTCTTAGATCAACTTTTTTGTACTACCTGTGGCCAGCACTACCATGGGATGTGCCTAGACATACAAGTTACACCTTTAAAAAGAGCAGGTTGGCAGTGTCCTGATTGCAAAGTGTGCCAGAACTGCAAGTGAGTAAGACTTTCATGACACGAGGGGAGGAGGTTCTGTGATTTCAAAACATCCATTTTATTAACAGTTCTTCTGTAAAAAAGTTGTAGATCGTTGCCCTGATATATGTTGTTATATTTATTGAAGTAACTGGTCAAATCTTTGGGTTGGGATCTGTCTTCTAAAAGAGCTGAGCTGGATTTTCTGCACCTTCTACCCCCAGGGTTATTTTCAACTTGGCAGGTTCTGGGCAGCTGCAAAAGCTTGTGATTTCATCATCCTTTTATACAGGAGGAATTTTCTTAAATTTACCAAATTCACAAATTAGTTTATTGTAGCAACTTTCCTGTCTGGGAATCTGGGCTCTTGTTCAGCTGGCGTTTCAGCTGTGCATGTACCAATTACGGTGTAGCTCCGCTGCAATCTCTCTTCTGTTCTGTGGTACCTTTCAGAGGCAGATAACAAGTCATTGTGAAAACAATCCTAAGGCTTAGTTGAGCAAATGAAAGAAGTAATATGAGTGACCACGATTGAATTGTTACACCAAACAAGTACTGAGACAGCAAAGCATAATTGTTGCCGCTTAGAAAACTGTGACCTCTTGTGCACTTGTTCTCATAAAACCTAATCTGATGGGCAGTGTAAGGTTCTTTGCTCGCTTGCTTTAAGGGCTTAACAGAAAAGATAAAAATTTTGTTCAGGTTTAGTCAGATCAGCTGGACAGTATGAAGGGAAAATGCCACTTTGCTGCTGCCTCATGTACCTGATCAGTCTGGGCTGTGTTGTTTTCCAAGAATGGTCACTATCTGTCGGCGTGCAGACCCGCTCGCTTTCAAGAAGATTGTTCCCTGATCACACACAGCTGACGGCAAATTTTTGAACTGATTTTGAACTGATTTCAGTACAGAAATGCTATTAAATCTGCCTACACTCGTGTAAGTGAAAATGGGCTGATTTCTAGAAGTGTGGCTGCCACAGGCTCAGCACTTTCTAAAGTAAGCGTGGTGTACTTAATTCATACTTCAATATGAACTTGAGGGTATCATCTTTGGAGCCATTTATAAGTGGTGTTCCTGTGTTCTCATGTGCTCGGCTCTCTGTCTTTCTGGTTAGACTTCCATTAAACAGATTTTTTTGGTATGGCTTATTTCAATAATTTTTTCATGCCACTATTTTTGTTATTTTTAGACATTCTGGGGAAGACAACAAAATGCTGGTGTGTGATACATGCGACAAAGGCTATCATACTTTCTGTCTACAACCAGTTATGGACTCTGTACCAACAAATGGTTGGAAATGTAAAGTAAGTGGAAAGAATAATTCCCATTCGTTATAGGGTCCCAAATTTTGCTACCCACGTGATGCTGTTCTAGGTGTATTGCAGATGGGTGTTAACCATGTAAATGGGCAGAATAGGATCCAAGCGGAGCGGATAACCTCCGCTTAATGACAGCTGATCTCATGAACTAAACCACGTGTAAACTAAAACCTGTGCAATGTACTGCGTGTAATCTATCCTTGAAGGCTCGTTATATGCAACCACTTCTTGCTTTCCAGAAGAGCAGTTCTGTAGCTCAGGGTTACTGTGGATTTGGGGAGGGCAGGGTGAATTTGTTGCTTTGTCAGTAACGTTATGAGCAAATAATAATAAAAATACAGTTTCAAGTTAACAAGGGAAATCCGTATACACAAGATCTATGTAATTTCATTGTCAGTTCATGGTAATCACAGGGAGACAGATAAGAAATATTCTTCTCAGATAAGGGAGTAGTTTGAGGAAACTCTCCTTGCAGTTGCACAGTGTCTCCATGTTCAGTTACCAGATTCTGGAAAATTTATTAGTATTATTATTTTCTTGAGTTAATTCTGAAGAGAAAAATGGCAGTTATTGGCAATTCTATCACATTGTGAAATATCATTAACAAATAAACTCTTGTGATCTCTAGAACTGTAGAGTATGTGCTGAGTGTGGCACGCGAACCAGCTGTCAGTGGCACCATAATTGTTTGGTGTGTGACAGTTGTTACCAACAGCAAGACAACTTATCATGTCCTTTCTGTGAAAAACTGTGCCTCCAAGACTTCCAGAAAGATATGTTGCATTGTCACATGTGCAAAAGGTAAGAATCCTGACTTTTATTAAGTAGTACCAACACGCCTAATGTTAATAGAAAGCTGTATGACACTGCATGCATTTTTGTGGAAGGTGTAGACTGTGCATGATGCACAATGATGTTGTATCTTTTTGTACAATATCTTGATACTCCAACCCTAAATACAATGGACAGTACTAGGTAGTCTTATTTTAACCTTAGTAAATAAGTCGTAATTGGCAGTTACCTGTCCTTTCTTGCTAGTGAGGTGTAAAGAGAAATACGTGCTGCTGTTGCTTCTTACCTTGCATCTGTTTTACGAGTAAACAGACAACAAGGGTCATCATCCTAATTTTTATAAGCAGGATATTTTAATTTGTACATGTATATTGATGTGTAAGACTGCTTAGGCATGTGTTCTCTGTTCCATTTTACATGTTTTTTCTATGCCAGAAATAAAAATAAAAGTAAGAAAATAAAATAAGCTGTTGGGTATTTTTAAGAATGTAGAATATTTCATATGCAGTGCTTCGTACCTTGCTATGCAACATCTTCATCTTGCTACACCTGTTGTGGTTTCTGATTGGCTTTAGCAGCAGTTTCGGTCTTTGTATTTATATTGACATACGAACATATCCCTGTCATTTTTATTTTTACCAAAATTCCCTCTGGCAAAGTGTTGGTTGATTTATTTTTATTTTTTAATTTCTCCAGAGGGATGGAGAACTGTGCTATTTTTCAACTGATTCTTAGTAGTAAGTTTTATATTTTTTATTATTAAAATCACATTGACATTAATCTCCCTAGGTGGATTCACATAGAATGTGACAGATTTCCAGGTAGTGAATTGGAGTCTCAGTTGAAGGACTACATCTGCACTCTTTGTAGACAAGAAGGGGATCAGACTCAGTCATGTGATGTCATGGATACTTCCGAACTCATTCCTGAACCTGACAGTATAACAGGTAATCCAATGTAATCTTCGTAGTTGTGAAATAGGAACATCAAATCCAGATATCTGCAGATGCCTCACTAAGGCTTCTGTGAACCAGCCACTCCTATTCTGTAGACTTCATCCATTCCTTTGTTCAGCAAACAGCGGCTTCTCAAGGAGTCTGTGTGTTAGCTGTCTTCTAAATGTGCTGGCTGTCTCTTTGGCTTCAGGACCCTGTATTAGAAACACAGGCACCCCATGGTAGCTCTCAGAGTTCACAACCTGTAACTTCTCTATTTTTGTTTGTTTTTGTTTGTAAATTAGTATAATTCATAAATGTACTTGTTTGAGAAGTCTCTTGGGAAACTCTGGTCTACCAGGCACAAGCCAGCTTCTGGTAGATGTTCCTGGAGACATCTATTTCCTCTGTCCCTCTTGGTACTTGTCCATGTCATGCTGCCCACGTGCCTCACTCTGTCCAGGTGGGACACAGCAGAGGGAGCTGGGCTGTGTTCAAGGGCCAGGTACATTTAACTAAGCAGCTTTAAATCAGGTGTTCTTTTCAAAACAGTTGTGATTAGTCATAGTCTCTGAGAGCTTCTTGTCAAAATAGACAAGCCAAGCAAAAAGCAGAAAGGGAAGATGCAGAAAAATACCAAGTATTTTTTTTTAAAAAAGTCATCAGCAATGGTGAGGAAATACAGAGAGAACTTGGATCTCTTGATCTGAGTCCAGTGAGTCATCCACAAGACCTGGGTAATGAAGTAATAACTGAAAGCTTTTCTGTATGCGTACCATGTGCTCTGTTGGATAGTGCCTACTCATGCAAGCTGAATTTCCTAAGAGAAATGCAATTATCATTTAATTTGGAAGCAAGGTAAAATCTAACAGATTAACTGCTCTCCCACTGCCACGTGCACTTCTGATGCCTAAACAGCAATATCCGTGATCTGATCTTCTGTTAAAAGAAGTAGATAGCTCAGTCGCATAAGTTTCTGTTTTCGAAAGCCCAGTAGTTTTTGACTGGAAAGTGTTGGACTACAAAAGAGCTGTAGCTTTTATGTGTTCAGACTGAAGTTTTGCATAAGCAAGACATTCACTTTGATGTACATGCGAGCATGTGCCTTTGGTGAGTGGTAAGGAAATGATGAAAAAGATAACCTCAGAGAAAGAGCAGAGACAATAGGTAAATGAGAGGAAGAGCTCTGGCAGTGAACATGTGCACCAAGTTAAAGTGGCAACTTCAGACTTTGAAGATAACTTTCGTTATGAAAGATGAGTAGAGGCTGTTAGACTCGCAGTATTTAGGTAATTTAGGAAGAAGTCTGAGTCATATTTAAACTCCCAGTCTTCTGCTGGAACCCCTTTTGAGTAAGTTACAGGTTTCTTTGAAAGGCTGAAGTTTTAAGTAATTCTTCTCTTACAGTTTATGGCTAGTACGGTAACACTGACGAGCATAATTTTCTCCCCAAGGAAGAATAGGGCTGTCATCGCAACTACTAGGAGCAATCTGGAGCTATTGCACGAGTACAGTCATGCCGTGTTTTATGCCCAGCAGAGCACTTTGGCTCCAAATCTGATTTTACTGTACAAATCTAAATGATCATTTCCTCAAAGTTAACACAGCGCTTTAAAGCTGACAGAGTCTATACGTAGATTTTAGGTGCTCAAAGTAGCATCACCTAATAATTCCTGGCTTTATGAACTTTAAAGAGGCCTTCCTCAACAGAAAGCTACATTCTTTTGCCTGTTTTGTGCTAATGGCCGTGAAGGATCAGTTCTTCTTGAGCTAGCAGTTACTTACATGCTTTGTTTTTCTTGCTCCTTGTCTAGTGCATTTTAATGAATTTCCTTTACTGAAAGATCTTTTACATGAGAAAAAAAAAACCATGCACTTCCCATTTCTGTGCTCTGTAACAATACTGTCAACCAAAGAAGGACTCAGTGGCACCTTTTTCATGCAATTTCATATTGTAGTATGGGGAGATTGTAAATGGTGTTGGTTCTAAAGCAGCAAAATGGACTTTTATGTTGTTGGAGTTCAACAGATGGGTTGAAAACGGGTACTTCAAGTGCTGATAGTGGATGGAACCTCATCTGTGTCATGAACCATTGGAGTATTTAAGTTATTATTTTTTTTTAATGAAGCCTTTGTGCTACAAGTTCTGTTGAATTTAGCAGAGTGGAATTTGATAAAAGACCTTTTATGTTGCTCAGGTAATGAAAAGGAGTCAGTGACTATGTCTCAATTATATTTTCACAATTAGATGTCTGTATCTAATTGCTTTACAGATCTTTTTCACCATCTGAAAGGTACAAAACAGCTTCAATGTTAATGAGAAAAAGCCTTCTTCAAGGGGTACTATATGTATCCTCCCCAACTTTCTCATTGACCTGAAGTGCCCTAACTGCTATCATATAGATAAATATCATTCTGTTTAGCCAAAAGGTCAAGGCTTGACAGAAACTACTGATGCCAAAGTAATAGAACAAGTGGTATGTCAATTTTGACGATTTATTTGTCTTTCCTTAAGCTTGTACAAATGAAGTGGAAATGGAAAGTGGTGGAGAGGTTGCGACATTTCAGGAACAACCCGTTACTGGCAATGGCTCCAGTCAAGAATCAGCTGTTGGATGCATCACAGATGGTAAGAAAGAGTTTTGCGGTCTGAGAAAATACCATGACAGCGTTCAGAACCCTTTTCCACTTAGTAAGGTTTGTGGTACTTGGTAAATTTAGGAGAAGAAATCCCTGCAAAGCAGTAGGAGACAAATTGCTTAGGTTCCACTGTCTGAACTCTCAAGAAATAGGGTTAATTTTTTTGTTAAAGTAGTATTCTACTGAAGGCAAAGATAGTCTTTAGAAGATTTATATAAGAGAAAATCATTTTAATTGTGTGGTAGGAATGGCTTTCTCTGTAAGGTGGAAAAACACATGCTTTTGTACATCGGAGGGTTACATTAAAAAAATCAAAACCCCCACTATTTGTTGCTGTTCAAATAAGGTTGCTCATACATACCCTTCAAGTCTCTCTTGTTTTTAGCTGCAAGTAAATGGTACGTGTGAATTTCCCGTGGTGTGTTTTGGGGCACACCTTAGAACTTTGCAGCTTGTGTTTTCTAGTTGTAGCTCTGCAAGTGTATGTTTGGTTGAAGGTTTTCACTTCTTCTTTTTTCCATTTGCAAATAAAAGAGAATTTGTTTAATACAGCTCATCTATACAGGGTGTGTAGCAGGAACATTTATGTTTTAGAAATAAATGCGTCTTTAAAGCACCCATCAAGTTCTAGCCAACGAAAAGAATACAAATAGAATGGGGCCAGGGGTCAACGTAGCTTGCAGTAGGTAGAGGGGCCATGATTTAAAACTTTATCAGAAAAGACACAACGAAATACTGGGCTCTGCGCTGTAGAGGCTGAGGAGTTTGTGTAGCAGTGTGAATCTCAGAAATACAAGTGAAATAGTAAATAAGTGGATTGTAAGAGAATCAAGGTCTATCAAAAGAAGATACTCAAAGACAAATTCAGAGCAAATGATGTGGTCTTCCATGGAATAGATGAAAGACTGCAACTTCTTGACAAAGAAAGTTGTGAATGAAAGGTGCTTGATAAGGTTGCAGGGAAGGCTAGAAAAATAATTGGAACAAAATCTTTTAAGACTGATAAATCATATCAACTACTTTGATTTCAGGTGATTTCGTGAAGTCTGGAAGAGCGCTAGGAGGGAATTGCTTTTATTTATACATGTCCCGTTCTTCTTAGCTCTTTGTTTCTTGGAAGTGTTGGGACAGTTCCTTAAAAATAGATACATGTGTGCTAGCATATATCTTCGATAAGCAGAAATGAGAAAGACGCTGCTTTTAGCTGCCTACAAGAAAATGCGTGTTCAGATTCCCCAAAAATCAGTCTAGGTTCTAGTGAATGCTCTTTGTATTTTAAAGCAATGTTCCTTGTCGAATACTATAGTTTTTATTCATTTGTGAACTTGATTTCCAACAATAGAGCAATGGGATCTTTGCCTAGTACATGCCTTTGGAAATATCTTTTCTACGTTGTATCCAGCTGAGAAGTTGCCCCAATACCTTAACGTAATATCTTACTTTGCCTGAATGCCTTTTTGTAGACAACACAGGAAGGGGCAAGTTTGAGTTTGGTCTTGAAAATGCCCTACTTGTGATTTACTCTGCTGCTTCCAGGGTGGGAATAAAAGGGATTCAGCAGTGGGAATATATGCTAAAAGCAAAGATTACTACAAACATAGGTTCAAGGAAAGAATTTTTTAAAGTATATTTTAAAGTATGTGTAAAATTCAGTTAAATAAACCACATAATGTGTACCAGGTGTATTTGTTGACCAATACACTTGTGTAAGTTGTTGATTTTCATACTGAGCCTTTAATACTGTTGTACTTAGTTACAGGCGTGTTGCCAGAAGAAAAGACCACAGAACTGGAAACAGAAGTCTCTGATGAAGTTAATTCTGCTGAAATGGAAATGTCTCCCAAAAAGACACCAGCAACCGGTGACAGTCAGACCGAGAAAATGATGGAAGTGACGGAAGGCGGTCAAGCTGTAATACAGCAGGAGTTAGACAAACAAGTGGAAGAGACACAGCTACTTCAAGGTAGCGTTGAGGTATCAGAAGTATCCACAGTAGACTCTCGGTCTCTGTCTTCAGTACCTGAGACCGTAACTGTGACGCCAGAAATACAAGGGAACGAAAGTAAAGGGGATGTTTGTATCCATGTAGAGCATCAACTGGAAATAATAAAAGTACAAAAAGAGGTAGAAAAAGGAGAAACCCCTGAAAAGTCAGAAACACCAGCTCTTTTGGAAGTAGAAACTGCTTCTGCAAACGAAGGTGTTGCAAACAGTTCACCAGTTGCAGACAAACCCATAAAATCACCAGCTGAGACTTACCCCTCACTTCCCCCACCAGTTAACCTAAACAAGACAAACGCGTCTTCCTCACCGGATGTTTCCTTAGACTTGCATTCTGCCCGGGATGTACAGCACAGCCAGCCCCCAGCGTTGCCTTCCACTGCTGGAAGTGCTCTCCCAACGACTTACATATCAGTCACTCCAAAAATTGGCATGGGGAAACCAGCCATCACCAAACGAAAGTTTTCTCCTGGAAGACCCAGATCAAGACAGGTAAGCATGTACAATATCTCGTTGTATGTTTACGAAGCACATGCTCGTTAAAATTTTGGTATAATATGGGAAATTCAGTTATATTTTTAGAATACAGTATGAGTGCATAGCTAATTTCTTGAAGAAAGGTCAGAGACTTCATGAAGATTCTCAAGTTAGAATTACAATGTCTTTATACAGTTATACAATTGTATTTTTAATACATACGCTACAAATGTCGATAAACATAATATTGTGTCTTTTAACTTCTCATTCTTTGCATATTCATCTATTTTGGCTAATAGTTTCAAAGTGTTTTAACCTTTCTTAAACTGACTCCATAGAAAAATCAGCAACAATTCCATTTCCATCGTGCTCCCAGATTTTTTTCTTAATCGACGTTTTTAATGCTGTTGCAAATAATTAATGTTTTGTTCCATGAGCAAATACCATGCAAGAGGTGTCTGGTATGAATTGTTGTGGTTTGTCTAGGATTACATTTGTTAATTGGGAAGAATGCTCAAGTCTATAGCCTCCTGCAACATCCCGCTCTCTATCCTAGTCGCCCAGTTGGGGGAGAAATGGTTTATCAGAAATTATGTCAGTGTGACAATCTGGTGTTCCATTTCTGTTCTCTTCACGGTTTTGTAGTCTTTGGGACTTCTACATCGATCATTTAATGTTTTTATGAAGTTTGCCCTGTTCTTTCCATTTTCACGTTAACTAAGAGTTCAAAAATAGAATCAAATTTTGGTTGTTAAGCTATGAGACAGTGTTCCGAAGAGGTGAAAATATGGAATAGAGGCAACAAACATGAGCAATTCAGTTTGGAAGGTTTTAGAGTATCTCTGGTTTGTTGGGTTTTGTGCTCTCACATGCAAGCAGGGTGGAGCTTACAGAAGTAGACATTGAACTACCAGGAGGAAAGTGATTGATTACTTCTGCTGCGCTATTGTCTTAAAGTAAGCAAACACAACCACTTAAAAAGACATTTTCCTAATACTGTGTACAGTAAATTGATTTCCTCAGTTAACAATTCACCTTAGTTTATCATGCGTTTTTTAAAAGGGGTGGAGTCCTTAGGCAGTCTAAAATGAAATTGGGGTTCTGCTGGGGAATTCTCTGTGTCTTGTTTCGTGTTCCAGTAGAAGTTGTCCTTATTTTTCTGTGCAGTTTGCTCTTAACAGGGACCAGCATCATAATAAAATCAGCTCATTGGCAGAGAGCCCAGTTAGGACAACATGAAGGCTGGTCCCCAGCTGGAAATGCCTGTATCAGAACAGATACGCATCTCCTTAAAAAAACGGGGGGGGAAAAAAGCTGTAAAAGTAGTAGCAGTTTGTATATGATAGGTACAATATAGCTGTAGACGTGAGCATCTCGGTATGTGCTGTGAGTACTGCAAAGAAGATTGAGTTGAACTACAGTTAAGATAGAAGCGAGGAGGAACAACCAAAATCCCAGCAGTGGTGATTGAATATGATCTGCTCATCTGTTTGCAGGTTATACTTTAAAAGAGCAAGGTACTTAGCATCTTGGCAGTACCTGTTGCAGAACTGGACACGTTACTCGTGCAGTCACTGATCTGTCTGCAAAGTGCCTGTCGGGGTCTGCGAAGGTTTCTTTTGATGTTGGTAGTCTTTGACTTGTGCTTTGAACACCTGTTAAGCCGGAACTTTGGTGAAATGACCAGTGATTTTCTGCTAAGAGAAGCGTGTGCGTGCTAGGTTTTAAGCCCCAGTATGGTTTCTTACTTCTCGTTGAGTATTTGGCTCTAGCAGAGATCAGCACCTCATGGAAATCAGTGAAAAATTGTCTTGAGAAAGGACAGAAAGAGCAACACGTTCTAGAGGCCGGTAAAATCAGGGAGCAAAATCACACAAAGTAGGGTTGGGTTCTTTGTGTTGAATAAGTAGGGTGTGGCTCCCATCCTTGGCAAAGCTCACGTTGGATCCCGAGCTGCTTCCTCCTGTTGCACAACGGCGCCATCACTGCAGCCCTGGTCGCTTATCCAGGACTGCACAGGTTTAAAATAGATGCTTCATTAAGTGTCTTGATTACTCTGTGAGTATGCCAACATTAGCCAGCTTCCACAGATGGCAATATCTGTGAAAACCTTCTAGAAGCTTTAAATCTTACTATGTAGCCTCTTGGAATGCCCCGGTCCTTTGTTAAGTAGGGGATGAAATGTATTGCAATGGATTTATGGGACTTCATACGGAAAAGAGCAGGAAAAATAGCCCTTGACCCTGAATATTCATTTCCTCACCTTCATAAAGCACGTCAGTTTAGCCTTCACCAGAGGCATGGGAATCCACGTAAATGAATAGTTTCTGATTTGGATTTGTTTTCATTCCATTTAACTTGTTGTGCTGTGCATTAGGATGAATGGTTGTCTCTTGCTTCAAAATCTATTGATGAAATTGTTAAGACATTGGGATAGTTGTTCAGTTCCAATACTGAATGCAAAGCAATGTATAATCCAAAGTGTTTTCCAGTGTTGGATCTTAGTAGCTTACATTTGTAGTAGGTTCTAGCCTGAGATAACGTTACATCGCTCCTATTTTGAAGAGACTAAATCCCATCTCACAGTCAAGACTATTCTGCTTTTAAGCAGAATAAACTCCCTTCCAGGACGCCACTCTTGCTGTTGGCACCAGTTCCCTCCCCTTACCTCTCCCCCTTTAATGTTCCTGCAGCCAAGATTACTTTGGTTAGAAGGAAAAGAAGACAATCCAGAACAGAAAGGGGAGCTGTGTAGAAATGCAGATGTAGGTGCAGCCGTCCTGGTAAAAGTTACTTTTGCTGGTACAAGTTCCTGCCACTTGCAGAACGTGTTTTTCCCTGTACTAGGCTAGGACCCGTCAGTACCACGCACGTCAGCAGATGATGTTTGTTAGGTCAGCCTGTTATCCATGCCCTCAGCTACAGGTAAGCCCTCAGTCCCTGCCTTCAGCCCAGCGAGAGGACTCTACCCACCTAGCTTAGCATCTCCCTCATTGGCTCACCGTGGTTTTTAGTCCCATTTTTAGTCTATTTTTATCCTATTCCATAAGGGAGCCAAATGCCTTTTACACATACCCTGAATGCAGTTCCTAGATGGAGAAGCTTACTACGAGCTGCCCGCACAGCAGAATTATTCCAGGGCTGACCTCAGAGCTGTATCTGCACAGCTTCTTCTCCATGGACTAACCATACACATTGGCCGCTCATGCCCACAGGTAATTTTCAGATCCATGCCAGGGGGCAGGATTTCTGCTTCGATCTCCATTATTTATTTCATGGAGGAGTGGTCTCAAAAGGAATTACCACGGAAGTTTGTTGATGACTAATCTGATATTTATCTAGTTTGAAATAAATCTGTGTAAGAAAAATGAGCATTTTCTTCTGCAAACATCTGTTTTTAGTGGCACTGGCTATACTCTCTGTATCTGAATGGGCAAAATTGGGAATCATCAGTTATTTTTGCAACTGAACTGTGAATTGGGAAGCATAATGTGAAGTAGTGCAGCATTGTGAGACTGGCAGGTAGACTTGAGAATGATCTATGAAATTACACTGAACAGCAAATAGTAAGCTTGCACTGCTTTAGATTTACTCTAAGTATTGTTTTAGAATGCATTCCGTGGAAAGTACTCATTAGACAGAAGAAAGGGATTTGTGCTCATCGTGAAGGTATTGATGATCCCTGTTAGATGTCTCAATGCTCATTTCCAGGTGTTTTAAGGGATTTTGTACAAAGTGAAAAATGCACAATGTCATGGTTCGTGTTCTTCTTGCATACTGTGGCTTTCCCCCTGTCTCTTAGATGGTACTCCTTAGTCTGGTACTGTAGCGGTAGATGTTGAAAAAAGGTCCAAAAGGGTCTGTTTGAAGGTTTATTTTTTGTTATTTTTAACGTTGTTGTTGTTAATAAGAGGGGCTTATGTTGAACAGATCAAATTTTGTTCGCAGCCCTAAAATTCTGTGAAATGTTAAAAGGAAAGTCCGGGTTTGTGTATTTGCAATCGCAGCGTATTCCAAAAATCAGCCAGTCGTAATGGAGCAGGATCTCCTGCCCCTTGATGGCATCGTGCTTTCTTTTGTCATGACTTACTCGCAGCTGTGTTCTTCAATGTTCAGGGCTCAGAAACATGATGGAGAATTAGAAGTTCCCTTTTCTGTCGGAGTGCCTCGTTATTGCCCTGAATAGAACTTTCTTCAGCGCTGAGCGGCAATAGGCAGTAATTAAAAGCCAAAATGTAATTAATGCATCTCTTTGATGCAATTCATTTGTTCAAAGCATTGCGTGGCTTTAATTAAGGTTATCTGACCAAGAATTCGAACGGTTCTGATCTGCAACAAAACTTGGCTTAAATTTCCAATTTACCTCTGAACAATGCGGGCCGTGAATCGCTCGCAATTCGTTGTGTTTCCAAAGACTGTTTCCTATTCAGATTGAATATTCTCTTTGCTTCTTACCCTTTTCACTGTACGTAATTGTTGGAAGAGTGTTATCTTCTTAGAAGGGAAAATAAAGCTGGACATCCCAGGTGGGAGCAGCTAGTTTTAGCTGAGTGTTTTCAGCATGTCTGAGTTGATGGGTTTTGACCCTTTGCTAGCATTTCCCTTCCCTTGTGAGCTGATGGAAAGACTTGGTGACGCACAGGTTTTCTTTGTGCTGCTTGCTGTGCAGGTTTTCTCTGTGTTCCCAAATGATAAGAACAATTACTACACACAAAGTATTTTAGAAATGAGGGAATTAGAACTGACACTCAATGCATTTCTAACTTTATCCTGCTAGAATCGAAAATTCCTTGATTTTAAAAGGAAGGCTAACATAGTAAAGTTAAATTTCATAGCTGAATTTCATGGTTAAAGTTAAACCCACAAGGTTTTGACAGAAGGAGAGCTGATTAACAAGCGACAGGACTCCTGGTCCTGGCAGAACAGAACCAGGCTTCACTCCTCCCGTTTCTGTCTGGCGGAAGCTGCTGCAGGCTGGAGGAGTGGGATTCGCTCACCCAACCCTGGACATCTGCAGCCTAAAACCCTCCTGTTCTCACCTCGAGGTTCCTGTGGCCAGCAGCAGCAGCGTGGGGTGCCACCAGCCTGCCACCAGCTTTGCCGTGCCCTGAGCTGCCTTCTGCAAGCGCCCCAGGGCTGCTCAGAGGGTTCAGCACAGCTGGACAGGCAGGGATTGAGCCAAGGAGCTGCACCAAGGCTGCGGTAGGATGGGCGTATCAGCTTTCTTTCTGTGGAAGCTTTTTTTCCCCTCTTCCCCCCCATTTCGAGCTCGGTGCAGTTGTGCCAGGAACGTTACGCCATTGCACTGAGCGTGCGCAGGCACAAAAGTTTCTGCCTCCAGTTGCTCACCTCTGATCCCCTGGTAGAGGTTACGGAGCCCTTTGATCTGCAGAGTTGTCTGCGTGCCTGCCTGAAGTCACCCAAACCCCAGGGACAGCAGAACTGTGCAGTGTAAGCTGTTGGAGTGGGCTGGTTTAACGCAGGCGCAGGGCAGCAGCTGCTGCCACACGGCCGGTCGAGCTGCGGCGTTGGTCAGGAGGCAGAGAGAGGGGATAAGGATGGGTAGCTGAAAACACTCAGGTCCTCCGGCCACGAAGCGGTTTGTAGCCTGCATGGCTGATTTCCCGCTTGTGTGGGCAAAATTGGGAAGTTTTTATTTTTCCTAGATGCCGTATTTCCCATACAGGCACAGCCAAAACCCTAGGAAGTAGATCGATTCTGAATACCAGCGTGTCCACGCTGTGGGTCGTACCGCTTGGCTGGGGCTGGCATTTTTAAAACGTAACTTTAACACCTAATTAAGCTCTTAGGCCACTGACAGATACGTCTTTGGGATCTGTTGTGCCAGCTGGAGCACCGAGCCCCGCGAGCGGCTCACAGGAGGTCACTGCTACCTGGCTCTGCGTGCAGGGGGCATCGCACGAGCTGCCCCTCGCCTGCTCGAGGGTTAGCGAGCGGTGGGCTCACCTTCATCAGGAGACCAGCCGAACTCAGCTCTGCCTCCAGTGGCTGAAGAAGGTCTCGCCCATGACAGCAGTTGATGGGTGGACCTGTTCTCAGCCTGCGGGGCTGTCCTGGTTTCAGTTGGGATAGAGTTGTTTTTCCTCCTAATGGCTGGTGAGGTACTATGTTTTGGATTGGGATGAGGAGAGTGCTGATAACATGCTGGTGTTTTAATTGCTGCAGAGCAATGCTTACACTAAGCCAAGGACTTTTCAGCTCCTCGCTCTGTCCTGCCAGCGGGCAGGCTGGGGGGGCAGCAAGAGCTGGGAGGGGACAGACCCAGGACAGCTGACCCAAACTGGCCAAAGGGGTATTCCATACCATCTGACGGCATGCTGAACAATTGCATTGTTGAGCAATTGCATTGTGCATCACTTGTTTGTACATATTATTATTATTATTATTATTATTATTATTATTATTATTATTATTATCTCTCTTAAATAAACTGTCTTTATCTCAACCCACAGGCTTCACTTTCCCGTTTCTCTCCCCCATCCCAGAGAGGGAGCGGGGAGGGTGAGCGAACGGCTGTGTGGTGTTTGGCTGCCGGCCGGGTTAAACCACAACAGGGGCGTAGCAGAGTGAGGACGCACCTAGAGTCGGAGATGAATATATGTTTTAATGAATCGTTCATTCCAAAGAAACCATTTCCCACATTTTTGAAGGAGAATGTTTCATTTCAAAAAAACACTTTGTAAAGATACCTCTTCTTTTTTTTTTGAAATGTATGTTGTTGTATAGACCAGTATTCAAAGGTATAAAAGCGTTTGTGCATGAACATGTGAGCAGTCAGCGTGCATGAGTAGTTGGGACTACGAGTGCTCGTAGCACGCCTACTGTCCTACTGCTGACTGCCATTCTCGAGCTGATAAACCTGTACATCTCATCTGCTTTACTTCTCATCTTACTTCTTCCCTTCACAAACACAAAATTAGGAAAACTTACTATCCTTCAGATACGCTCAGTTGCAAGTTCAGGATGGAGGTATTTATTGTCATTGATGGCTCACTCCTGCAGCCTTTATTTAGGGTTCAATTTATTTAGGGCTAGATTTTAATTTGTATGAGGAATTTTTGCATCTGCTCTTGTACGTCTTAGCACTTGCTTCTTTGCTGTATTTCTCGTGAGGAGGTATGGGACATGTCACTGTGATGGGAACTACATAAGTAGGGATGATAATATAATCCGTAGCTTGGAAAGAGTTTGTAGGTACATTTTATATAAATACATATATATAATATTATATATATATATATAATTACATGTTTATAACAACATATAATTTGATAACAATCTGTAACATGAAAACAGCAGGGTGATACAACCTTAGTAGTGGGATTTTGTAATGGTTTATTTGTGGCAAGCTTGCAGGAGAGAGATGTTTCAATTACCATGGCTACTTTTAAAATTATTATTATTTTTCTTCTATGGCTTGTTTATATTCCTTTTCTTTCATGCGCTTCTAAGACGAGGCATTGCTGTGCTTGTCAGTTGTTCAGACTCAAAAGTCGGCTAAGGACATCTGTTCTCTGAGAATGGGATTTGAAGCGCAAAAGGGGACCCTGTTGCCTTAAAGTCCTGCCTCCTCAGTTTGATGCCATACAATTTGGGGATGTAACTTGTTGTTATGATCGATTACTTCATATTTGTATTAATGTTTTGTTTATAAAGCTCATGTTGTTGTACTTAACCAGCACTTTGAAGTTTGCTATATTCGTTGTAGTGTAAGTTTCAATGACAGCCTAAAAATCTCCCGCCTTCCTCTCACTCAGTGTGAACTAATTTACTCGTTAACATAGAAATGCCTATGCCTGCATGTGCTTTGCTTTTCAGATTTTTTTGTTGCTTGCTTTTTTCTTTTTTTTTTTATGTTGCGAAGTTTTATACATCTATTTTCTCACCCACCGTGTCCTAGGGGGCTTGGAGTACCAATAATACAGTCAGCCCACCTTCCTGGTCCCCAGACATTTCAGAAGGTCGGGACATTTTTAAATCCAGACAGCTTCCTGGCAGTGCCATTTGGAGCATCAAAGTGGTAAATAATTTGAATTTATTTTCATGTATCCATTGCTATCTTTCTGCTGCAGAGACTGCTGATGACATTCTGTATATCACAATTGAATTAATCTTCCATTCTAGTACTGCTTAAGACATCTAAAACTCATTAAAACTCTGGAGCTTTCAGGGTAAAGAAAACAAACCTGCTTTCCAGAGCGTACGATAAGATGGCATTGCCCTGATTTTACATGGCAAAGACTAGTTTGTAATACCGTTTTTTGTGTGTGCTTACTACTTCATTTTTTTGTGGTTGGCTTTACATAGCTGTCCAAATAAGTTAGGTGAGAAAGAAAATGTCCTTAAGACTGGCAGGAAGGTAAGCCAGGCGTTGAAAGGAGCAGAGCTCTGAGGTGGGGCTTGAATTTGTCGCTGTGGAGAAGCCTTACAGAGAGTGGATTCAAAGTGACAGCATTTTTAGCTTATGGGGGAATAAATAACACCGTTCCTGCCGATTTGGATGCACCAAAGCCTGCATCCACAGTGACGGTCACTGTTCAAAATACCTGCAGAAACTAAATGGAATTCAGGTTTTTTAGTGACCGAAAAGATAAGTGATGAAACACTAACAAATAGTGGTAGCTTCCAAATAATTTATTTTCATCTCACTTTAACACTCATTTTTATTTTAATTTGACATTAGCTTAGCTTTTGCTGCTTCAAGCATTAATTTCCAGCTTACTATTCAGCATTAACATTGGTACAAGTACGTGCTTATTCCTGTTACAAGCTCTGTGAAAATAACATGAAAATAACACTACTGATACGTAATCTGAAGCATACAGCATAATAAACATGTCAGAAGAGTATACATTTTAATAATAATTGATGCTTGTATGTCCTGTCTGTGCATATGTATTAACTCCATATATATGTAAGGACAACATTATCCCTTCACCTTTACTACATAGAAATTCTTGAGCCATCAGTGGTGTCCTTCCTCTCGCTTCCTAAAGCAGTGTTGCATGACATCGCCTCATTTTGTAAGAGTAAATCAGTTGAAATGGATGGATATTGATGAAAATTAACATTGGGATACCTGAATTCTCCCTTGAATTTTGACCATAAACTTGTATATCGTCTTCAAATCAGGAGCTGGCATATTTGAAAAATGCTGTTGGTAACACTGAGCCCGTAATGCTGCTTTCCATCCACAGAGCTCCCATCTCTGCCAGCAGAAACTGTTCATGTATGGTGGCGACACTGTCCCCAAGGAGCTTTGTTGTTCAATCAACATCATTTTCTTGAGTAAATGCTTTGTCTTGGCATTAAAAGTAGTCTCCAATAAATGTTTAGATACATGCACCATAGCATTCTGGATAGTCTGTGGATGGATTTGGGGTATTTTAGGAGCAGAGATTATTCACGTATGTAAATTCAGTAAATAATCTCATTGCTTACTTGGCAGCAGGAGAGGTGCTCTGTTGGGTATATACCATAATTGCCAGCATTTATCGAGAGCAGAGCTCTCACATATATGTGAAGGTGCATGACATATGGCCAGAACTTGGTTAGGGACATGGCCAGGGTGTTCATTTTCTCTCTGGAAGTGATGAGGGAGTTCCTCTTACAGTTCGTATTCAGTTCATTTTGAAATAATAATTAAAAAAAAAATCAAACTGAATCACAGGAGCAATATCAGGTAACTTATAATTAAAATACATATATTTGCTTTTCTGCAGTAAATTGCAATTGAACATTGTGAACGCTCCAAGAGCACAGAAGCACTACAGCTGTATGTCTCTGCATATAAAATAAGGGAGGGGGACAAGAAGGTGTCTCAAATAAGTGTATCGTTTCTAAGAGAAGTATACTGCTATGGGAATATTGATCTGAGCTTGATTGATACAATTAATATAAAAAGCTCTCTCTGTATCTGCTGAATTAAGAGAGTTCAATGGAGCCAGCTCCTGCTTCACTTTGGGAACAGGATTGAGCCCTGACAGACTCCAGTGTTTGATTGATCATTAATAGTGTAAGAAAAGTGTCTGTGATTGCAACTAATCAAGGGTCCAGACCACACGCAGAATTCATCTGACCGAGCTGACTGCTTAAAAAGAGAAGTGAATCATATAATAGAGGGTATTTACTTTGGGTACTTTGCAATGTGGAAAAAATAGTATTTCTGTATTTCCAGTTAATCCCAAACAGAAAATAAACATATCTGGGTTTGGCTGCATTCTCACTGATGGTAAAGGTGATTGTATTAATCCATGTAAGTAGTTACAGGAGTTAGTATTTCACAATGAATTATGCAGGAACTTGATGACTGTGGTCTAATGTGCCCTTATGCACTTGAAACCCTAGGGTATTTTTTTTTTCCACTTGTATTTTTCCCTAGATGCACTGAACAAGTTTGATTCCCTTATAACAAAAGGACTTCAGATTGCATTTAAATTGTTATCTTACGTTGAACAGGGCCGTGGATCAGGATTCCCAGGGAAGCGGAGGCCGCGTGGTGCAGGTCTTTCAGGACGAGGTGGCAGAGGTAGATCGAAACTGAAAAATGGAGTTGGGACGGTAGTCATTCCAGGGGTAAGAACGTTTATTTTCAAGTCATGTTGTAGTCTGTTGATGTAACATAACCTAATCCAGCTGTAATTCTTCATTAAAATGTTGTGTAAAACCAACAAAAAAGTAGAGATACTAAAAAGTAGAGATACTCTACTAAAAAGTAGAGATACTCGATTAAACTTGGTTTTTATTAAGTATGTGTGATTACGAACTAGAGCACTGAAGCAAAGTGGAGGCAATTTTAAGCTGCTGTTGCCACTTAAAGGGACAACTGCTGGGAAACTTGGCCTACTCCTTCCACTTTCTCAAGTGGAAAACATGCCAAGTAAATGCAGCATTCATGGGAACAACAGAAAAAGGGAGAGCAAAGCACGTGCATACAACTAGCAGCAGCCTTAGCAGATCAGCCCGGAGGTGTTTCTACCCCAGGGACCAAACCTGATTGCTGAGGGAGGAGAACAGAAATGGAAGAGCCGTAGAGAATGAGATATTTCAATGGTTTGTGGCTCGGGGACTTGCTGGACAGGAGGTAGTGTCTGTCTTGGACAGCCTCTGTTGGAGTTCTCTTTCATAAATTTGTCTATGTGCTTCTGATAACTTTTGATGGCCATGTTAACTAACCTCTTTTGGTTTCACAGCTCACGAGCCTGTTGGATACAGGAGTACCTCCTTTGATTTGTTTCTCCTCCTGAGTGTCCTTAGAGGAGAGACCATTGAGAGTTGTTTTTCATTAACATCCTGCCACTCAGTTTTTATAAGTTTCTGTCATTCTGTTCTCCCTTTGCCTTCCACTCATTTGTTACTAGCTTGGTGAATCCCAGTATTCTTGGTTGTATGGCAGCTACTCCAGACTATTGACCTTCCTTGTTAGTTGTTGTCTTCCTTTTTTAAACTTCATCTGTGTTGACTTTGGTCTGACATTTTATAAACCAGAACTCAGCTTTATTAAGTTCTGGTGCAGCTCTTCACAGTTGTCTTTCAAGTTTTATTACCCTGAATATCTTAATATTGTTGGCAAGCTGTGTCACTTTGCTCTTTGATTCATCTTCCAGACTGTGCGTGTGTCAAACACCATGGCCTGTTGGCAGCCATCCCTATCAGGATTCTAGTGCAAGGACACTTACTCTAATTTGTTTCCTCTAAAAAAAAGTTTAGCTGCCTTTTTTTTTCTTTTTTTTTTTTTTCAAAGGAGCTCTGATGAATGACTTTGCCGAAACAATTTGGCAGTGAAGTAAATTACGTCAGATTTCCCTGTCTCTGGGCTCACTGATGCCTTGAAAGAAACCCAGTAGATCATGATTTACCATACCTAAAGCTTCCTTGACTCTTTAAGAAAATGTAATATATATATACATATATATCGATGTGGCTGCAAGTTCTCTGTTACGATCAGGTGTTAGATGTCCTGTCGGATGGTACAGGGCTTCCCCCCTAGTTACCTTTGCCATCTCCCATTCCTATAGCACTGACTGATTATCAGCAAGTAGTTGCTCACTGCAATTGATAGTGAAGCTATTTCATACTTGAAGTCCTTTTAAAAGATCTTTGTGATCTGCAGTCCTGCTCTGCTGCTTGGAAGAGGAGGGATTTTGGTATAAAAATTGTGGGAAATGTGGATTGCAAAAAAACTTACTGTTTTCTGCTGTGGACTTGCCATCTTTGAACATTCTTGTTAGACAGCGATTGTCAAGCAGCCCTGTAGATTTTGACAGGCTTCTCCTCTTCCTCACGTTGAGAAACGGACTTGCTCATTTTTATGTCTTTATTAAGTAATTCCTCTGAATCTTCAGAACTGCCTTTTTGTGTTCTTACATACTATCTGCTTGAGCTTATACAACATCATGCACGTTTTTGCTGCCTATATAATAATTTCTTGGAGAGCCACTGGGATTTGTCATCTGGGAAAGGAACAAATGTGTTTATCATTGCTCCTTTTTAAAGCTTGGAGTGGCCAGGTCTCATAAGCAAATACAGAATTTTAAACACATAGGACGAATTCTACTCGGGCTAGTCATAGGCGCCTTGTTGAAATGGAGGCATTGACATAGTTATTTTGGTGTTTCTACTTCAAAAGAAGACAGCTTTTACGGTACAGAATCTTGGAAAAAATCATTGTGACTGAACGAGAATAGCCAGTGGGGTGAAGTGCTGTAAGTACAAAATGGCCATCACTGTCCATAGTTCCCTATCGAAATTTGATCCTGTGGCATGTGAAGTAAACGGCAGATTTCTAGGGCAGCAACGTGGCTGTCTCGTGATAACATAGGTGAAGGTAGCAATACGGAAATAAAATACAAATATCTGCCTCTTGCCAGATAAAGGGTTGAAATGGGAGCATTTTCATCCCCTTTGCACGCACTCAATCTTACGGGATCACGACCAGTGGACAACTAAACCTGAAAGTTTCTTTGTACGCCTTGCAAATGAGGTAGCAGGAGGATAGAGGTTAAGCCCAGCTGGCTCACGGCTGGTGTTAGGCATGCACCAAAACTTCAGTGATCCTGTCCTTCACATTCTGCTCTTTCGTTTGTGGAGGCAGCTCTGAGAACTTGGTGCAACCCGTGGAAACACATGCAAGGGAAAAGCTCTCCCTGAACATCTCAAGAGGTGGTTCGGGTGTTTTTTGGTTAATTAGTTCCAGCTGCAGAGCTCTCAGCACTACAGTCATTAAGCCACGGTAACAGTATACTCATACTCCCTTTTTAGCTGTTTCTCAGTAAATGCTGATTTTCAGCAAGAGTCTATCAGAAGGGTTCCTGTAGCTGTTGTAACAGTATTTACATTTGTCTCTAGTGATGTTTGGATTTGTAAAGCATTTAAAGTATTACTTAAACAAAACTAGCTAAATAAGACTTAAGCTGTATTTAAAATAATCCACGTTTATAAAGCAAGAACAGCTGGTGAAACAAAATTACGTTTCTCTAGCATGCATTATTTTATTTTTTTATAGAAGTGTGTTCTCTTCTCTCCCAAGCTTTCATGGCCACTGCTGCTTCAGAGATTAAATACCTAGGCCTGTTAATGGAAATTCACGGGAGGCAAATTGTGGACAGCAAGATTTACATCAGAGTCCGAACACAGTTAAAGCATTCACTGATCTTTTCATAATGACTCTCCCCAAATCACTAGGTCTTCCTATACATATATATGCTGAATTCATAAAGGGCAGGTGAGAGTAATGATGCTCTTAAGTCTGTAGTAGGTCTGTAGTAAGGGTTTACAGATGGAAAACAAAACAGCAGCTTCAAGTTCACAGCCTGTAAGTTTTTACGGACAAAGCTATGTAAACCTCATAAAGAAAGACCTTGTGGAGTGTGTCCTCACTGTTGTAACTTCTGCACTCTTGGTCATTCCTCTAATCCAGCTGGAACCTTAACTAAACCACATTTTAGGTAATAACAGGACGAGTTAAATTTCTGCGAAAGCTCTTTGAGTTCATACTCAAAGTATGTCATCACAATTAACTTTCCAGTAAGAAAAACTTCAGTGTTTAAACACAGGAAAAAGGGTAGACGTGGCCACAATATGATAAATTCTACTTAGTGATTTTTTTCTTAGACTGTCTCTTTCCTTCAATTTCCATTTTAAAGTACATGGGGTAACAGTTAAAGGTGAACAAAGGAGAGGTAGAGAACGTGTCTGTAAAACCAAGGGTGGTGATACTTGGTGATTAGTACAATTTCTCATTAAGATAGCTTCTTGTGAAAGTTTGTACCATGTGAATAAACAAATGCACAGACTTCTGGTATCCTCAAAGCTTGTATTCTCCAGCAGTATTAAAAAACTAACATGTTTAAAGAATAGATTTGGTCTTCTTTCGTGGCTTAGAAAACTTGATGTGCTTGCTGACTATCTTGCTTTTTTTTGGTATAGGTCACAACTATGGATATCTCATCTAACAAAGATGAGGAAGAAAACTCGATGCATAATACAGTTGTCCTCTTCTCCAGCAGCGACAAGTTCACTCTGCATCAGGTTAGGCTAATAGTTACCCAGGTTTTCATTTTGTTTCTTTGCTTTTAATTTTAAAAAGTAAATCAATGTCGTTGTTAGGAGTTGCACCATACAGCAAGCTAGCTGGATTTCTTACAATTACTTGTTTTCAGAATTTACTGTGTGGCATGTGTTGAAAATCTGCACGTTTCTGTGATTTCAGGACATGTGCGTAGTTTGTGGGAGTTTTGGCCAAGGTGCAGAGGGCAGGCTGCTCGCCTGTTCTCAATGCGGTCAGTGTTACCATCCATACTGTGTCAGTATTAAGGTGAGTGCTTTGTTACATAAGAGATGACTTGATTACGCTGCTTTCATATTGTGCTTTCATAGCACTGTGCTGCCTTTGGTTTTGTGGTAATTAGGGGAGTCATTAACTTGTTAGATATTCTTCAGCTAATGTGACCATTATTTGTACGCGACTTGTGAAAGACTTTAATTAAATGTCATTTTATAGTATGCATTGCCTCAAGAGAAATTAACCTTTCTGTAATTTCACAACCATAAATAGCGCTGATTATCCAGCAGTTGGTTAAAATAACAGTTGGAGATGTAAGCTTAAAACCTAAATACGAGCAAAATTAAAAACAAAAAAACTATCACAGAACCACAGAATCATCTAGGTTGGAATAATGCATCTTCATTTACTACAGGCATAAGGCTTAGTCGATTCAATTTGTCTGCTGGCTGTCAGAATTGACAGCAGTTGGAGTGGTTAATTAATATATTTTACTTTAATTAATCTAGGAGAGAGTTTGTGAAAATTAAATATGAATGTTATGAGTTGATTTAGGAAGCGCATAATAAGCTGCTTGCTGTAATATATAAACTACAGACTATTATATAAGTGCGTCTATGTAAAACTGATTTCTTGAAACACTTCAGAATATTTTAAATATTTTATTTTAAATGTACCATACAAAAAATTAAATGCATTCCTCATGCAACTATACTTGAGTTTTGTATTTATATACCACTCATATGTTATTTAATAAACAATAGATGATGAGGTTTGGATGACTAAAACCCTAGCACTGGCTGTAACAGATAATTCAGGAAAGATACAGGATTCTTAGTGATCAGAATCCTGGCTTTACTACATACCTGAAAAAAGCAGCAGAATGTTCTCTTCCTTCCTTGTGGGACCAGCCTCTCCTATAAGGAATAAGCTGTCCTCCATGTAGACCCAGTGCAGTATGTATTCTCTGACATACGAGCTTACCTGAAATTATGTACCAGAACAGTATCAGCAACAACACAGAGTTCCTCTCTGTTTGATCCATTCCCATTTAGTGAATTTTCACCAAGTTTAATTGATAAATGGCTGCTTGTGATGCCGTTGGTGTGCACAGAAGAACATCTCATGCTGTGCTAGCCAGACCTTCATTTATACAGTGAGCAGCGTTAAAATAATTTTCACCTTGGCATTTGCAGATTACTAAAGTGGTGCTTAGTAAAGGCTGGAGGTGTCTGGAGTGTACGGTGTGTGAAGCCTGTGGGAAAGCTACAGATCCAGGAAGGCTGCTGCTCTGTGATGACTGCGACATCAGCTACCACACTTACTGCTTAGATCCGCCCCTGCAAACCGTTCCAAAAGGAGGCTGGAAGTGCAAATGGTGTGTTGGGTTTGGGTGTCAGAAATACTGGCCTTTTTTATTCCTTTTTGACACTTGTAATGTCAATTTAATTGTAATGAAGTTTGGGTTGTATTGAAGTTAGGTGTATTAAACAAAGCAAACAAAATACTTTTGAAACGTTTCATTCAGTTGTCAGTTTCATATGGAAACTGTTACCTCCTCTTAATGCAGCTTCTTAGTGCCAAAAACCAGGTAAGCAGAGGTGGACAACATTTGTCTTCTGAAACTTTGAGACAAAAAATCCTAATCTCTGTTCATTGAACACGTTCATTTCCAACAGTTGGAAAAATTAATGGGCACTTCACCAAATTGCTCTCCAGATAAAAACCCTTTGAAAACCATTGGTGTTACTTGGGTGAAATACAAACAAAGCAGACCTCTCGCATGGCCAAGTCTTTTTATCTCAAAGTGAATGGCAACCGAAAGCAGGAACTCCTTTGACCTGTTAAGCTGTTGAAAACACCCATCCACCTGTTGCGCAGATTGAAACAACTTACTGTGTAGGAATTGCTTGAAAATGTATTAAAAATGCTGGTAATGTTCAAAATCTAAATAATACATTTTTTGTTCAAGTAAAATATTTTGACCTGAAATTAGGTGTCCCTCACCCCACCCACTGGTTAGTGATCTAAAACGTAAATTATTCACCCAGCTCTAAGTCAGAAGGATTTTAAAGCCACAAAATAATTGTGTTGAGAACTGAAAGTAATGGATCATTTTGTCTGTTCTGCAGGTGTGTTTGGTGCAGACACTGTGGAGCAACTTCGCCGGGTTTAAGATGCGAATGGCAAAACAATTACACGCAGTGTGCTCCCTGTGCAAGTTTGTCTACCTGCCCGATCTGCTATCGCACTTACAGGGATGAAGAGCTTATAATTCAGTGTAGACAGTGTGATCGGTAAGGATTTCTGCTGTTTTACAGGTTTTTTTTCCTGGTTAAGGCTTATTTTAATTTTTTTCTCATAATGTAAAAGCATAAAGATGAAGGGAACGGTCTGGTGGTAAAGAACACTGGATTGAGTCTCAGAAGTATCATATTGGTTCGTAACTAGTTGTAC
Organism: Heteronetta atricapilla; assembly: GCA_011075105.1. NCBI lineage: Eukaryota > Metazoa > Chordata > Aves > Anseriformes > Anatidae > Heteronetta > Heteronetta atricapilla. The sequence continues at coordinate 7,169,498 of CM021732.1, read as the reverse complement.
CACAGACTTAATAACTGTATGACTCTGGGCAACTTAATTAATTATTTTGTGCCTCATTTTCCCCCTCTGTAAAAAGAAAATAAAACTAATTTACTTCAGAGAGTGTCATTGTGAGGCTACAGCTAGATTACCTTGTGTCAAGTGAGTAGTTGAGATGACTACAAATACAGGGAGAAATTATAATACTAAGATATGTTTGCCTCCGGGACATTATTTTACAGTTTTCCTTCCTGTGAAGGGAAATAGGTAATCTGATACTGTATATACAGTATTTTAACACACACCACCGTAGAGGATTGCTCTGTATGGAGAACCTGATTCATCATTTCTCCCTAAAAGAATTTAAATTAAACAAGTATTTCACATTTACTTCGACCATATACTGATACTTGGGTCTCCTAAAACACCACATATTTCCTTTAAATTGTATTTTTTCCCCCACTTAATTTCTAGATGGATGCATGCAATCTGTCAGAACTTAAACACAGAGGAGGAAGTGGAAAACATAGCTGATATGGGTTTTGACTGTACCATTTGTAGGCCATACATACCACCAACAAACGGTAAGAAGACAATTGAAACCAATGGCAGGATTGCACACTGCAATAAATAGGTTTGGGAATGGGTTATGGTTCTTGTCTGTGGTGGAGAGTTGGCTCATTGTAGAAGCAAGATTTTTTGTTTTTGTTTTCTTAAAGGCCTTCTGGAAGTGTCCTCAGCTCTTTCTCAACCGCTAGTGATTGGCTGTAAGGACATCTCTGCAGCAAAAGACAACCTAGCAGGGGGAATTCTAGACAGATTTATTGAAGATAATTTGGGTAAAGCTGGGAGTTGGATATTGAAAGGGTAAAATGCATCTCACTTTGTCAAGCGGAATAAAGAAAGCCCGGTTCTCTAAACACCTGAATTGTGGAAGAATATTAAAATCAATTCCAAGCAAAAAATGCTCTATATATCAGTGTTTTGAGGCCTCTGAAGCAGCAGTAACTGTAACAATAGTCCGTCTAAGCATCCTTCCCCTCCTTTCCCATGTTTGGTTAACACCACTCCATAAGGTCTCCCAGTATTTAAGACCAGTACCTTTCGTAGCTTTGGTCTTTGGAAAAAATCTCCATATTTTCCTGCTTGGGAGTCTCCATTGTTGTTGTTGTTAGTTAAAATGCATGTTCCTTCTGATGAATTTTGTTCTTCTCTGGACACATGGTTAGCGAATATACCAACTTCTTTTTTAGTCAGTAGTACTCAGTTCCACAGCTTTGGCACTTCAGGAGCTGAGGTTACTGCATTTTTTCTCTTTGAGCACAGCTACACCATCTGGTTCTGTGGGGTGGTAGTGGTTAATTTTATAGTGAGTGGCCTGTCAGCAATTAGATTGGCCTATTAGATGATTTATGGTCTTGCTGCAAGAATAGTATCCTGGGTCTGTTTTCTCTGCATGTCAGCTCACAGGAGTTTCTGCTTCAGTCTGCTGCTTTAACAGAGCACTGACACCTCTACATATATTTTTTTAAGAATAATAATATGTTAAAGTGTTCACATTAACCCTTTATTGGGGTATCATCAGATTGTGAGAATGTGGTAGGAGGAAGGAACAAGAACTAAACAAATGTTTGAAGAAATACACACCAGGAGGATTTCAGTAAGATAGGCTTTCCTGATCAAGAGTTGGTTGTACCATGAGGCTTGTGTTTGAGAGGTGTGCCAAGAAAAGTTCATGGAGCATCTGATGTCCCTTTATACCTCAAGTCCTCATAACACTGTGACAGTAATTGTAACTTACTCATGTGGCCTTGGAAGTTTGTGTACATATTTGTATAAATTGATCAACAATATACACATGGTTGTGGAACACTTCTAAGTATCCCACTTCTGTCATGGTTACAAGTAAGAATGACTTGTGTATTTCTACAAGTCACTTCATCTTTGAAATCTGCTTTTGCAAATTCAAAACAGAAGGGGGGTGGTAAGTGGGAAAAACAAGGAACTTTTAGATTCAGCAAATATTTTTGTTTCTTTTGGCAATAAGCTTTGAGCACTTAAAACACAAAGGTCCAGGTAAGAAATACTGCCCCTTCCTTTCTCTGAGGAGTTGGCAGAGCTACCTTTTAGAAGATAATAAAGCCCATAGAATATGAGGTGGAATAACTTCATAAAGTGGTGTCAGAGATATTTCACCTCCAGGCATAAACTGGCCCCTGAATTAGTGCTTTTTGCACACCAACGCAAAGTTGTGTTGCGTAGCTTTGTCTTCTGAGGAATAGGAGCCAGTCCTGCAACACCTGACAGAAAGTTGCTCACCCTTCCTTGCAGTTTTTTTTTTTCCACTTCTTCTATGAGACAAGTTTCTCTGATTATTCATTTTGGTTTTGACTCAGCATATATATGAAGTCTTTAACACACGTACATTTGCACAATTGCATGTCTGAATGTCATTTGGTGCATGTTTGTGGAAATAATTGCATGTACCTCTATATGAAATGGTCCAGTGTTTTGTTAATTTGTCTACAACTCTTCGGAAAATTCTCTCTCAATTTTTTGTTTCAAGGTGAGAGCAGTAAGCATTTCTCAAACCTAGAGAAACAAATATTAACAGTTTAAATACACAATATTCTGTATTGTGGTTTTCTTATTGGAGTGGCTCCTTCTCTTTCCATCTGATGTACCACAGAGGATATTAATGTGTTGCAAACATTATTACAAGTTTAACTACTGTATTTGCAGAATAAGCAAGGGCCCCTCAACCTAGTAACTTGCCAGCACATTACAGATGAAGTAGGTGTACTATTGGTAGAAAGTAAATATCTTCTAAAATACAAGTATTGAGAAAGAGTTCCCATTTTTCTCTCTTCAGAAAACAGGAACCTTAAGAGCTGTTCCCTGCCTCATCTTAAGAACATCAGACACATATCTGATAAACTTAAAATCATCTTATTGTGAAACAAAATACAATTTATTTTTTCTTCTTGAACATACATTAATATCCACAGCCAGCACGTGGTAAAACTTGTTCCAGAGTAGTATGCCATAAACCTCCATTTCTAAAGTCCTTTGAAATACTCATCTCTGATCAGTGTTTCTTCAGGTTGCTTTTAATGTGGTCTCAAGTTACAGGATAGGATCCTAGCATTACCTAGGTTGGAAAAGGCTTTCAAGATCATCAGCTCCAGCCACCAACCCAACCTGCTGAGTTCCATCACTAGACCACGTGTCTGAGTGCTGTGTCCACACATCTCTTCAATGCCTCCGGGGATGGGGACTCCACCACATCCCTTGGTGGCCCGTTCCAATGCTTGACCACCTTCTCCTTGAAGAAATTCTTCCTAACATCCAATCTAAACCTCCCCTGGCACAACTTAGGATTGTTTCTTCATATCCTATCACTTGTCACCTGAGAGAAGAGACCAACCCCTTCCTCGCTGCAACTTCAATTCAAGTAGTTGTAGAGAGTGATGAGGTCTCCCCTCAGCCTCCTTTTCTCCAGACTAAATAACCCTCATTCCCTCAGCTGCTCCTTATATGTCTTGTTTTCTAATCCCTCCACCAGCTTTGCACATGCTCAAGCAATTCAATATCCTTTTGTAGTGAGAAGCCCAAAACTCAATTCAGTTCGGATGCAGTTTCACCAGTGCTGCATACAAGGGGACAATCCCTTCCCCAGTCCTGCTGGCCACACTGTTTCTGGTGCAGGCCAGGATGCCGTTAGCCTTCTTGGCCACCTGGGCACACTGCTGGCTTGTGTTCAACCAGATACTGATCAGCACCTTCAGGTCCTTTTCTCCTGGGCACCTTTCCAACACTCTTCTCCAAGCCCATACTGCTGCATCAGGTGGTTAGGACCCAAGTGCAGCACCCAACACTTACCGTTGTTGAATCGTGATTGGGCTCAGCCCATTGATTTAGCCTACAAGACTGAATTCCATTCACCAGGGCTCCATAACCTTTCCTGGTGATGACAAGCCTCCAGTTCCCTGGATTTTCTTTGCTGCCCTTCCTGTAAGTTGGAGTCACGTTCTCTAACTCCCACTCAGCTGGGACCTCCCTGCTCAGCCAGGACTGCTGGTAAATTATTGAACGTGCCTAGGTGAGCACTTGGGCCAGCACCTCCGGTACCCTTGGAGGTATGTATGTCCTCCAGCATGTCGCAGAATTGGTTTTCTGTTGTAGAAAAGGTTTTCTAATTTAGTTTGAATGTTGTTGTGACTGAGTACTGACAACTGCTCAAGGTAGCAGCAGCTTTTGCCGCTGTGCTGTAGTTCCTGCACGTTCAGGAGAGAGATGTGCAGCTCACCCACAGCCATCGACTCTCCAGTCAAGCAAATCTCAACCATCTACCCATAATTTCTGCCTGTCCTTTGCCTTTGTTCATCGTCACGTAGCTGGCGCTTATGCCCAAACTGTAACTTGCATCCCTTCCTTGTTATTCCCTCACTCTCTCTTCATCCACAAATTTCCAGCTTCCTCCTTGGTGCTGGCGTTTGTTGGTTTGTTTTTCTCTGCAGGAGGGAAACAGAGCAGCTCTGTCTGCTTTGCTTTAGTGGGAACAGCTGAAGAGACTGAGCTGCAAACACACCTAACAGCTAGTGACAGCTGATCTGGTAGTAGTTCCTGGTAGCTGCTGGTGTGCAAGTATTCTTCCTGTGGCTCAGATAAGCCTGCCCACAGCAGCAGTGAGGACTTCGTGTTACTTACTAATTTGGAGATGCTGAGTTCTGTCGCTGATAAGCATCGTAGGGCTGGGACCCTCTGTTGCACAGTCTTCGTGAAACTGAACTAAGATCATCTTTGTTCCAAAACTCACCGCGTGTACTTCACAAATACAGGATACAGAACTAATACTAGAAGCTAAAATTTTAACTTCTGAGTTTTTAATTGTCATGTTTGGTATTTCAGCTATTGTTCCAAGTTACAGTATTTGCAAACAATAGCCCTGCTCAGAGTTACGCAGGCAGCTGGTAGTAGTGCGCTGTTGTGTCTTTGTATCAACCCTTTTGCACTGTCCCTTAGCCCATTCCCTTTCTTCCTTGAGTTGTTACTTTCTATTACAGCCTTCTGAATTGCGGCCACCTTTCTTTTTGAAACTGTGATCTTTCTCATCTCCTTGTATTCTGTGCAACACTTTCTTTAACTGAAGCCATGAAACACTGCGCGTCATTCGGCATGTTTAAACCCTTTGGAAAATGAGCGTATAATTTTGGTTGAACTTCAGCTAACTGCCTCAGAGAGCCCTGTCCTGTCCCTTCTTTGTTCTGTTTTTTAACGGTTGTTTTTTCCCCGTACAGTTTTCTCTGGCTTAGAATTCTGTTTCTCTGTTATCCATTTTATTGATTTAATCTTTAACCTGCACTCTAATGAGCTCCTTTTCTGGAAATCAGTTCAATACTACCATCAAACATTGTGCAACTTCTGTGAGTTGGTCTCTGAAGGCCTCGCGTTTGTTGCTATCAGCTTATTTGTTTGCCTGTTTCAAGTCTATTCAGTCTCCAAAGCTAAAATTGTTCTCAGTCTGATGTGGACTCCTTGTTGTATGACTTCAGAGTGAGGGCATCAAATCCCCATTCACAGCTCTCTGAATTTTTTGTTTACCATAGATTCGAGCCCAGTAGTTGTTGGCTCCGACTTAGATATCTTGTAAATTCTAACCGACTAAGGAATGAGATGAGGTCTCATTCCCCGTGGAGTATTTCTTAAAGTCTGCATTTGTTTTGTTGTTTCAGTTCAGGGCCTTTGAGCATCTTCCATCCTGCAGCTTGTCCCGTATTTATTTGTTTCCCTCCAGCCCAGCGTCTCCTTCAGAAATTCACTGTCATTGTTTTTCTTCCTTGTTTTTTCCATCCGTGTCTGTGTATCGCTTTTTCAATAATGCTGATAGGCTCCTCACCCGGACTGATCGCACAGAATATTTATTTTCTCGAGGTTATGTCGTACACTGTAGTTAGACCTTACGAACTTTGAAAGGACTGTAATTTCTGAAGACAGACTTTCCTTGTTTTTTATCTATGCTTAGAAAACTTTCTCTAGATTTCAAGTCTTCTAGGTACTACAGCCTTGTTTTGTATTTAGCAGAGCCTAAGTGTTACGTGGAAGCTCTTGGTCTCCTCGTCTTGCCTCTGCGGGTGAGGTTGGAGCACGTGCAGTTGGGCTGCTAAACAAGAGCCTTCCACACGTGCTGTGCCTCAGCGGTCTGGGCTTGTGTAGATGCAAATTAAAAACACCGGATGTTTGTCAGAGTCTTAGACTCAGCCTGGCTAAGATTTCTAGGAAAAAAAAATGAATGAGCCTTGACTGTGTGGTAACGCTAACCGTGCCAAACTAACAGTTGTTTTGGTTTTTGTTCTCCGCGTTTGTGAGACACAAACTAAACATCTAATTTTTCCTGTACCTTCTGTCTATATAATCTATGAAGTCACTACTAATATAAAAAATCAGTCTACATATCACAGGTTAGTGAAATAGGATTACTGTAATTAAGGCAGAAGAACATTTCTACCTCCAGCAGCAGTGTGCTAGCACTGGGGGACATGCTGATCATCATTTGTTCGCTCACACTACTGCAGTGCTTCCCTGAAGCGCACAAGGCAGTTTTCAAACTGAGTTTCTGCCGTTCCATTTGTCAATAATCTTACCTGGAGTAAGAATTACCCTTTCAAACATCAGCAAGTTACATCTCCTCTGTTCTCAGATCCGATACCGGCCTTCCTTTCTTTCTCATTTATGTTGTATCAGACATCTGACAACGCAAACACAGCTGGACCCTTGTGTGTGAAGCTGGCGGGAGATCCACTCCTGAGACAGCACCTGGTTCACAAAGCCCTCCCGTTATTTACACTTAGCTTAGCAAAGCCTGGACATCAGGACTAGCAGAGAGGTTTCCTTAAAATCCAACAGACGCAGTGCATGCCTGTAGAAGGAGGTCATTGATCATCAAGTTCAGAGCATTTCCAGTGCTGTTCTTGGCTCTAGGGAACTGGAGAACTTCAGTTGATACCAGGCTTGTTTTGTAGTCACATCTCTGTGACGCTGAAAAGCACCTTATTTTCAAGGTGCTAGTAAATGTTGCCAACAGTATTAATTAGGGAGCTTAATCCGTTTGAAGGAAAATTACTTGGTAGTTTCAGTTTAAATCGAGTCACCATTTTTAAAAGTTGAAATTATTTTCCTTATATTTTTCAGTGCCTTCTTTGGACTGTTGTGATTCATCAGTTGGAGCTCAGATTATTTCAAAATCAAAAGAACTAGGTAAAGAATGTAAATGCTTAATCGTTGGTCATTTAGCATATTTTAAGGGTATACTTTTACATGAGGCAAAAATTCCTTTTTGTTTTTATAACACACAACATTAACTATCCTTCCGTTATCACAGCATGCTTTTCATTTTTTTTCTTTCTCTACTTCTTTTTTGCCTGCCATACCTGCACTGTAATAATAATAATAATCTTAAAATATGCTTTGATTCTGCAGACTTAGTTGCTTGCCTTAATATTAGCTCTGATAAATAACCGTGTGGCTGAGTCAAACACATACCCAAATGTTTACAGGCTCAAACTGTAGGAGGACACAACTTCTGAATTTGTGTATTTTGTGCAAGGAACTGACAATCTTGACAAGCCTACTCCCAGGTCGTTTGTTATAATGATAGTCTCTCCCGTTAGGATAGCTTCCGTCACACCAGAATTTTGTTCTGCCTGGTACTGCGCAGTTGTAGTTCTGAGAGAAGATTTTGCCCTCCAATCTTCAGTCTGAAAAAATAGATGGAAATTTTTAAACGAACACTCTTCTAGCTCAGCACAAGAGAAGAATCGTCTGTGAAGAGCCACGTTCAGAACCAGCTGTGTTTTGGGATGTGACAAGTTACATCAGAAAATATTTTTGGTTGAAGAGAACAAATGTTACGATGTTCGTATGTTTTCAGAAACTGTGTTATCCAGTCATTATTTAATTGGCCTCAGAGAGCAGAGGCATTATTGCAGCCTCTTCGTTAGTTGCTAATTCCCTGAAAGTTGCCCAGCTCCCACTTGCAGGTGGCGGTGCAGATGACTGAGACAGCAGTGCCTTGCCACATAGTGAATGAAGAGCTGTGGGAAGAGTTGAGCAGTAGACTCTGTTGACATGTAGCGGCTTGAGGATGTAGCAGTCTTGCAGGTCTTGGGAGCCTTGGGTCCTACCCACAGATTATGAACTGATCTTGAGCAGCTTACTTGATGTAACCTGGTTTTGGTCTGCCTATAAACCAGGGCTAATAACTTGCCTGATGGACCAAGAGTTCTGGGAGGCTAAAGCTGAGTAACATGAAACTGCAGTGCTGAGGGGTTTGGCTAATAGGCAACTGGGACCCAAACTAAGACTTGCATGGGTTTTTCGAGTGTTAGGGATACAGAAATGCCCTGCAAGGCACCAGTTTCCATAATCAAATAGTTCTGTCTAACGAATTCTGGATGTAATTTGTTTTGTAGCAACGTAATGGATTGTTACTGGATTTGACATCAGGCTCTAAATCATAAAGCTCTAACTGTAACGCATAAGACAGTATCAGATCTCTGTGTTTTATTGATACTGATTTCCTTGCTCATGAATCAGTTCCATATGTGTGAATTATTAACTCTTAAAAGTGCTATTCCTGAAGATCTAAGACTTGTAAATTAAAGACTTTTATATTGCTGTTACGATTCGTTTAACTTTTATAGACCCACCGAAGACGTACACACAGGATGGAGTCTGCTTGACAGAATCCGGCATGTCTCAGTTACAGAGCCTCACTGTCACAGTACCTAGAAGAAAACGGACGAAACCAAAGCTTAAACTGAAGATTATAAATCAGAACAGTGTGGCAGTGCTTCAGACACCCCCGGATGCCCAGTCAGAACACTCAAGAGATGGCGAGATGGATGACAGCAGAGGTAGCGTCCTACTTTTGGCATGGCTTGTATCTTTGAGCATTGCACTCCGTGTTTACATTGCATACACGGAGAGGAGAGTTTTTGTTATGCTGCCATTTGTACATCCTGTACAGAATGCACTGTGGGGATTGCACGGTCAATAGGCATGGCTCACTGTTGCTCGTTTTTTTATCATTGTTTTGTTTGTATCATCCATACCATGTGAAACACTCTGCTAAGGCTCGCAACACTGGAAATAGGAATTACCTTTTTATGTATTCGGTAGATTATTTGGGGAAATGCTGTGCATTCACTGGGTACAAGTGTATTTTGAGGAATCAACAGTGCAGGCACCGTTTGAAAGTGGTAACATTGGCTCAGCAAAGCAATGTCTAGCTTACTGTAGAGCTTGTATTTGAAATCAAGGAGAAAGAGGAGTAAAAAGCTCTTTGCTTGGAGTATTTCATTTTCTCTGAAGGAAATGAGGTGGGCTGAACTGAATCTGAGGGGAAAAAACATTGCCTTGTATGTGCACAGGTAACTGAACTTTTCGTTTGTCCTTGTTTCTGAAGTAGAATTAAAGACAGAATTTCAGTTTGAAAGTGAATTCTGGGGTGCCGCTGTAGTTCAAGTCAATCACACTACGTGCAGAGCCCTGCCAAGTGGCTTCAGTGTCCGGGATAGGGAATCCATTTAGTAAAGAGGGAAGGGGAAGCTTAGCCGTGTCAGTACAGCATCCGAGGTTGGCGAGGGATGAAGGGGTTTGGGCTAACATGTGCCTACCAACCACCTCACACTGTGGGGCAATGAGATTTCAGTAATTTGTAGCAGCTCTTGAGAGAGCTCCTTCCACCGTGTGTCTGGACATGGAACAAGATGCGTGTGCCCCAGGGGCCAGCAGTCCTCAGTCCCATCTGCCTCCCTCACAGCTCAGTGAGCACAGCACCCAGGCCACAAGAGACTGAAGATGGGAGATGAGGCAGTGAAAAGAAGCGCGTAGGTAGGAGCAGTCAGCTTCTTTGTACCTTAAATCCCCACTCCGAGGCACCGGCGTGGTGCGGCACCGCCCTCCCGTCCTCTTTGCCATGGCCTGGCTGTGCCTCCTGATGAGTATGTTGGTAGGAGAGGTGTTAATCCGTGGCCTGAGGAAAGGCTTAGCAAAACGGCAGGTGTGAAAGTCATTACATTAGCCACGCAGGTGTCTGTTACAAGTGGAACACAGGCACCCCACCACACCACAATCTAAAGTGCTCTCTGTTGATGCAATATTGCCTTGTTGTTAATCAGATTAAATGTCAGGAGAAGCTTTTTTTAGATACAGAGAGTGTACTTGAGATAACTGGCTGGTTTACCCATCAGCACAGTTTCCACGTTAACTTGTTGATAGAAGAATTGTTGCAGTTGTTTGATTAGTGCGTTCTTAACCCTCTGCTGTTGACTAGAAGTGTATTTTTTTTATAATAGGTTCCCTGTATTTGTTTATAACCTTTAAAACAGTTAAGTAGTTACTTGCTTTTGTTTTCCTTGGAATGCACAGGGTTTGGTAGCGTACCGTAGCATTACGCTGACTCTTAAATTTCATCTTATGCCTTCATATAGTCCACCAAGTGGGCTGTTGAAAGCAAAAATGCTTTCAGTTTTAGTTAGAAAGCATCAAGATAGAGAATTAACCACTTCCCCTGCTCTTTTTTCAGTGGTTTATCGCCTTTACTTTTACAGATGTGTGCATGTGTTCCATGTAATGTAGCCTAACCTTGTTACCTACTTACTGGCTTGTATAGGTATCCTAGGTGTCCCTTTTCAATTAGATCCCAAGATACATAAATGTAATAGCAGAGTATGAAGGGGAGAACCAAAGCTGCCACAGACTTTAGTTCTGATCATCTTTTATTTATTTATTTATTTATTTTCTGGAACATACAAAAAAAATACATATTTGCATGTTCCGCAGATGTTTGTCTTACGCATCAGGAGTTAGAGGCCTGAAAAGAGCAAGGGTTGTTGTGGTTGCGCTGCAGCTGAAGTGGTGTGAGAGTCCAGTTCTGTCTGCAGTAGGACCAGCCAGGCTACAGGGCATGTTTCGTAGCCAATATTTCACCTCTTAACAAATGTGTGCAGAAGTACAAGGCAGAGAATCTGAATTCTGGTCTCTTTCCAGGGACAAGAGTGTGTTTAGTCTAGATGTTTCAAAAGCTTTACAGTAAAATGAAGATGTAAGGTCATTAATGTATTGACTCTTTGGGGCTATCAGGAACGGAATTAACTCGGTCTCTCTTCAACACCAAAGGCTTTTTAAGGCCATTGTACTTTACATCTGGTTTCTACCCCCTGTTCCCACAGAATATAAACTCAGAATTGTGGTCTTCATCTTCAAGGCTGACTAATTCCTTGGGCTGAGTTTTCTGCTATATAAATCAAACTCCTCTGAATAAATAAATCTGCTTTCAGTCAGTCACACAGCTTCAAGTCAAGAACCCTCCAAACTAAGAGTCATTATATATTACCTTCCAAGTGTAGGCTGCATTTTTTCAGTCTGTCTTGTCAATAAAAACAAACTCTTCCCAAACAGAATTTAGGGGAAGGTAAACAGAGCAAGTCTTGCATGGTAGATGATACTCATATTCCTCTCTGATTGTTAGAAATTGCTCAGGGACTTAGAACATGGGGCACAGGACTCTGAGAGGATTTTCTATGGGGAAAGCAATGTCAGGATCCACATAGAGCAACGATAGCGTTTATTCTCTGGTTTTGTGTAGACATAACTTTACAGGAAATCAACGTATGTAAGGGATCATGGTGTACAGTTAGGGTGGGTTTCTCAAAAGTGCCTAAAGGGTGTAGCTTTCTGTCACCTGTCTGAAAAAGCTGTTATTTTCAATCAATTTCTGAGAAACCATTCAGGTGTAGACATTTTGAAAAAAGCTCTTCCTTCCCTTTTCTGGTTGAACTTACCATTGCATTTTTTTTCTGCAGAGGGTGATCTTATGGACTGCGATGGAAAATCAGATTCCAGCCCAGAACGGGAGGCTGTGGATGATGATACCAAAGTGGCAGAAGGAGCTGATGGGATTAAGAAAAGAAAGCGAAAACCATACAGACCTGGTAGGATGAATAAGTTACATGATTGTGTCACTTGTTTGTTTTAAGGCTTTTTTCTGTATTATTAAAAAAATACATAGAAAAAAGTATAGAACTCTGAATTGTTCTAAGCTATCTGTTGATTTTAGCATTGTTTCCTGTTACAGTTAAAATATTTTTTCAGTTCTCCTACCAACACACTTTTCCAAATGTTGCTGCACAGCCATACACTTGCAGTAATACATTGTCAATTATTCGTTTGTAGTTCAAATCCATTCCTTTTTCCTGATTTACTTGATGTACTCTATTTATATACCTGCTGGGAGTACAGTTTGTTGGTGTGTGTGCATCTGTTTATATACATCTGGCAAGATCTGAACTTCAGAGCACTTTCTGCCAGTGTTTTACTTAATTTCTGGACTAGTTGATAGGAGTGCTTTACTAAACATTTACAGATGACTTGTGGCAATGAATTTTAATGAATGCATTTACTAGATGAATTATTTTATTTTACTTTATCAGTGGTGTTGATTCTTTATTACCCTGACTGTAGAATAACAGCGTGTCCTCGATGCAGAAACACTTGAGCTGGCTCCAGGCAGAAGAAGCTAGATACCTGAGTGACTCAGGAAGAAATGGCTCTGATTTATTAGGGTTCATACTGACCCCCAGATAATAAGCTCTGCTTAGATAAAGTCTGGCTTTTTGAAGAGCCCTGCATGACACCCCTCAGTATGCCTCGGTGTCTGCGTTACATGTTGGTTTTGTTTTTCATTACGCAGCCTCCCACTACTGTGGATAATGAGCTGATTGTAGTCTTTGCGTCACAAATGCTGTTGTTGCCAGTCACACCCATCCTTCTTGTTGTAATGGGCCGTATCCTCTGATTATGAAGGTAGCAGGGGAGCAGAACAGAGCAAGGAAGCAGGAGCTACAACATGGTCCAATTTCTCTTGCTTCTCTATCAGTAGCTAAACAAATCTCTACCACCATTTTCCCTCCCCATGTCATTTCCCAAAACGCCGAGGAGGAGCCCCAACCCAGCGCTCAGCAGGTCGTGCCCATGGGTGTTTTGCCTTCCAGGATGAGATCGTGGTACAAACCCACAGCACTTAACAGAGATTTCCTGTTTTCTCTGCAAGTAATATACTTCAATAAGCCATTTATTTCCACTGATGGGTCCTCAAGAGGAGAGAGCTTCATTTGCTCAGAGTGATTTTGGATCATGAGTTGTGCAGCCATCTGTTAGTTTTCTGCAGCCAACAATTTCCCTGAAAAATGAAACAAACTTGAATCTGAGGCATTTACATACCTATACACCAACTGTAAGGGACCAGGAACACTGCAGTCAATCTTTGGTGAAGGATTCTGGAGTTTCAGGCAGTATCATGTTGGTTAATTATCCTTTTATTTTGTGATACATCCATCTTTAGTACGGTCGTTTGGAGTGGTGGGCTCTCCAGAGCAATTTGTAGTTTCTTATGACCCTTTAATGTTCTTTAATAGGTTTCATTGAGTAGATTGATTAATTTTAGCAATTCATCAGCTTGCCAAGGGAGGAAAAAACCAGCATCTGAAAGTTGCCAGGTTTGGTGATTTAATCTTCTTGTGGATGTATTGAAGTCCTAAAATTCTGATCCATTTTGATAATTACATACATACCCACTGAGGCATCAAAATTAAAAATGAGAATTTGTCAAGTGTGTCAGATTTCTTCATAGACCTCTACAGATGCAGTTGTCCCATTTACCTGCAGAATAATCTTGGCTCTCATTCTTGCTATGAAACACAGTTTTAATCGATGTACTGAATTTTTCTTTCTTGTTAGGTATTGGTGGATTTATGGTACGTCAAAGAAGTCGTACAGGGCAAGGGAAGACTAAAAGATCTCTCTCCAGGAAAGATTCTTCTGGATCTGTTTCTGAGCAGTTGCCTGGCAGAGATGAAGGTAAGCGCAGAAACTTAGTGGTTTTTTGTTGTTTGTGGTTAATGCAATAAAAAACAAGACAAGTTACCAACTTATATTACTAATAATTCTGTCCTTGCTTGTGTTTGTAGAACTGCTTTATGAAGTCAACAAATGTTTCTGTTACCAGTGCAACCCAGTATGGTATTTGGGTCCCCAGTTCAGAAAAAGTGCTTGCTTTCTCTTCATTATGTTCATGTTATAGCTATGTTTTTCTGCCTTGTAAATACTGCTCCAGTGTGGTATACTAGATGGTTTCAGATAGTGTTGAAAAACTTCGGTTTAACATTTTTCAATTTGTATATAGGGATCTTCTCCTATAAGTTAAAGAAAAGTTAATTAGCCATTCTATGTACCAGCACAATGCAAATTGTTACAAAGCAGTATTTTTAAATATTCTTCAGTTAAACAGCTGAGCTTCTCTACTTGCTCAGGCACAATTGCTTGTTAAGAAAAAAATAACTCAGAATATCTTCGTATGTTGTAAATCATCATAGCTTGCTGAGAGCCTGCTCCTCAGCTGCTGGTGTTCATCAGCCTTACGAAGTTGTTTGCTGTTATTGTCATGTCCCGCTCCCTTTTTCTGCAAAAGCTCACAGGTCACAGGGTCGGTGAGCCTCAGTCTACTTGGTGTCCTCTGAATGGGGTACAAGAGATGACTGTAGCACAAAGCATGGCAAATTTTACTGTGTAATGTAGTTTCTTAAATAACTTCCCAGGGCCATTAACTTCATGTAATTAGCTTTGGCAAGGGAAAAGTGAAGGACGTAAAAAGTTTAGCTCTTACCCTCTAGTGTTTTCACTGGTCTGTCAAAATAAAGTATTAAATGATTGATTAGCACACTGTGCTTTTGTGTTTGTTAGGAAAAAAGGCTGTGCAGCTTCGTGTATGATAGCTGAATAAATGTGTAATTTTTCTTGAAGGGCTTCTTTATAGATTTCTTTTTCTGGCCTGTTCATTATTTGTACAAGTCATTTTTCAGATTTTAAAAAATGGTTTGTGCTTTCACTTTGAGAAAAATTAGTTTATAAATTGAAAGGTGATTAATGTGTAGCTCAACAGTGTTGATTCTAGAGATACTACTTCAGTAGAATTCTCTTGCAAATATCTGGTTGAATGCCAGCTATAATTTCTCTCCAGTTACCAAATTCCTAGGTTGGCTTAGAGATAGAAAAGTTAAAGGTCTAGCTAAAGCTAATGAAGTACGACAAGAGCATGATGTGGCTAGTATCACAGATGGCATTTCTGCCTTCCTGAACCCAGGTGACCAGGTTCACAGCTGATAAAAAGCCACCTTCAGAATACACCTACAGTGATATTCAGAATAAACTCGTGCACATAAACAGGTTGTAAGATGTGTTAGGCATTCTAGCCCTGTACCTTTTGAGAAAGACACAGAGCAGTTTATTTATTTGTGCCTGAATGTTATTTTTCAGGTTGGACAGAACAGTTGCCAGACACTCCAGTTGAGGAGTCTACCCCAGCTTCTGAAAGTACTGAGAAAATAAAAAAACGTTACAGGAAAAAGAAGAATAAACTTGAAGAAACCTTTCCTGTCTACTTGCAGGTAAAACCACCGCTATACTTTCTGAGTATAATACATTTTAAAAACTGATCTTCGTGTTTGTTGATTCATAGGTCATTTAAACCATAAATATTGATTTTCTGATTCCCAAATTATCATTCATATGTAATGCGTTTTCTGTAGGAAAAGTTTGTTACTTTGTAGAGAAATCTGTATGTTATGTTAAATCTCTTCAGTGTTTAGGCTTCTTGTTCTAAGAGAGAGGAAAAATAAATTCTTTGTTTTCTCTGTAAACTGACACATGACATTTTCAGCTTGTCATCTTGTGAACAACATTCAGCGGTATAAGATGTCTTAGTTTGATCATTCCATTTCCTCTAAATACATTTTCTTTACAGAAGATTATAGAACATGATTTCATAAGGGAAGGGTTTTCCATAGATTCATCTTTTTATGTGCTCTGCATCTTCCCACCACGATAATCCCTGCTCTTTTACTGACCATTACTAACGTGGCGTCCTGAGAGCTGAGAGGTAGCACTAGATCTTCAGGAATGTGGATAATAGCCAAGATGTTAATGCTGATGGACCAGCTTACCTACCCTCACCTGGTTTATAAACCCGCTGGTTTCTGTGTTTCTCTGAGAACATCATTTGGTTTGCTCTTCTCAGCCACCTTTGTCATGAAAACCTTATTTTATAGATATTTACCAAACCTCATGGCATAAACTTTGTCAGGAGTGAAAGCAAAATTGACAGAGGCAGAACAATCTGTCTAAAAATAATTTGTATTTCACAAGTGGGTAAGTGAGTTGGAAAGAAAATACTTCAGCAAAATTTCCTTTGTATTAATAAGAATAAATGCTTTCTCTTAATGCACATATTAGTCATGTAGAACAGCATAATTAATAGGAATAACTGATAATAAAAATCAGTCTGTAGCTTTATTTCTAGACACTATGTCTTAAATTGAGATTTTAAAGACCACATGAAAACAGGAAAAGTTACTAGGCAGTGAGTAAAACTTGATAGGCTCTTGTCAAATTAGTCAAGTACTCAGGGTTAGGTGAGTGGTGGCTGTGAATAGTATTTTAAACAGCTTTAGGTGCTTTGTTACTGCAGGTCTCCTTTAGGACGATTTTGTACTAACTGCAGTGCAGCATTTAATCATTCTAGAACTTGGACCACATTGAGCTAGAGTATTTTTCGTGAACTTTTTCTTGGCTTTAATCAAGTTGTTCAGTAGCTTTCCCCTTCTTCAGCTCACATTTTTGTGAAAGACAAAAAACTGAATAACTGCTTTGAGATTCATAGGGTTTTTTAATAGCACTGTATTGGTACGCTGTCTATACTGAATATACGTAAGAAGACATGGAAGTCTTTCTATATAATTTAAGATGTGAATTTAAGGGAGTTACATAGCTACCTCAGGTAAGCTGTGTATCAGCTGTATCCACACCTCATAGCCTGGAGAAGATGATGCCACACCCAGAGAGGTAGGGGACTGAGACTGTAATTTTATGTTTCTAGTAATCATTGGGGTTTTCATTTGAACCCTGCTGCGTTTGTAACCTTTTCAATAGATAGACTATTCTTTCTATATTGAACCATTTTGTCCTCTTTGCAGGAAGCTTTCTTTGGGAAAGATCTGCTAGATACCAGTAGACAAAACAAGATGAGCCTCGATAATTTGCCTGAAGAATCACTTCCACTCTCATGTAAAACAAATCTGACCACCAATTTCCTGGATCCTTCATCAGACCCACTTCGTAGCTCAACCTCCACTCCAGCTCAGGCAAAACTGGGACCTCAAGGTATACAAAGCTAAAGTTAGTGATAATCTAGTCGTTTGTTTTTGTTGTAAATGGGGCTCTTCCACACTTTCAGAGTGTAGACTAATACATTTTCCAGCATTCTGTACGTCAAGTGCTCTTGTGAGGTTAAGTTACATTTATAATCAGTGACATCTAGCTCCAGGGCTTTACTTGTTGCAGAAAGAGCAGTGGATGGCTTGGCAATTGGAACTTAATACAGTCAAGGAGAATCAGATTTTGTAATATCCATGTCTGTAAAATACATGAAAATGAATTCCATCAGAGCCATTGTAGGAGAATACAAAAAACACTCCAATTAAAAAGTATTTTTGTGTGGTTCTGAATGTTAGTTGGATAAGTATCAGCCAATTTCTATCTTCTTCAATGTTATAGATTATTATAGGTTACCAATCTCCTCTCCTCTTGATTCACCATGCCCTTTCTGAACATGAGTGCCCTTTCAAGGTACAGTTTTGTAGCCCCTAAGCGATCTTTTGGTTTTGCTTTCCATTGCAAAACTTTGCTGGAGATATTATTGGGAGTTTTGCAAGTAGCCAGAGGGGGGTTATACATGCTGCTGAAAGGGCAGCTTCACACAAAGGAGCAATTAAAAACCTTATTGTCTGTTCCACTTACTCACTTACTTTTTTTTTTTCTTTTGTGTCTTGTATATGCTGTTAGCTGGAGGTGTCTTACTATTCTGAACGTTTTAAAAACTGTTTCTGTATCATGTTTATGTTGGTTAATTTGTGATGTGCGTTTCAGCTCATCTTCACTGTCTTTCTCCATGTAAAAATGTTAACACACACTAATACAGTTTCCAATGCCCAGAGAGTCTTTTGCAGAAAGATCGCTTATTTGTGATTGTTACTCAGTGAAAATCTGCTAAATGAAAAGCAAAAGGCTACATTATAATTAAACATTGATTGTTATACAGTTGAAATTGTGAGTAATGGAGAATACAAAGGTTAACTTCGCCTTAAGGGGAAACCACTGCAAATGGTGTTTCAATTTCTGTATTCCATCGGTTCCAATACTACAAGAAAATACATTCACATAGACATTTTCTTACCCCAGCATTCTTGCAGGAAGCACAGATTCTGAAGTCTTGGCTGGCATATCAAACTGTGTGATTAAAATCATTAATGTTTATGTATTATGGTAGGATAAGGAAGGTTTTAGGACTGTTGAAACTGGATGTTAATGTAATGTTGCCTTTTTCCAAAGTGGAAAAGATTATTATTTTAAAGTTCTTTAAAGCAAAGTTGTAAAACTTCATCATTTCCTCTTCTTTTATGCAGAAATAAATTATAAAGGGGTGGTTATTAGGAAATAAATGAATTACTTGCAACAGCTTCACTGGATAACCTCCTGTCTTTCCCATTTTATATGAGAGTCTAAAAGGACAGTGTTTTCTGGCCATAGGAATGTTCTCAACAATTGTCTCTCTACCGTTAAGATTTCAGGCCAAAATTGTGTCCAGACAGAGCTGTTTGTTGTAGTTGGAGAGCCAGCGGGTGAAGTCAGCTGCCAACATTGATCAGTTCCAGTGCAATTTTTCTTCACTCTTTTGCTGTGACCATGTGGGAGACAGTTATTTCCACAACAGCATCCACATGTCTGACAGAGCCAGATTCAATCTGATTGATGGAGACCTTGCTAAATTTGCTAATTACCGAGCTAGCAGCAGTCAGATCTTCCCTTCTGGCTAGTATGGCAGAGGAGCTGGTGATGAGAGCAGCGTCTGAGAGCACCTGTGCTATTTCCATCGGTTTGATACAGACCTGCTTTGATCACTGCACCCAGAGGTGGTAGGAGCATGTCATTACTGTGTTACTTTCCTACAGTGCCAGTTGTAACCAGGATTGCTGACTCCTGGGAGAATCCTTGCTTAACTGGGTAGGTCTTTTCCACAAGGAAGATGTTCTTCTCATGCAAACTCAATTGATTAAACCCAGCAATAAGGGTTAGATATGCTTGTTCCTCTTCCAAAGAGCTCTTAAGCATCTTGGGAGGAAGTTGGTAGATCTGTTTTGCTTTTCAACATGCACCCAGGACTGGTAGGGAGTTTAACCGTGATGTGTTCAGCCTGCTAATGAGTTGACAATGCACTGCCGTGACATGCTGTGAGTGTTTATTCTCAGAGCTTGGTTAAGAGTAGCCAAAGCTTTTGCCAGACAAGATTGCAGTAGTGATGGTGATTGGCAGAGCCAGACAGAAGAGGGTTTTTAGAGTCCATTCTTCGCTCTCAGTTGCTAGTAATGGTGATTAAAGTGAGCTTTAGGCTGCCAGTTCTGATTTCGATCTAGCAAAGAGGTTGCAATTTGTATTTTTGGTTCTAAGACTCATCTCTCCCGTGGTTTTACAATATCAGTGGCACACGGCTGCGGTGTATGGGGTCAAACCAGTTAAAAGACAGCTGCTAGAGCAGAGTGCAAGGGCTTGCACACCAGGAACACAGAGCACCAGGTCTCCAGAGTCTCCTGGCTGGTCATCGGTGATGATGGAGGTGTTGACCATGATCTGTACATCCTCTGTGGTCAGGGGTTGTGATCCGATACATCCTGAGTGATGTGGGGGCTCTGTGTCACTCCTGAGAGCCTTGACCTGAGCGGGCCTCATCAAAATCGTTAAAAAAACAGGGCCTCTTGGCAAGGCTCTGGAAATGTGAACTTTCTTTGTGTTTAAAATAGGTTATATTCAGTATATTTTTTTTCCTGGGGATGCTGAAAAAGTCATCTATTTAAGTAGGGTCTCCAGAGAATGCTAAGGAGATTATTCCTAAACAAAAAGAGGAATTGTGTGTCTCTGCGTAGCCAATTGCTAGGATATCTTAAAACTAGCTACATTAGTCTATGATTAAACACGTTAGGGTGGCTGCAGCCCTGGGAGAGGCATTTTTACTCTTGTAATAAATAAATAAAACTAAATGCATTGGAGGAATCAGGATCACGAGGTAGAATTCTGCTCTGTTAGAGATCCAGCATTATAAGCAAGTAATTTTCCTCCTTGCTTTGTCTTAGTTTTCATCTCTATTCTGAAGAGTCAAACTAATGAGCAGTATTGAGCTATTTGGCACAGATGCCAACCGGCTATTGATTCTGATCTGGAGCAGCTGAATAAAAGGGATTAGGTTATTTCCAAGATAATATTTAGCATCTGTTGAATTAAAACTGGGGAAAACCAAAAAACTTCAGTTTAGGTGTCTTTTATGAGGCTTGCGGATCATAGAGTCTACCCCCCTGCTATTGCCAACACCGTTCTAGACTTCCCCAGCTCGATCTTGATAGCAGTTGGCTTTTTTCCAACCAACCAGTCTCATTGGAAGGTCATTACAGAACCTGAGTGAACAGTTAGAAGCCTTAAAACTTGAAGCCTGAATTTCTTCATTACCCATAGTTGGTAACTATGGGTGATAAACGCTTCAGTTTTACATCTCTACACCTGAGTCTTTTCTTGCTGCTTACTCAATGTATTTGGGTACATTTTAGAAGTTGAATTCTTAGGGACTGTTCCCAAGCACACATTACTACTAAAGGCTGTGGAGGAAAACACCATAGCGAAGTGAAGGATGCTGATACGGTCTTGGTACTTCCCTCATAAGGGCTTTTTTCTTCCTGCTACTTGTCTACCTTCAGGCAGGAACTCAAAAGTCAGAAGACAGCTCGAGTCTGTTCTTGGCCTGTCAGCCATGTGAAGACCTTAACACCATGGCATGGTGCCTGGTGCAACTTCCTGACTTGCTTAATTGTGTTTGACCAAACTGCCAGGAAGAAAATGTGTATCAAAAAAACCCCAAACAACTAGGTTGTGTTTAAAACCTTAAATTTCATAGTCCCTTCTACCAAGTACACAATTAAAATACTTGCACACACAAAATGATCTGTGGATTGGAGATACTTTTAAGTACTCCACCTAATACTAGTAGGAGCTCTATTTCTTATCTATTTTGTTAATGGGGCATTGTATGCTGACACATTGATTGACCTAACCGAGTGGCAAACATATTGATGTTATTTAATTAAGATGGTATCATTTCCTTTGTGTTACGGAGGATAAAAATGAAGAATAAAAGTAGTAAAGTGAATTTTCATTTTGACTTTTACTTATGGTTGGAGGGAAAAATCGTCTCTGAAGAACAAAAGAAACTTTTAAATCACTGTGAAGTTTAGCAGATTGGAAAATAGCCTCGTGATATAATTAAATCCTTGGCACCAGGCCTTGCAATTAAGCTAGAAATACTTTTCTGGGAAAGCTGGGCAGGAGCAGTGGGAAAAATACACATATATCTATGAAATATGTTTGCCCTTAGAAATTCTGGTCCCTTTTACCTGCCCATATTCGTTTTCCATATTGTATGCTGTACGATTTGCATTAATACCTTTTCTCTGTTAACTATATGCATATTTGTGTGTTTTACCATCTCTTCATGCTTGTTTTTGCAGGGATTTCTCATGTGGTCATGACAGTTTGCAGTTTTTTTGAAAAATACTTTTCTCAATTTCCTTTTTGTTTGTCAAATAATTTTCTTTAAATGTTGCATGTCTGTAATCGTCCTAAAACCTGGTTAATAAAACCAGATGGGTTGTTTGGAGTTGCTTCACCCTAATGAATGGGATGTCAAGAAGATAATCATATCCAGAATTATTATTTAATATTCCGTCATTTATTGCTAGGATCAGACTGGTTTTTGCTAGACTGCAAACAAACATGACATTTCTACCTCCGGTTGTTCTCATTTCTTCAGGACTTCTGATCGTAAAAATAGCAGCTCCAATTTCCATTTACTTACTACTCCTTCTTACTGTTATGTTTTCCTTCCATATCAGGGTGTAGTAACTGTTGCTCTATAGCGTTAAGAAAGATAATGGTGGTAAGAGAAGAACGCTTGATCATTTTCTTCTGTCTTTATTTTTTAAAATATTTCCCGTACGCTTGCTGAGAGTTGTCTCCTTTACCAAACACATTTGTTGACTTGTGTCTTAGATGTTGAGTTCTCATCAGATCTTTTTTTCCTAAAACCTAAAAAAAGGTTCTTAAAAAAAAAGGCAGTCTTTCTTCTGCACGACTGCTTTATCGCTTTTATTATGCTCCAGAAATACTAATCAATTTAAACACGTGAACATGGCTACAGTACTGAGTGGGGAAGGGTGATGACTTGTTTCCCACTTCAGAGTAAGATGCAGTGCATAGCACACTAGGAGGGCCAGTATAGCCTGTTAAATCTCTGAGTCTATAGCTCAAGCTATGATGCATCACCAGAGTCATGTTTAAACATAAAAATGCCACATTCGGTTAATTTTATTTTGCGTCTTCTACAGGTAGCACTGATGACCCCTTGGCTGATCTTTCTGAGGTCTTGAACACCGATGATGATATTCTTGGAATCCTTTCTGATGATTTGGTGAAGTCTGGAGATCATTCAGGTGCGTATGTTTATAAGCTCTCTCTGGTATTTGTGTTCTTTTTTTTCTCTTCACTGTAGATGTAGTTGTTGTATTCTAGGTTGTGCTGTAGGTGACTTCAGACAGGATTTTCATATCTTAAGAACACCACCTTGGTTTGGGGTGTCTTATACCAAAAAAAAACCACAACCCAACCTCTTCAACATTTTTTTTACCTGGCTCTTTGCTTTGCTCCTTAAGAGAGAGAGAAAAAAAAAAAAAGCTTCTGTTGTCTCTCATACCTGCGTAGCTTTTTCAGCATGCAGCTTTTTCTTTACTTTTTTTTTTTTGTTTTCATGTTATAATCATCCATTTTATCTGGTTTGGGTCCTGTAGGTCTTGATTTATGCACTTTCCAGGTTGAGAACTCACCCTCCCCATTTGGTAAGAAACTAAACAATGGATGATCCATGGTTAGAAGTAGTCATCTTTCCTAGTGGTTTTAGCTGAAACAACTGCATGTGTAGAAGCTAGTACTCCTTTACTGTGACACTAATTCATGCTTTTGTTTTCCACTCTTTCTGTATTGTTTGAGTCTAACATGACCTACAAACTCTGCACTCCACATTTAGTACAGTATTGCGTAAAGTTTTGCTTCCAGTTTTTGAAAACCTTTGTGAGTTTTTGTGTTCCATGTTACAAAACCATGCATTTTCTTTCTGTCGCCGTTAATTTTAATATTACTTATAGTAGTAGTGTGTAGTTTTTATTGTAGTATCTTTAATAAATTACAAGCATTTTAACAATGTGAACATATTAAGGCATGAATAAAGTAGACAGCATCAATCTTTTTTGTTTTCACTGGATGATCGTTCATCACTTTGACACACTTGGACAATAAGTAGAATGGCATGTTTCATTAGTTTAGATATATTTTTATTTGGTGTTTAATACAGAAATATATTCTAAATGCTGACATGTCTAGCTTTATTTTCAAATGCGTTTCTCTTTTGAGAGATTTATTGACTTGTAAAGGATGCTGTGAAATTTAAGTAGAAAGTTATGTTTTCTCAGTATCAAGAGATAACTTTGTCTAATATAACCTGGAATGTTCCGTGGTTGTTTTTGAGGTAGAAGCTGTTATAATTGGTTTGATATCGAGTACACTTCAAGAGCACTTCAGTAGATATTTAATGTAATAGGCAGGAAGGTTTGGGTTAATGTACATGAGGATGCAACATATTGCCTACTAGTGTTGCTGTTCCTAAAATGTGAAAAATAATGATATTGGAACTGCGTACCCAAAAGTATACGCTTGAAAACATGCTGTAACTGAACTTGGTAGTCTGATTTCAACAAAATTTTTCTCTTGTTCCAGTTGCATTCTATTCAATTAACATTCCTCAAACAGTACAGTAAACTGGAGATAATTAGTGGGAGTGTTTGTTTACTTTTTTTCTAATGGATGTCATATTTTGCCTTTCCTTTTAAATTTTAAGAAAGCCTTCATTTAGTTGATAGCTCTAGCAAAAAAAAAAAAAAAAAAGTTTTATGGCCTTTTTTCTATATCGGTGGGTTTTACTGCTTATGTCTAATTTAATATTCTTTCCTCCTTCAGCTGGATTGGATATTGGCCCCATCTCTGATGATCCTTCTTCTCTGCCTCAGCCAAATGTCAACCCGAGTTCACGGCCACTGAGTGAAGAACAATTGGATGGAATCCTCAGTCCAGAACTAGACAAAATGGTCACAGATGGTAATTTTTTGTTATTCTTGATTTGGTCTTACAGAAAAGTTGGTGGGATTTTTTCTTCATTTGTTTGTTTGTTTTTAAACTTAGATTGCTACCTACATAAGGTAACATTGACTGCTTGCATCTGGTTGCAGAATTATTTTACTGCATTTTTTGGTGATTACTCATAATGTGTTGTTTTTAATTTGCCCAGGTGCTATTCTTGGCAAATTGTACAAAATCCCAGGTACGTGTTCTTAATCTGTGTTGTCTTCTACAAGATACAGTTTGTAAACAATGCCAGCCAACTTACGCGCAGTGTTTTTGCAGAACTAGGAGGAAAGGATGTTGAAGATCTGTTCACAGCTGTACTAAGTCCAGCAACCACACAGCCAGCTCCTTTGCCACAGCCTCCACCTCCACCACAACTTATGTCTTTGCACAGTCAAGGTAAGTGCCTTTGTTGCTTTTAACAACAGAAGCTTTGTCAGGAGAGTTGTGCATCTGTTCAATGACAACATGAAAGTAGGACACGCCTTAATGTCTGCCATTGTTAATTCCTGGAGCCTGCTGTTGTTCATTCATGAAATCTATAAAACTGCTCTGAAGGGAGTCTGTAATTAATACGCAGGTAAATACTGCTAAGTGAAAAGGACAGCTATTTAAGATTTTTGTGACATACTGGAGCTTTTATTTTAGCCGACACTTTCATATTCTTGAAATAGTCTGTGATAAAGCATGTGTTCTCCTCTGATTTTGCTCTTTCATTACTACTGAGTACCTCCTTGAGCCTAATGAAAACGTCTGTGTGACAGTGATTTAGTGAGTCTTACATTTCTTTTAAGAATTAAGTTTTACATGTCAACTATTCCTATCCAAATAATAAAGAGGAGGGTAAGATATTTTGGAATGTATCATTTATTTAATTTCTTAGGATTAAAATTGTTATGAATTGATCCAGCGCCTTACTACTTTTATTAAAAGCAAGGGGCAAACTGATAGGATTTGTTGTTATTACTAGTAGAGCAGCTTTTTAGCAGTACGTGTGAGCGTAATTAAATGCACTCTTTTCTCATCACACATCACCATTAGTGGATTTTCCTTGAGCTCATGTAAAGAGTGCCCAATCTTATTATACTGGTACTACAAAAAGCAGCATGCAAATTGATTTCACCCATGAATTAATCACAAGAGAAAAAAAAATGATTGGTTTCCTAGTTGATTGAATTTCCATAAAAAGGAAATACTTCCAAAAGTCTTGGAAAGGAGAGAGTTTAAAGCAAATAATGAGGTGATTTTTAAGCAAAAGATAATATAGATACCAGTGCCAGCTGCCCAGTTATTTGGATACTTGATAACTTCAGCATTTGAGCTCTGTAAGATTGTTTAACTTTCTCCCTGTGGGAATTGCCACAATTACAAAGTTTTAGGTTCGTAATTTGGTTCAGTTATGGTGTAATGATCCACATGTTTCTGTGAGATAAATACTTCAGTAATGGGGAAGCTTGTATCAAGTTTCAGCAATTTCAAATAAAATTAACACTCTTTTCTCATAAAGATGTGTAAGCTTACTGTGGGAATGAGAGCCTCAGCTCTGTTGTGTTTGTTTGCCAGGAATTCAGTTACCGTACACTAGCTGTTCAGCAGCTATGATAAGGCACATTTCCTTCAATTCTAATGGAGTTAATTTCATCGAAACTAAACTTTCCTATGTAGCTTATTTAACTTGTAAATCATCAGAAGACAGTCATGTCAAGTGTCAGAGAGTGTTACAGTGAATGATCCTGTCTATTCCTGAGTTACTTCTGTGCTGTTAGGAAAATACCCAGAACACATTTGTAATTGCACTTAAGTGACAGGGATTCGAAGGTCAGTGTTAATTCTATGTAGGAACATCTGCAAAGACCATCTGCTGGAATGAATCTGCCTCTGCCAGATTTGCCTAATATTTTAATCAAATAAATAAAATTTTCCTCCTCAGTACTGCTAGGCTGGACATGTAATTACAGTGCTGATGGTCATTTGACTAGGTTTTGTCTAGTTCACTGGTTACAAATTAGGGAGTTAGTAGATAACAGGGCTTACTTTGATACACTGCTCTCTCAGATGTTTAGTTCAGGTGGTTAATCATAATTCTGCAAGGACTGAAAGCAGCCTTCTTCATGACTGGTGCTTGGCAGCAGTGTGGATTTTTCTTTGTGGAACTTTTTTTTCCCACTGGAACTCGGTATAACAGACAACAGACCATTAACCTTTAGGAATATACTTCAATATTAAGTGTGGTACCACAGCATGGACTAACGCAAAAACTTTGGGAATCCATTAAAAAAAATCAGACAAAAAAAAATCTGTGCAGGGATGTGATGCAGTAGCAAGGAACCCCTTACACTTGTAGGGAAGCAAAACAAATAGATTTCAATCCCTTTCCAAAAAGGTAAGGCATAAAATTATAAAATTTTAATGCAAAATTGCATTAAAAATTTAGTGTAATTAATTTAATGTAATTTAATGTATTTTTTAGTGCAATTTCATTAGCTGAGACGTCTTCTTCACTAGAAATATCCACCTCTACCTTAAGTAGTCACCCTTTAAAACAGTAATGTAAACTTCTTTTTCTAGGAGAGAGTGCGTTTCCAAGAGTACCGCTTATGAATGGTCTGATTGGCCCTAACCCTCATCTCCCTCATACAGCTTTGACTCCTGGAGGTGGATTGGGCACCTTCTCTCCCATAACACAGCAACCATACACTGATACCAGGTAAGTTAAGATGGGAAGTCAAAAATACCCGCTGCTTATCGCTTGGATGGTGGAGGTGGTAATAATACTGTGATACAGTTAGCACGGAAGTACTTAGTTCCAGACAGCCACTCCAAAAGGTCTGTGTTCTTGCAGCTTGCTGACTCCTGAAATAGCAAACAGAATGAGAGCTTTGCTAATTGTTTTTGTATATTGAGATGAATCTATTTACAAAACAAACCCTTTTTCTGCCTTGCCAGGGATAAGAATCCAGCATTCAATCCAATGGTAAGCGACCCGAACAGCTCGTGGGCACCATCTGCTCCACCTTTGGAAGGTGAAGGTGATACAATGTCCAATGCTCAAAGAAGCACTCTTAAGTGGGAAAAAGAGGAAGCACTGGGTGAAATGGCAACAGTAGCACCTGTTCTCTATACAAATATCAACTTCCCTAACCTAAAAGAAGAATTCCCAGGTAAGCAATTTCCCAAATAAAGTAAAATATTGTGCAGAAACATACTAATCTTTATTTGAAATGATATAAAATAGACTTATTAATGCCTTGCATATTAATACATTTTTTGGTGCAGACTGGGCTACAAGAGTGAAGCAGATTGCTAAACTGTGGAGGAAGGCAAGCTCGCAAGAGAGGGCTCCATATGTGGTAAGAACAACTACCACCTGCATTTGCATGCTTTTAGCAAAAATGTAGTATTTCATCTACAAGACTTTCATTTTTATTTTTTTAAATAAGTAGGGTTAATGAAAGATCACTTACCCTAAGAATGCCTTTGTAATTCAATTTCTGTCTCTGAATGCTCTTACCTGTTGTTTCTGCTTTTCATCCTTGTAATAAACTATATTAGTATTGTGCAATCTAAAAACATCAACTGAGAATATTTGTGGCTCGCACTACCTCCTTGCTACATTTGTTTCATGCCTCAAGTCTTACTTGCTCTTGTCTCTTTCTGCACAGGATCTCACCAGTTTCTTCATAAGGATGATAACAGATCATAATGTGACCTTCCTCTCTTTCATCTTCCCCTCTTACTAGTGTTTTCTTTTAAACCCCATTAGAGTTGCTGAAGTCTTTCACCTGTTGAACTAACCATTCCAGAGGCATCAGTGCTTCACATCTCTGCTTTCCTCATTTTATTTTATTCTTTCGTTTTTGCCTTAATGTTCCCTATTACTACATTCTCTTCTCTTTCTGCAGTGCAGACTCTTAATGTATTCCATGCTGTAGGAAGCATGAGTCCATTCTCTCCAAAAGCATTCACCTTCTTCACATCTGAGTCAAGCAAACAGCCATATTTGTAGTAGCTGTCTGGGACACATGGTCTCTGATTCCTGATGCTGTAGAACTGCCATTCAGCTGGTGACCCTTGTGCTTTACTGAAACCTCTTGTTAAAGCCTCTTGGTATCCAAAACTCAGAGCCTTTACTTCATTCTTCTCAGCCTGCCCAGCTGCCAGTTGGCAAATGTACTTTTCTGCAATATTCTTATGTCTCCATTCTCTTCTGGTTCTTGTATTTTCTTCCTTTCATCACAACAGTAATTGGATGATTGTGGATGATTGGATGATTCTCACTGTGTAGATTTCTGAGGATTTTGCAAGGTTACACTTTTAGTCTCCTTCATTCTCCCAACCTATTATTCTAGATTCAGTGTGGGAAGGGAACACCCAAGCCGATCTTGGTCTTTCTAAAAATCCTGTCCACTTGAAACAGTCCTTCTCCATTGTTTGCTTTGTATCACTGAGATATCATTATTATTTTCTGCTTTTCATTCAGGCCTGTAACTTTAGCACCTTTGGACCTCTTTGTCATCTCATCCATCCTATATTAAATCTTGGTGATTCCCTCCATATAGCATTTACAAGAAACTATTCCCTTAAATGGTTGGATTTTTATCCAGGCATTTATCCCTTTACAATTAATTCTGTTACTGAATTGTCCTTTTCCATTGCTCTTAATAAATGCAGTCCTATTCTCCCAGTGACTATCCAAGACACAGATGCAAATATTATTTCCTTCATGTTTGGTGGAAAGAGCACATGCAGTTGCACATACATGTACATAAGAGTATTTGCATAGTAAGAAGCAGCTATTTCCTCACAGACGTTACGGTCCATGTACTTACACTACAACCAGTTCTACTGTACTGAGCGTTGTGCGCACAAGGAGCTGCTGTGTTGCCTGTCCTGAGGATCTGTCACTCGGGGCGTGAACAAAGGCTACCTTAGAAATGAAATTCAGAAAACTGTTACTGCATTTTTGCTGTAGGCATTTTACTTTCCTTACTGCTACACACAATCCTGTCACTTAGACAGGAAATGACACTACTTTCTGCTGCTGTGGCACTGGTGCTCTCATCTGTGTTACTTTTTATTTGTCGGAGGGGAAGGATTTAAGCCTTTTCTGCCAAGCAGCCGCCACTTGAAAACTGCAAATGAAATTGTAGAAAAGAAGATGTGAGGATTTGATTCGGAAAAGGAATTGCATCCTAGACTGGTAGTAAAACAGACTCTTTGAAACTTTCATTAGATGTTTTAAAGTGTCAGTATGGCTGTAAAATGCCTCATTGAAGAGGAATTGCTGTTCTTCCATCCAATTTTTCCTGATCTATAAACCCATATCCTATGTTTATACTGCTAACTTAACACGGACTGAGAGCTATAGAGGCTATTTAATGGAGTAGACTGTATTTTTCTTGTCATTGAAGTTCTTCGCAGTATTGGCCTTTATTGATCCAAGCATTATCTGCTGTGCTCATGTCTTCAGGTTTTAGACCACAACAATACGCGATTTGAAAAGTGAAGTGGTTGGATTTGTGCTTTCTTGGCACAGCACAGTACCTGAACAGGGACTCCTAATATATACAAAACCTCTGCTGATAATAACTCCTTAGTTCTTTGTATTTCTGTTAGTTTAAACACAGGATTTCTACAGGGATGAAGTATTTTCAGTTTGAAGTTCCGAGTAACGCTTGTAATGTAGTTTTTACGAGCATGTGTTTGATAGAAACAGGCCGTACAAATAGTTTGGTTGTAAATTTTGTAGGAATAACAGATGCAGTGTTCACACTCAGCAAAAGAAAGTGAGGTTAACTACATATGTGGTTTTTTTTAATCTTTTCCCAGCAAAAAGCCAGAGATAATAGAGCTGCTTTGCGCATCAATAAAGTACAGATGTCAAATGACTCCATGAAAAGGCAACAGCAACAGGATAGCATTGATCCTAGCTCACGTATCGACTCTGACCTCTTTAAAGATCCATTAAAACAGAGGGAATCGGAACATGAACAGGAATGGAAATTCAGACAGGTGTGTTGCTTTTAGGCTATTTTATTTTTGTTCCTGGTTTTTATTGTGTTGTTGGAATGCTCTGTTATAATAAATCAATTTTAATCTTTCTTTGTAGAAGAGTATAAATTCGGGCATTTTGGAAGAAAATAGATGCTATCAAAAGAGAAGCGGCTAGTAAATGTTAGAAAATTTTGTTTAACAACTTCTACTCTTAAATTCTACCTATTGTGGAAGTAGTTTATTCTTTCTCTTTATGGTTAGCTGGTGCAATAGTTTGTTTTTACACACCCTATATCGCAGTAACCTTATCCTTGCAGTAAGCAGCCCCTTACTGCTTCAGATTAGGCCAGTTGTCTCTCAGAACCTCTTTGCCTCCATCAGTGCTGCATCTGTCAGTACTCGGCTTCAAAGTACAAGGTTGGAAAGCTCTGCTGCTCTTCAGGCAAACTGGGAAAATTTCTTCCCAGGCAATCAAGGGTGCATGTCAAGGTAATTGAACTTTACAAATAGCTGTGCTCTGTGCTCCCATTGCATTTACAATTTACAACTATTTGTAGCTGATACTTAGTGTGTTCTAAAGTTTTAGTTATTGATCCCTTTTCAGTCATCGAAGATTTTGTCAGGTATATAAAAGTGTAACCTTTTTCCTTATAACTTTAAAACAGCAAATGCGGCAAAAAAGTAAGCAGCAAGCCAAAATAGAAGCCACGCAGAAGCTTGAACAAGTGAAAAATGAACAGCAGCAACAGCAGCAGCAACAGCAACAGCAGCAGTTTGGTTCACAACAGCATCTGAGCCAGTCTGGCTCAGACACGCCTAGCAGTGGGATCCAGAGCCCCTTAACACCGCAGACTGGCAATGGCAGTATGTCCCCTGCGCAGCAAACATTCCATAAGGATCTATTTGCAAAGCAGCAGCTACCTGCTACACCTACTTCAGCGTCCTCAGATGATGTGTTCCTAAAACCACAGGCCCCACCCCCTACTCCAACCCGAATCCCAGTACACGATTCACTGTCTCAGTCTCAGACTCCTCAGACATCATCCCAGCAGATGTTTTCGCCAGCTTCCACAAACACAAGGCCCCCTTCTCCGATGGATCCATACGCTAAAATGGTGGGAACACCTAGACCAGCACCTATTAATCAAAACATTGTTAGAAGAGGTAGCATCACACCGTTAGACACCTGTCCACCACAGTCAGCCATGTCCAGGCCCATCCAGGTCACGGAACCATCAGGAAGCAGGCCTTCACCAGTCAGGGATTCATGTTCTTCATCTCCAAGCAGCAGCGATCCCTATGCAAAGCCACCAGACACACCCAGGCCTGTTATGACACCAGATCAGTTCTCCAAACCCCTGGGGGTCCCAAGGTCACCCATAGTTATGGAACAGTCAGGGAAGGTTCCTTTGACAGCTGGAAGCGGTGATCCGTTCACTAAGCCAGCTCCCAGAACCGATACGTTTCAGAGACAGAGAGTAACTTCTGCTGATGCGTACGCGCGGCCCCCGTTGACTCCTACTCCTACCCCTGTTGATGGTAGCCCTGGACCCTTTAAAACTCCCATGCGTCCACCTCAGTCTCCACAAGATCCTTACTCATCAATGCCAGCTACACCAAGGCGCATTCCTGTTGATCCGTATGAACGGCCTGCTTTGACACCGAGGCCAGTGGATAACTTTTCCCATAATCAGCCTAACGATCCATACAGCCAGCCTCCCCTTACTCCCCATCCTGCAATAAAGGAGTCTTTTGCCCATCCACCCCGGATAGTGCGACAACAGAGCGATTCTTTCCCTCAATCTGGACCCATTTCAAGGCCAGCTTCTCAGGACCCTTACTCCCAACCTCCAGGTACTCCTCGGCCAGTTGCCGATCCTTATGCCCAGCCTCCAGGAACTCCTCGGCCCACCACAGTTGATCCATATATGCAGCAACCACCAACACCAAGACCTGCACAGCCAGCAGATCTATTTGCTCAGTCCCCAGCAAATCAGAGACATTCTGATCCATACGCTCAACCTCCTGGAACACCAAGGCCAGTTCTAAATGATCCTTATTCTCAGCAACCAGGAACTCCAAGGCCAGGAATACCAGAGAGTTTTAACAGACCTGCAATGACAAGACCAGGACTAATACCAAATAGAGATCCTTTCCTGCAGACATCGCAGAACAGGTTGCAGGGCACTTTTGTCAGGCCTCCAGACCCGTGTTCTCAAACTCCCAGACCAGCAGGACCTGCAATAACGGATTCATTTAGCCATGGTCCTGCCGCTCCAGCACGTGACCCCTACGATCAACCACCCATGACTCCAAGACCTCAGCCAGAATCTTTTGGAACTGGTCAGCTAGCCCACGATGCTGCCGAACAGTCACGGCCTGGGTCTGAGGGCAACTTCAGTGCATCTGCAAATTCTCCAATGAGTTCTCAAGGGCAGCAGTTCCCCAAAGTTTCACAAGTTCCTGGCCCAGCACCCACTACAGGGGTAACGGATACACAGAATACCATGAATATGTCTCCTCAAGCAGATACTGAAAAATTAAGACAGGTGAGAATAATGTTAATACTGATGGTATTAAAATCTCATAAGTAGGAGCATTTTCCCCATTCTTGTTAAATATTTGAAGTTTCTTGGCATTAAACATAGTTGTGTAATGCAGAATTACATCTGTTCACTCAGTGTGTTCATTTGGCTCTCCTAGATAGAGCCAGAATATATAGAATACAAAAACATCAGTGATTTTTAAGGAATTGGGCAAGATCTAAAAATGAAATAAAGGTTATCGCTGAAGCCATTGAAGATGTAGATGACTGGCCTACAATAGTTCTGTCATATGCGGGGTGAGAAAGGAAAAACCTTGAAAGGACAGCTAATGGTATTCTGTAATAGAGGAGATGTAGAACGGATTGTGAGTGACTTGTTCACTCACTGAAAAAGGGAGTGTAGGCAACAGTCTTAGGCTAGACATGCAACTTTTCGGGTGGCTAATGTGTTGAGGGGAATTCTGCCACTGGTCACCGCTCCTCTTCGGCCACATTCGCTCCAGGCTTTTGTTAGTGAATGTTTGGCAAACAGCTCTTGTTGAGACATACATAAAATTACATTCAACTTCTGGAAAGCTGCTTGGTCTTTTGTTTGGAAGAAGCAATGGGAAATCGATATAGCAGAAAAATTGGTAGTATCACTCACACGGAGTCAGAGTAGATTCTGCAACTTTGGTGTAAAACCTCTCACTGAATTTTCTTCAGTGGACCTCCAGGCACCTCCCTCCCTCAGAATGCACATTCTTGTGTGGTGAAAGGGCCTGCATTGCTGGAATAGAATAAGGAAAAGAGCATTGCTTCTGTGTTAGTTGGTAGAATGGGTTCGCACTATGTGCTCTAACAAGAGGCCTGGAGATAAAAATTCTGTTACCAGCATCTTGTACAACATGATCCCTCTTCTAACTTCTGAGGTGATTATGGTAATATAATGTTTTTCTGTAGTGATTGAAGAATTTCTTTCCTCCAAAAGGCTTAATCCAGTGAAGTATAGCACTTCAAAATATGTCAATTGCAATGTCAAGCACAATGAATTATTTTTTTTAAACAGCGCCAGAAATTACGTGAAATTATTCTACAACAACAGCAGCAGAAGAAGAATGCAGTTCGTCAGGAAAAAGCCTTACAGGAGCAAGCAGCTACTCCCCATGCAACTCCTCTTCAGCATTGGCAGCAAGACAACTTAAATCCAATTTTTAACCGTCCTCCTCCTCCGTATCCCGGGAATATTAGGTCCTCTGTTGTCCCTCCAGGCGGGCCAAGATTCCCAGTATATCCAAAAGATCAACGCGGACCATTTCCTGGTGACGGGCAATTCAATAGACCCCAGTTTCCAGGAGACATGAATGCCATGGGGATGAGACCTCATGGTCTTAGGTAAGCAGTTTGGTCTCTTAAAACCAGGAAATTACAGCAGTAGTTCTAAATTTACAGAAATTGTTAGATACAAAGCTTGGGTTTTTTGGAGGGTGAAAAAATGATGCATTGTCTATAGTAACTGTAGACAGAATTCTACTGAAGTTGTATGTACAGAACCTTTACTTGTAAGTATCTGTAACATTAGAATGTACTTTTCACTGATTAACACTGTTCTACACTGTATTTTATTGGGAATTGTACAGAAATATAAAGGAGAAACTGGAAATTTTGGTGAACTGAAAGATGCTGTTGCCCATTGTTTTGAGGCATTTATTAAAAAAAATGAAAGATACAACTTTAGCTTTTGCTGCCTTAGAGATGGATCAATGTAATATTTGTTTTCCATTATAATGAATATGCAATCAAATGTTGACTTCTATCTGTGCCATTTTACAATGAATACCAGTATTGATAGTTATTGTAGTCTCAGGAATTACTATTTTCAATATTTTGAATTTACTTCAGTAAATCCATGCATTATTTTTTAAGTGTACTAAGTTGAATTAAAATGTAGTTTGTTTGCTTAGATCTTGCTGTCACAGAGCTTTCTATTCATTATCATTGGAATTGAAAACAGGTTGTTTATTAAACATAATTAAAGCAATTATTTTATTGTAGTTATAAAACTCATTTAAATATAAGCATAATCAGTCACAATATTTATTTAAATATCTTAATGAATGTATCATGTGAAGCATTTTGGTGAATAGTTATTTAGTCAAGTATGACAGGCTAGGTAGTCCTGAGAAAAAAGATCATTTAGTCTTTCATACTTTATTTTAGATTTGGGTTTCCAGGAGGTGGCCATGGTCCACCATCAGGTCAAGAACGTTTCCTCAGTCCTCAGCAGCCGATGCAACGCCCTGGAGTCCCACCACAGCTGAGAAGATCTCTGTCTATTGATATGTCTCGGCCAGTGAATCCGCAAATAAATAATACATCTGGGATCTCTCAGCATTTTCCTCCTCAGGGAATTCAAGTTCAGCAGCACAATATATTGGGTCAAGCATTTATTGAGTTACGTCACAGAGCTCCTGATGGGAGGCCAAGGCTGCCTTTTAATCCTTCTGCAACAAACGTTATGGATCCATCAGCACAACATCAACGACATGCAGGGTTTATACCCAG
The DNA here is from genome assembly GCA_011075105.1 of Heteronetta atricapilla. Taxonomy (NCBI): domain Eukaryota; kingdom Metazoa; phylum Chordata; class Aves; order Anseriformes; family Anatidae; genus Heteronetta; species Heteronetta atricapilla. Next base: position 7,133,992 of record CM021732.1, on the reverse strand, counting down.
GCAGGAGTTTCCGGGCCCAAGACCGGCAGAACCACTGAGACATAATTCTCAAGGTATACCTAACCAGTTGCAGATGTCTACAGGTCTGGAGCATATGTCGCAGCCCCAGCAGGATCAAATCAACCCTGAAAACCCACCTGCACTTGTAATACGTTCTCTAAGCCATCCACCAGTGGCTGATGCTTTCCCAGGACCGTCTTTGCCTACACCTGCACCAAGCGATGAATCAGCAAATTTACAGATTCCTACCCAGCCGAGTGATGGTCTAGAAGAAAAACTTGATCCTGATGATCCTGCTGTAAAAGATTTGGATGTGAAAGACCTTGATGGGGTTGAAGTCAAAGATTTGGATGATGAGGATCTGGAAAATTTGAACCTAGACACAGAGGATGGAAAAGGGGATGAACTGGACACTTTAGATAACTTGGAAACCAATGATCCTCACCTTGATGACCTTCTAAGATCTGGGGAATTTGATATAATTGCATACACAGACCCAGAACTTGATGTGGGGGATAAGAAAGGAATGTTTAATGAGGAACTAGATCTTAGTGTCCCCATTGATGACAAGCTAGATATCCAGGGCAAGGCAGAAGAACCAAAACAGAAAGAGCAAGAGGATAAAACTGAAGCCCATCCTGAGACCCTGTCACCACAGAAGAAATCAGCTACAGAAAATGAAATTAAAACAGAAGTGCTTTCCCCAAACACTCATGAGGAAAAGAAGAATGAAAATGAAAAAAGTGATGGAAATGCTGAATCAACAAGTACTCAACAGGCTGCAGAAACAGAGTTGAAAGATGGAGAAAAGGCTCCTGCGCAGCCTGCTAACCCAGACATCCTTGACAAAACTACTGCTGTTCCCAGTCAAGAAACAACTGTGCCTAGTCCAGATGCTCAGGGATCTGCCCCATTGCCTGTTCAAGGAGCAGTAAGTTCCTGCAGTATTTCTGGGTCCACACCAGTCCTCTCGAGTTTGCTAGCTAATGAAAGCTCAGATAACGCTGAAGCAAGGACACTAGGGTCTCCCTCTCAATCTTTGCCAGCAACACAACTGAACCAAGCATCAGGTATTCCACAAACACTAATGACACCTGGTGGACAGATTCTGGAAAACACTTTAAATTCCAGTTTGACCATGGTTCCACGAATAAACCATAATTTTTCTCAAGGGTCACCAAACCCAGGGTTTATTCAGGGTCAGTCAGCGAATCATAACTTTGGGACAGGACAGACGTCTAATCAAACTGTGGCTGTAACAAACCGTCCTGGTCCTAGTGGCATATCTGGCCCTCAGCAGATAATGCTCCCTCAACCATTAGCTCAACAACAAAACCGAGAGAGACCACTGCTGCTGGAGGAGCAGCCGCTTCTTCTGCAGGATCTTTTGGATCAGGAAAGGCAGGAGCAGCAGCAGCAGCGGCAGATGCAAGCCATGATTCGCCAACGCTCGGAGCCATTTTTCCCAAATATTGGTACGTGGGTGATCTATTTGTATGCGTGTTTTGGTTACTTATTTAAAAATAAATAGATAAATAATTTGTAGCACTGAAAGAAGCAGGTAGATGTTTGGAATGTGAAGATGGCATAATAAAAAAACAACCTGAGCAGGAGGTATAATGGAAATCTGGTAACTGAGTGTATAAGTGAAATGCTGAACACTGTCAAGGCTTGGATTGACTTTACCAGGATCAGGATTAATGCTGCATTACTGCTGATTTGTCAAGCATGAGCTCTGTCACCTCATAGGTGATGCGGAGTAAATGCAGCCTTTGTAAACAGAACTACATGATTGAGGGCAATAACTGACCTTTTCATATTGAAAATACCAATTTTCTGTTTATGGTTGTTTTACATTGTTCTGGCATTGTTCACGGTGACTCAAGGAAAGGAATCACTGAACGTAGTCTGGCCACCCCAAATAGCTAAGGTGACTTCCAGAGGTCCCTTCCAGCCTCAGGTGTTCTGTACTCACTCAAGAGGACCATCAGTCAGTCCTGTTTGTCCTGCTCTATGGGACAGCTGACAGGAGAGATAGCAGGAAGGAGGCATCGTTCGCCATGCTTACACTCTTTGACGCTGTATGTGGTGTGTGCCTTTCTGTCTGTAGTACTACCAGTAATTACAGAGCCACCAAACAGTTCTTCGTAGTGTGTTTGTGGTGTTGTGTCAGTTCTGCCAGCTGAACTCAGAAACAGCCCAACTTCCTGATTCTTAGAACTATAAACAGAGTTTATTAATGTGTTGGCTCAAATTTACTCCAGAGCCCTTCTCAACCTGATCTGCTTTACTTTGTGTGTCATGGCTGAAAACCAGAGCAGTTGTGGCTGGATTAACTTTCCTCAGGGAATATATGAAGCAACATGTTAACCATGAATTTCAAAGTGGACAAGTAATACGAAATAGTAATGCAGTTATGTTGTTTTGCTGATGATTTATGTATGAACTAGATCTAAACAAGTCAGTTCCAATTAATAACTTGTAACGTTCAGCTTTGTAATTCAATTTTTCTGTCTTTCTTTCATAGACTTCGATGCAATTACAGATCCTATAATGAAAGCAAAAATGGTAGCTCTTAAAGGGATCAATAAAGTCATGGCACAGAGTAACATGGGGATGCCACCAATGGTTATGAACAGGTAAGCAATGCTCAATACCTTTCTTTAGGGCTGCTAAATCCAGCTGCCGACTGGTCACCAGTGGTGTCCCCCAGGGGTTGGTGTTGGGGCCCATCCTCTTTAATATCTTTATTGATGACTTGGATGAGGGAGTTGAGTGCACCCTCAGTAAGTTTGCAGATGACACCAAGTTGGGGGATCTACCAGAGGGTAGGGAGGCCCTGCAAAGGGACCTGGACAGAGTGGGTCGATGGGCAGAGGCCCTGTGGGATGATGTTCAACATGTCTAAGTGCCGGGTCCTGCACTTTGGCCACAACAACCCCATGCAATGCTACAGGCTGGGGGCAGAGTGGCTGGAAAGCCGTGCAGAGGAAAAGGATCTGGGGGTGTTGGTCAGTGCTCGCATGAACATGAGCAAGCAGTGTGTCCAGGTGACCAAGAAGGCTTGTATCGGGAATAGTGCAGCCAGCAGGAGCAGGGAGGTGAAAATTGAGGTTGGAAATTAGGAGATATTTCTTCTCAGAAAGAGTAGTTAATTAGGGACATGGTTTGGTGGGTGATAATGGTGGTAGGGTGATGGTTAGACCAGATGATCTCGGAAGTCTTTTCCAACCCTAATAAATCTGTGGTTCTGTAATATCTAAATGCATAATTCTCTTTGTTTTTTCTTTGTATTAGAATATTTAAAATACTAATACATTTTTTTCTGTGCACGTTCACTATTTTAGCACAGTATGTCATCTTTTGTTCACCCGTCTGAAAGGTGTAAAAATGCAGTAGTACAAACCACAGGCAAAGTCTGACAGGGACAAATGAAAAATAATATTCCACAGGTTTTTAAGTTTGGTAAGGAAGTTAGAGCAAATGTCTAGAAAATATGTGTATGCTTTGTTGAAGCTAATTGTAATACAGAATGTTGTCTTCTCCCTGAAAACATGAAGCAGTTTTAAATGTTCCAATTTCATTTCGTGTTTATGTATCAACAGGTTTCCCTTTATGGGTCAGCCGGTGCCAGGAGCTCAGAGCAATGAAGGCCAGAATCACATGCAGCAGGCCATTACACAGGTAGTACAACTTGATATGGAGTTTACTACACAAATGTTTAGTAATGATAACTTTTTTTTTTTTTTTTTAATTGGATCATGATTTAATTTTCTTATCTGTGTTTTCCTGAAATGTCTAGGATGGAAGTTTGACACCTCAGATTTCTAGACCCAATCCTCCCAATTTTGGTCCTGGTTTTGTCAGTAAGTACAGACAAAGAATTTGTTGTATGTTGATGTTTAATTCAACAGTCTTGTCACATCTTTTCTAAATAAAATGTCCATAAATTGGTAGTTTCTCTCCAAAAAACATCCTTTTAAAATTGAGTCCCTTCATCATTACAATACCAATTTAGAAAAGGATGCATAGTAAATTATATATTTTTTTTCTGGGAATCTTATCTTCAAAAAAACATCATTAGGAAAGAGGGAAGTGGAACAAACAAATAATTAGCATTATTTGTATTTGTGTGAAAACAGTAATGGTATTTAACTGACAGACTCATATCTGAAAGATCAGGTCTTCTGTCGTGTTGTAGTATTCTGAGCTGAATGAGAACAAGAGTCTATACCGATGGGTTATTTTTTATTCAAGAAGCAAAAAGATGGGTGCAGCATCATTGCCGTTTTTAAAAACTGCAACAAAAGCTTTCCAAGCATTAAGCAAGATTGACTGGAAAACATAGTTGCTGAAAGTAGAAATATATAGCTCCCTTACTTCTGCTTGCCCTAGATCAATTGCAAATCCTAGTCTCTGAGACAAGAAAGAGATTTGTTAGCAGAAATTAAAACAGCATATGTTGGGAGAGAAAGATGACATACAAAAAGTTTTACTGCAAAAACTTCACTTGGTATTTCTTAGTAAAAGAAACAACGTAAACACCTTCATCTTTTCCAGAAAGTGGAGTAGCAGTGCTAAATACGTAATGAGAAGCTTTAGTAAGATTTTCTGTATTAACTTCAGATGAGATTCTAAACGGCACTCGGCAGTGGCCTAGCTCTGTTTGGGGGGTGCTTCTGAGCATTTGAGAAAATCTGTTCTTCATTTCAGTAGTGGTTATTCTTACCTGGAACTTGTTAATATTTCACTACTTTCCATCTGCAGTCCCTCTCCATCATTTCCACTTGGTTGTCCCTTCAGGTTATATGATTAGTTTCACAGAATGTATCACTGAAAGAATTAGTGCCCCTTGAGGCTGCAGATAGCTCTGTGAATCGATTTAGTTGAGCTGTTAGGTTCAATGACTGTTTCTACCACACTGACTGTTAAAGAGGAATGTGGTAGAAACTGGAGCACAAGGAGGATGTGGTTGTACTGCAGTCATACTGTTGTACAGATACCCTTATTCTTTATACAAGATAAACATTCTTCACAAGGAAATTCCATGCCTTACTCCTGATTATCCAGTTCATTGCCGCAATGTGATCACAAGACAAATGACAGTGTCACCAAACCCTGTGTCTCACTTTCTGGGCTCAGTGCCAAGGAAGTGTTATTGGACATGATTGTTTTGCCTCCAGAAAAATATCTGAGAGCCATGGATTGCTTCTGGCAGATTAGCATTTCTCATTTGCAAAAAGAGTAATGTCACGGTTACAGTCTAAATGACAGCACAGTTATTTGTGGGGAGGAAAAGGCATTGGTACTGAAGGCACTGTGCTGAGAGCCAAGAGAAAGATATTTTTACAGAGAAGACAAGTTGTAAAAAGCTGGGGTTTTGGTGCAGTAATTTTCATGCAGTAACTTTGAACTGTAGTTTGTGCTTTAATTTATTCTTTTATAATTTATAATAAATGATTAGTCAGAAATATGTCATGTAGTCTAAATTACCAGACATTTCTAAAAACAAATCAACCTGCTCCGCTACTTTCTTCATTCCTCATGATCTTTCAGGATTTCTTTCAAATGAAGTAAAGCTTATGCCATTGGTGATTAGAAATGAGAGATCTGTTACACTTCAGTATATAAATTGGTACTTCTTTCCTCTGGAATCCTACCCCAGTTTCTATCATCTCTAATGACTGGGATTTGGTTTCAGTTGAAAGAAAGTAGTATTTTATCCAGTCCCTTTTTTACATCTACAGTGAAGTGAGCATCTTTCTCTACTAGAGGAGAATGTCTCTCCAATTGCTTTTGTGTTGCAGCTCAGGTTAAATAGCTTCTACCTCTCCCTTGCTAATTAGCTATCCCAATTGAAGTAGTATTCAAATTACCTTGCCTTCATCATCCTGAAGTTGAGTACAATGATAGTTAATTTTGAAATGCGAGATAATATGTGGAACTGGAAACCTGTCAAGACTTACCTTTCTTTCATTTCATGAATTTTTCATGCTTATGATTTTAACTTTTTTTCCTACAAGTCATAACAAAAATAGATGTAAGTGTACAAAACTTCTGCAAATACCAGAAATAACTAGACTGTATTTCATGTAGATCTGTGTCTTTATTCCCTGATCTATATTTCCCTGTACCCAAGGCCTTCAAGAGGCCTTCCACATCCCCGCTTCCATGACAGAGCAGGGAACCACCTGCAGGTTCTGCAGCTGTTCTCAAAGCTGCTTTTGCTCGCTGGCTGGCACATACGCACACATACTGACTGGTGGTCTGGTGTCTCTGGAAATTACAGGCTTAAGTTAAAGCTGCTTTCTCAATAAAGGCAGCAATTTGGATCTCATCTCCTTTACTCAGTTCACTCCAAGAGCTTAACGTCTCTTGAGATCTCAACTCTTCTGTCAAATTTGGCTGAACTTGATCAACAGTTTCATAAGATAAGGGGGGAACCTGATTGTTAAGCTCCATCTCTAAAAAGTACAATGAGATCATGTCATACTTTATTTCCCTTGTCTCTTAGATGATTCACAAAGAAAGCAATATGAGGAATGGCTGCAAGAAACACAACAGCTTCTCCAAATGCAACAGAAGTACCTTGAGGAGCAAATCGGAGCGCACAGAAAATCAAAAAAAGCACTCTCAGCAAAACAGCGTACAGCCAAGAAAGCTGGCCGTGAGTTCCCAGAAGAAGATGCAGAACAGCTTAAACATGTTACAGAGCAGCAAAGTATGGTCCAAAAACAGCTAGAACAGGTAATCATTGGGAAACAAAACAGTTCACCTTAATACTAAGGTGTTATACTGGTGTGACTCTTCTTTAAATCTACTAAAACATGAATTGAAATGCTTTAATACGGCGGAGCTAATTTGAAAGGATCCATTCCCTATCACAAGTTGTGTGTGTAACAGCATTACTCTGGATCACCAGTGACACTGGAGTTGTAGGAGAACATGCTACAGCAAAAATTACAACAAAAAGCTATTTTAGTACTTTGGGAAGAAGAGATTTTTTTAGCAGGATTATTTACAGTGAGTTCCTAGAGCCATGAAAAGCACAAATGAAAGATTGAAATTGCAAAGAAGGTCTGAGCATCTAGGGTCTTGTTTCAGCATTGAATGAATTTTTTAACTCTGGCTTTTTCAGATGTCCTTATGTAATCAGTAACTTGGTTATATGCCAGTTAAATGTTACTGATTGAAAATCTCTCCTCATTATACCTTTAATGCTAGCCTAGTTTTATCATCTGTCTGGTTCTTAGACACTAATCATCAGTGCGTTGTCTGTTACTGTAGTGTGGAGTAGTAAAGGTCAAAGGGATATCTGGAGGTCATCTAGCTGAGTCTCCTGATCAGTGGAGGACTAGCTCCGTGGGTAGATCGGGTTACTCAAGGCCATGTCACTCAAGTTTTGATAAGTCTCCAAAAGCAAAGATTTCCCAGCCTCTCTGGGCCCCTGTTCCAATGTGTAACCACTTTCACTGTGGTTTTTTTCTTTATATTCAGTTGGAATTTCACTTGCTGCATCTTGTAACTGTAATTATAGTAAGGGAGATTAAAGTTAAGCCTGTGATTGCTTTGATAAATTTATGGTTTGGCCAACAGTATAAAATGCTATGTTCCTCAAGACGTCATGTAGAAATTATCTGGCATGATGTTTCTTTCTGTATGGGTGGGGAATCTTTTTGTTGTCAGGAACAGATAGACCTGCCAAATATTTAAATGCTTTAGAATTATCTTTTATTAATATGAGGTAAAAAAATGGCAGCAGGCTGCTTGGAATGAAGTCCTAAGTTATATCTGACTCCCAGGTTCTTGCTCCTGTGTTGCCTCAAGAGAAAGTATGCGTTGGATGGGCTATTTGTTGGCTTGTCTTTTCGCTGTGTGGAAGAGGGATGATGCAGATAATTATGTCTGTCATTCCTTCCTTTTCCTTTCTTTCCCTTCCACAATGAATGACAAGTAGAATAAACACAAAAATATTCACCTCAGCCAATCTCTATCATACATACTTCAGCCGTGTCTTGCAGTGGAGTTATGTCAAAGTAACAGCTAATAATGATATTGCTGGCAGATTAATTTAGTGCCTTGTAGTAAAGGTTCTTTTATTCTTCATTTTTAAACTTAAGTTTCAGATACGGCTGGAAAATGTCCTCTACTCCCACTCAAGCACTGGTTTAGACCAGTCATCCAGATCCTAAAAGCAGTTTCTTACATACCTGGATGGACCTTAAATAAATTTTTACTGAAGTGTGTTTTCAAGGACCTATTTGAAGCAATTTATTATTACTCTTTCAAACCAGACCAAGTTCTTTTTCTATAATCAATTTTCTGTCACTTCTGGAAAAGGGAAAATTACATATGCATGGAGGTAAAAGCTCTCAAATGCTTGTGCTGGTCACAGGCAGAGAAACTGGAGCTGACTCGGTGCAATGTGAGCTGACGTCTGACAGTTGCTATATTGGCTCAGGCACGGAGCCCTGCAGCCACAACCATTATTGCTTCTACGGCCAGGGCAGCCTGACTGCGTTGGTGTGGCGCGGTGCCTGTGCTAATAAGCTCGGCGTCATTCTCCACCGCTCTGGTGGAGTCACTGGGCTGCTCTGTGCAGGTGCTGGTCCTGTGAGGTCTCATCCACTTCCAAGTACAGGCGCGGGGCTCGTTGCCACTGCACATTCTGGGAGGGCATAGTGGTTTGGATGCCTCCGTGTTTAATCGTACTGAGCCAACACAGGGCTGTGTAACAGCTGAGAAGTCCTGGGGCACTGGGCTGTGCGATGCAGACGGATCCAGTCGGTGGCTTTATGCAGTGTCGCTGTTTGTCTGGCAGTACCAATGCCAAGCCAGATCTCATGAGTTATCTTGGACCAGAGGTGACTCTGTAAATAGCCCTTTGGGTGCATCTGTCCCGCGTTCTGGAACGTGTCCTGTAATGACTCTGTTGTCCTGAGCTTCCCAGTGTATCTTTTGCACCAGATGAAGGGAGCACTTTCAGACATTTTTGATTATGTTACGGACTTCTCATATCAGTACAGAGAGCAAATGGAAGTTGCAGAAGTTGCAGTCTAACAAACAGAAAAGAGAGATTCCATCATCCATATGTTACAAAGCAGTGGTCTACAGGTCCTTTGATTTTCTTGGACAGCAGTGTAGTTAGTGAAATACCCTCTCTCATCATGGTGGTGCTGTCATATCCTTTCATTGGCTTCTCCCATTTGCCTTAAAAAAGAAACTACTTAACTTCTAGTGTCCACGCCCAGTGTATTCTCATCTTTAAATTAAAAATTCTCAAGCAGCAGTTGTCTTTTTCCTCTGCTGGGTGATGTTGGGAATCACCTTTTTCCTGCAACCTTTTTCTTTTCAGCTGTTTCTTTAAAAGAAATAAATAAATGGATGTGTGTTTATCATCCACCTCACTGTTTCCTTCTTCCTGTCTGTTCCCAGCTGTAGTTATTCTATACATGGATGCTAAGATCTGTACAAGGATCTCTTTGATTTTAGGTTTGTCTGTTCTGTAGCACAGTGCCATCTTGGTATGTAATTATAACTATTAGGCACTGTGATTTTTTCTAAATTTTTGGGGTGGATGGTATTCCTAATTAATTCCTAATTAAATAATGGGTATTTAACCTTAGAAAGGGAGAGAAAATAAGACTATGCAGAAGCGCTACTTCCACATAAGCTTAATTTTCTACTGGATGTTATTTGATACGTCACGTAGTCAGTACATGTCAGAGATGAGTAATGACTTTATAAATTTACAGATTCGAAAGCAGCAGAAGGAGCATGCAGAACTAATTGAGGAATATCGAATCAAGCAGCAGCAGCAGCAGCAGCAGTGTGGAATGGCACCCCACGCCATCATGCCAGGAGTCCAGCCTCAACCACCAATGGTTCCCGGAGGAACGGCACCGGCGATGAATCAGCAAAACTTCCCCATGGTGGCACAACAGCTCCAGCATCAGCAGCACGCAGTGGTGATCCCAGGGCAGCCCAACCCAACCAGAATGCCAAATTTATCGGGATGGCAATCTGCAAATGCCCCTGCGAGTCACATTTCCATTAATCCAGCGAGGATGCAGCCTCCAATGACACCGTTGCCAATTACTCCTGGTACGCCAGCTCCTGTGCCTGGTCCAAATGCAACTGCGCAGTCAGGGCCACCACCAAGGGTGGAGTTCGATGACAACAACCCTTTTAGTGAAAGTTTTCAAGAGCGAGAAAGAAAGGAGCGTTTACGAGAGCAACAGGAACGGCAACGCATTCAGCTTATGCAGGAGGTAGATCGACACAGGGCTTTGCAGCAGAGAATGGAACTAGAACAGCATGGTATGATGGGGTCCGAATTAAATAACAGAGCGTCCTTATCGCAGATACCCTTCTTTAATTCTGATCTGCCTTGTGATTTCATACAAACTCCGCGTCCTCTTCAGCAGTCTCCACAGCATCAGCAGCAACAAATGGGACAAATGCTGCAGCAGGGTCCTGTGAACTCCCCTCCCGCCACAAATTTCATGCAGAGCAGTGAGCGAAGGCCAGTGGGACCTACAGCTTTTGGACCCGATGGATCTGCTGTTCCAGGCGGAGCCCCCAATTTTCATAATGTAAAACAAACTCACGGGAATCTTCCCGGGGCCACCTTCGCACAGAACCAAGTCAGGCCTCCGTTTGCTTCTTCGGTACCTTCGTCTACAGTACCTTCATCGACAGCACTCAGTAGTGGTGCCCCGTGTGGTTCGGACACTAGTGTGCCCCAGGCAACAAACTTCCCTGGATCAAGCCAGTCTCTCATACAGCTGTATTCTGACATAATTCCAGAAGAGAAAGGGAAAAAGAAAAGGACACGAAAAAAGAAAAAGGACGATGACGCTGAGTCAATAAAAGCTCCCTCAACTCCCCATTCAGACATTACCGCACCATCAACTCCGACCATTTCTGATTCTACCTCCACCCCCACAGTTAACACCCCCAGCGAACTTACACGTCATCAGGATGAGCAAGAGGCAGCGGAGTTAACAGGTCCATCAACATCAAATGCAGCAGAGAGCCAGACCTCTCCAGAGCTGGAAAGTAAGCTCCCCAGCAGCAGTTTGCCACAGAAACAGCCAAGTGTAAGTACGGAGGCTGAAAAGGATAAAACAGACACACCTACCAGCATTCAAGAAGTTAAACTAGAAAAGGCAGAAACTGATCAATGCTCAGGTCAAGCTGAGCCTAAAACAGAAAATCAAAGCAGTGTTAAGGTGGAAGAAGATAAGGTCACGTCACAGCCCGCCTCTTCGGCTCAGAGTCCAGCCCAGCCAGCTAGCGTTCCAGCAGCAAAAGGGGAGTCAGGGAACGAACTGCTGAAACACCTGCTTAAAAACAAAAAATCCTCATCTCTTCTAAACCAGAAATCGGAGAACAGCTGTCGAACAGAAGACGAGACTGCTGGGGATAAGAAGTTAACAGAGAAGCAGACTCCACCTGAAGGAGCGGTGAGCATGTTACTGCTTTGTTGTGCAATGATAACCAACAAAGGCTGGTTTGTGTCTTCACTGCAAATGTTTTTGAAAATGTGCAGGAAGGTAACATACCTGCTCAAGGGTGGAATAAACTGATCTAAGGATTTTTTACCTCCATTTCTATCTTTTCTCACTGAGTAAATAATCTATGTTATCAAAAGAGCAAAATGGAGTGACTTCACAGATGAGTGTATTCAGAAATCATTAAAATGCAAAAAACTTTTTTTTTTTTCCTGTGGATAACCATCTTAAAACATGCCACTTCCTAAAATGCACTAAGATGAAGGCACAGTTTTACAGTATGACTCAACTACATTCCAGTATGTTCCTGTACATCATACTCTGTGTCTGTATGTGGCTTTGTGACTCCCCTTTGGTCAGGTAGAGGATGAGCTGTTCACCTTCACAGAGGTGTGGGGCTGGGCTTCATGCACCTCCAGCTGCCCTCTGCAATGGTCTGTGAATGAACCCAAACCCATCCTCATTTTTTGCCAGTGAAAATCCTGCACTCCCTTTGATTTTAAGGGATACCATTTTCTAGGGTTTTTATCAAAAGTGCGAAATTGTTAAATCTCCTGAAATTGCTGGATTTTTGATATACGTAATATTTCTCCAATTACTTTCATTTTAATGGAAGTGTTAACTCTTTGTATTAATGGCAGTGTGCGATTTAATAATTTATAAGGCTCTTAAAAACTAGAAAATGGCTTTCTGTACAGGTAGGCTACACTTGGCACTTAGTATACTTTGATGGCTATTTTACTGTGATCTTTAGTCTCAACAGTTTCATTTCATGACTGCGTAAACTCTAAGTACATCTTCGAAATAAAACGTAAATACATTCAAAATGAATACAAACTGATAAATGTGACTGTGAGCAGCGAGGAACTTAGGTAGGTGTTACAGATCCACGGTTAGAACATACATGCCAGGAATAGCTGCAAGAGCCCTTATGTTAGGGATTGAACAGAGCTGCTCAGAATAATAATTGCTAAAAAGAAATTAGACTTTCTCTTGGCATGACACCATCTGTTGCATTACCAGGTCCCATTCTGATTGTTTTTCCACAGCCATCCTTTTACATGAAGGATGGCTTTGCAAATCAGTACTGAAAGCATTGAATCGAGTGGTACTGAGCAGAACCATTTCACAGTACTGTTTCTGTTCTAAGCTCCAAAGACATTTGTATTACACTAACTTACACGCCTTTTTTTCTGTAACCAAGTTTCCCTTTTATTACCCTCTCATGAAAATCTCGAGGGCTGCATGCTCATGTGACTTTATTTTATTGAGTATTCAGAAGAATATGTTTCTGCTCTGTGTGTTTTAATGATGTTTTCAGACGTCAGTGGTGTTAACGGTAAGCCGTAATTCCGCGCGCAGGGACAGTACAGCAGTTACGGTCGCCAGCAAGACAGTAAAGTAAACAAACCATAAATTCAGTCTGTTATCGATGAGATATATTACTGTGCGTGTTCTTCAGACTATTGTGCGATAAATTTGAATGAACTGTATATTAAAACGTCAAAAATTCCGCTTCTCTTTCTTATTTTACACCAGCAAACTCCAGGAAGCCAGATGCAAGGTGCATTTGGGTGTAGTAACAGCCAGCTTCAGAGAACAGATGTGGGACATGAAACCAAGAAACAGAGAAATAAGCGAACTCAGAGGACGGGGGAGAAGGCGGCTCCTCGGTCCAAGAAAAGAAAAAAAGAGGAAGAAGAAAAACAAGCGATGTACCCTAACGCGGATACATTCATCCAGCTCAAGCAAGTAGGTACACAGAGCCTGGGCAGCTCATCAAGGAGCTTTAAGGAGTGGCTTTCTCATGATGAAAATGAAGTGGTTAATGAAGATGAATTTTGAGTACAGGGTGGAGAACGTTAAAACTTAACAAAACAGGGAAATTTAAAGGTTTGGTTTCATTTCAGTTTGGAATATCTACTGACTTGGCAGCATTCATTAGCCTCAAAGCCATGGAATTCCTGTCTGCTCTGGCAGCAGCTCTGGCTGAGCTGCTGTAGAGCTGGGCGTTGTGGCTCTGGTGGCCTGGGGACCATCTTCCTGAACTAGCAGAGGGGCCTATGTTTGAGGCAATTGTCTGAGAGTGGGTGAATTCCCTTGAAAAAAAAAAAAGTAAAAAGAATAAAAACTACTCTACTAATGATGGGATGTCTGTGATGCTTCCAGTTTATAGTTAGACTCATTTCTAACGTTTTTCTTTACTTTTAATACAGCAGCTTTCTCTCCTGCCTTTGATGGAACCAATAATTGGAGTGAGCTTTGCACACTTTCTTCCCTATGGCAGTGGCCAGCTAAATGGTGGAAATCGACTTGTAGGAAGTTTTGGTAGTGCTACCCTTGATGGAGCTTCCGATTACTACTCCCAACTCATTTACAAGGTACAGCTTTAATCTAGATTTCCACTGTGGGCTCTCTGTGAGAAACGTTGTCATTATTGCTGCGGCTTGGTTGTATTTTGTGCCCTTTGTGAAACCAGAAAAAAACTCTCTTGTTATACTAAATGGGCTGTTCAGTGTTGAAACAGAGATTGGCTTACCCTCAGATAGTGGAAATCAGATCGAGAAACTGTAGTAAACAAATTAAGAAGTATTCCATTTACAAATGGATGCTAAATAGTGAAAATTGTAATTACAGTTTTATGGAGCAGAAAAGGCTGAATTCCCAGTACTTCGCAAAGTCGTTGAAAGCACTAAAGCATTTCTTAATGTGAATTAAATTGGAAATAGACTTTTTCTCATTTGTCCACTAAGCCCTAACTAAGAACTCTGAACAAAACAGACCATTTGTTGATCGGCTAATAACCCTCAGAATTGAAAACTCTGTCTCTGAGATCAGAATAGCAATACTGGGATACAGCAAGACAGTGAACAGAGGGAATCAAAAATGATGCTCAGCTACCCTAATATAAAACTTCAGTAAATGATTTTAAAAGTGGTATTTACTCCAGCCTTAAAAGAAGGGTACTGAGCTGAGAATGAGACCTTGCAGATACGGCTGTTGTGGTCAAAAGCGATGACATTTACTTGCTTTGTATGCATGACTGCCACAAGGATAGATGCTGAAGCTCTCATTTATTTTTTGTCTAAAATACGGTCAGTTAAGTAAGCTACTGAGGAGTAGCTAGGAGCGTGAACTTGCAGAGTATGCTTCTCCATGGTAACTGCTTCAGGGGCAGCTGATCCTGTGCTAAATGTGAGGTAACTTCCTTTCTCGTGAGAAAAGGGTAAGGTAACTCTCATTGGTGGTGAAGGAGGTTCACTGTGGTTTCGTTCTCTTAGTCTTAAATTCAGACCTTTGCTTAAACTGTAGGAACTTGTTGTGGATCCCAAGCAGTTCATAAAAATGCTCTCTGTGCTTTTGTGTAAATAATTTAGCTGTCCTGTCTTGCTGTAACGTGTACTTCTCACACAAACTATGTTTCTCTCATAGTATCATCGATAGAAGAAGGGGAAAACATATTTTCAGTAGTGGATACTTCCATGCATGCGGTCACAGATTTGAGAATTAGCTATCTGTGTTTCAGTGCTATCTCTGGGTGTGAAAATAACTGAGTGGGTTACGTTATCTTGTACTAGAACAAGGCAAGTTTTCACCCTGTGCTTCACTGCTAATTTACAGTTTTTTACTCTCCTGCAGCAGAACAATCTGAGTAATCCTCCGACACCCCCAGCCTCTCTTCCACCCACACCACCTCCTGTGGCATGCCAGAAGTTGGTAAATGGCTTTGCAACCACTGAAGAACTTGCTGGCAAGGCTGGTATGTTAGGAGGTCATGATGGTAAGATTAATACGTACTGTTTCCATAATAAATGAGTCGAGTTTGTAGCAAATTACAAAATAAATAACTGGGATGCTTCTTGGTCTTCTTTATAAAAACAACATGGCTAGCCCCTCTTTAAAGATTGTAAGCACTATTATCTAGATTTATTTTACACCAGTACTCATGTCAATAAGGTTTTTCCTTTCCCTTTTGAAAACAAGTTGAGATCAGATTATTATGGCCACTACAAAGTACTAACCAGTTAGCTGAGCGAGCAGTCTCCTTGAAAAATGTCCTCAGCAGACGTTATCTGTAGTCTATGTGTTTCTAATGCTTGTAATTTGGTCAACTGAAATTGCTTTCTGTTAAGCAAAACTTCATACTGCCTTTTCCTGAGGACTGTTCAGTAATAAAATTCTTCTTTCCAGACTTTTCTCTTTTCATTGTTAAAAAGTTGTTGACTTCAAGTAAAACAAAAATACTCTTACATTGGCAGAAGGCACACTCAAAAGTGCCAAGCCTTTTTGCTCAAAATTTGCTTTTTTATTTAATTATTTTTATAAAAAAAGCATGGAGATTAATCATGAGCAGTCAAATTTTTTTTTCAACTACAAATGGCTGAGAGCTGTGTTACCATCTGCTGTTAATGCCTTGGCTGTATCTGGGAGCCGCCAGTACTTCAGAATGCAAATCAGTAGGAAGGGCTGTACAGATGTCTCATTGTGCTGTCTTTTCTCTGATTGTAGTTACCAAAGCTCTGGGACCAAAGCAGTTCCAGTTACCTTTCAGACCACAAGACGATTTATTAGTAAGAGCAATGGCTCAGGGCCCTAAGACTGTGGATGTTCCTGCTTCGCTTCCAACACCACCTCACAACAATCAGGAGGAGTTAAGGTGGGTTTTCCCGGATATCTTTAAATAATGTGTTTGGAACAGATTCTGCAAACTCTCAGTAGGAGATCAGACTGTGGAGGTGTGAAGAAACAAAACTCATTGTGCACGGCAAACAGTGCATAGTAGGATTCTTTGTTCCAGTTAGCTCCTAGCATTCCACGTGTGAGCGAGCAGTGCAGTGAAAAAGGTGACTTTTGCCTTTGCCACACTCAGTGTCCTGTTATGTTACTAAAAATTTGTTACCTTGTTCTATTAAAAGTGAAAGAAAAATACACAAACGGATACTTTCCATGGAGCAATGTGGTGATGACAGCAGAATGGTGCAAGTGTCAGACAGCCCGAAAACTCCCCTGCTCTACTCAGTTTCAGTTATGGTGTGAGACTTGCTTGCTGGAACATGAGTCTCCCTACAAAGATCTTGCCTTTTCTTCTCCTTTGGCCTGCCTCACCAAGTATTGGTGTGAGGGAGGATGGACTGGGGAATTAAGTTTAACCAGAAAATTAAAGTATTGGATACTGATCTTTACTTAGGTGGATGGAGCCATGGGGAGCAGATGGTTCTGTAAAGGAGCCAGGGCACTGCTGGTGCCTCTGTTTTTCTTTGTCTTTCCCTTGAACCCACCTTGTGCGATGGAGTATTAGCCAGAATTAATGGCCTACCACATAATTCCATTTCATAACTAACAGAGCAAGTTCATGATAATTCCCTGTCAGAGTTTATAGCACTGGCTCTCCAACTGTTTGCTGACTGTTTCCAAAATAGCTTTTTTTTGGTTTTGTTCCAGAGTTCAAGATCACTGTGAGGACAGGGACACTCCGGACAGCTTTGTTCCTTCTTCCTCTCCTGAAAGTGTGGTGGGAATGGAAATAAGTAGGTATCCAGACTTGTCAGTCGTGAAGGAGGAGAACCCAGAACCTGTACCATCTCCCATCATTCCCATCCTACCTAGCAGTACTGGAAAAGGTGAGACTGCAGCAGAATGAACAATTAGAACTAGTCTTTCTTTTATTCTCTTTTATTAGTTGTCATTCATATGCATGTAAGTTTAACCTAGGATATTTTGTTTTATTTTCAGGTTCAGAAGCCAAAAGGAATTACATAAAGTCAGAACCTGGTTCTGGAGCATTACCTGGTTCTGGCTTCTTTGCCTCTCAGCTTGGTCCATCCCAGAATGGTCCTAAATCTGGCCTTATATCTGTAGCAATCACATTACATCCCACAGCTGCTGAGGTAAAAGAAGCCTGTTAACTTCTGTTGTATTTTATTTATAAATTCTTCAAATAATGGATCTGAAGGGGGTTACAGCATAGTAAAATTAAACAGCTGTTGTAATCTTCTAATAATTTGTGTTACTTCTGTCTTGCTGCCTGTCTGGTGAAAACAAAGCTGTGTTCTTATTACTGTTTTTAGAATATTAGTAACGTTGTGGCGGCCTTCTCCAATCTGCTGCACGTCCGAATTCCCAACAGTTACGAGGTTAGTAATGCTCCAGATGTCCCATCCTCCATGGCAGCAGCCAACAGTCACAGGGTGAACCCATCTATGGAGTACAGGCAGCACTTACTGCTTCAGGGTCCTCAGGCAGGGTCCATGGGACCTGCCAGGATCTCAGGGTCTTACGGACTGAAGCAACCCAGTGTGCCATTTCCTGCAAGCAGCAATGGTAAGTGGGCATCGGTTCCTCTAAATCTGCAGTACCAGAATTCTAATCGAGTTAGTATTAATGCATGCCAATTTTATTAATTCATGCTCTATAATGAGTTGATTCTCATTCTCAATAATACTAATGTAGTCATGCAGACCTGCTCCTGCTAACGTCCTGATCCAGCTCTGACTTCCATTCTGTTACGCACTTCACTCTCAGTGAGATATTTCTTCCAGTAGTACCCGACATTATTAATGTTACGTCTGGTCTGTTTTTAATTCCATTGTTCTAGAAGGTTGTAACTGTGCTGGAAAATTTTGTGCAAGTCTTTAAGGATGTATTGCTCTGTTGTTTTAATCATTTCATTTACAACAATTTATTTTTGCCTTGTTCACACAGGTGCTTTTGGTCTGGTTTAAACAATTTCCCCTTCAGGACCTAGTTTAAAGCTTGCCTTCAATCCCCTGTCCAGGAGGATGCTACTCCTCTAAGCCACTGAAGAATGCTGTGTCTTCTCAGGAATTTGATCTAATCTGCTATTCGATCTAATCTGCTAACAGACTTCTCTGTTTCCTAGGTATAGCTGGCTATAAGGATCACAGTCAAAATATTGCAGAAAGCTCAGCACTGAGACCTCGATGGTGCTCTCATTGCAAAGTGGTGGTTCTTGGTAGTGGTGTGCGCAAGTCCTTCAAAGACCTGCCTTTCCATAAACAGGTACTGCAGGGGAAGTAAAGTTCCTTGCATGTGGTGGTCAGTAAGCAAATGCAGGTAACAAAGACTGCTGTGTAATGTTCCAACTGGTAACCGCTTCCTAGTGTCCTCGTAGTCTCCCTTTTTCTGAGAGCCCTAATTCAGGATCAGACATTCAAGCACACTTGTAGTGCAAATAACAGATGTCAAAGTTGTTGTATAAAATGTATTTCAGTAAATTCCATGAAAGAGGCCCCATAAATGGCGGCCTCCTAAATTGTGCTGCTACTCTCCTTCCACAGCCACTTCAGGGACCTTAAGAATTCAAAAAGAGACTATTTGTAAGGCCGCTTCACAGTCATTCCGTGGAATCACAGAGTGGTTTGGGTTGGAAGGGACCTTAAAGATCATCTAATTCCAACCCTCAGCCACAGGCAGGGACCCCTGCCACCAGCCCAGGCTGCCTGTAGCCCCCTGTAGGTACTGCAAAGTTGCTGTGAGGTCACCATGGAGCCTTCCTTCTCTTCTGTGGGCTGAGAGAGTTGGGGTTGTTGAGCGTGTCCTGATAGGAGAGGTGCTCCAGCCCCTTGATTACCTTCGTAGCCCTCCTCTGGACTCACCCCAACAGGTCCCTGTCCTGGTGCTGGGCCCCAGAGCTGAGCACAGGCTCCAGGTGGGATCTGACGAGAGCAGAGCAGAGGGGGACAATCCCCTCCCTGCCCTGCTGCCCACGTTGTGTTGGTGCAGTCCAGGACACGGTTGGCTTTCTGGGCTGTGCATGAATACTGCTTGCTCATGTTGAGCTTCTCATCCACCAACACCCCCAGGTCCTTCTCCTCAGGGCTGTTTTCATTCCATTCTCTGCCCAGCCTGTATTTGTACTTAAAGCACTATAACAGCGAGAGTACTTTTACTCTTCCTGAGCAATAAGCAGTCTTCAGTCTCAGAGTCTTACATTTTAAATTGTTTTTTGTGTAAACAGAATCCCAGGCTGCTCGTTACGGTCATAGCAAGATACGGAGTATTGCACAGGGAACTGTAATTCAGTAAAAAAAGTACCATTGCTGTTTGTTTGAATAAGATTTAGATGATGATGCAACCAGGTATACAGTCAAAATTTATATTCAAAATTAATGGGTTCGTGTAGTCAGAAAAACACTGAACTCCCAGTAATGTTTTGCAGATGGATCAGTAGATAAAACAGTATGAACTGCCTTTGACTAGCCTAAAATGAGATGTTCTTTTGTCATCTAAAGATAAAAGAAAATGGATTTTTGCTTTGCATGTGTGCCTGTGGAGCAGATGGGTGCATGGTATTAGAAAGTTTTATTTTGATCATTAAACTTCTGTTAACGGCAGAAAAGTAAATTTCTGTGAAGAAACGCAGAAGAACAGGGTTGTAGGTGGTGTTATCTGTCAAATAATCAAGTATTTTTATATCACAGTAGCACTCGTTACTTCCCAAATGTTCTACAAATAAAGAGGTAGACGGTTTCTAGCCAGATTGGAAGACTTGTTTCATTGCACTTAGTATGTGAAGAACTGTATTAAACTGCACTTCTGATAATCCTCCATGTTTGATCCCCAGGATCCCCAAGAAGGGCCTGATAAAATGAAGGACGTTGTATTCTGTAGCAACAACTGCTTTGTTCTTTATTCAGCAGCTGTGCAGGCAAAAAACTCCGAGAACAAAGTAAGTACCGAATGCTGGTGAATCCTAGCGGGCAGAGATGGCTGCAGCTATTTTTTGAAAAACAGAAATGGGGTGGGAGGATCAGACACGGAAATTCTGAACCGTCAGTGTGAAATAACATTCGTATTTGCAGAGCCTTCTGTCTGCCAGAGGTACAGGTCAGAACACGAGCCATCCTGTGCTGTCTTCACAGGCTTTGAAGATGCAATCTCAGAGAAGTAGTCCATGGGTTAAGATTGTCTGGGCATTGTTAGAAACCACAGATACCTCTTTAGGAGTTATTTTCTCCATTTTGATTTGGCTTATATGCAGTAAAAGTCTTACATCTATGCTAACATCTGAATGCCAAGTTCACAAAACATTTGTGTTTTCTTAATGCATCAAAAAAAAATAATTCAGTTACTTGGGTGAAGTTGCCATTTTAAAGCATTGATTACCAAAACGATAACAAAGAGGCTGCTGACTGACAGTGACAAGGAAAATTAGCTTGTAATTAATGGAAAAATAGTTTCTTAAAAACTTCTTCAACTTAAATTGAACTTAGGCCATGGATTTTTCCCAGGTTAGGGGATAGGATGAATGTCCAGAAGAGGCCACTTTAGTTCTCTACCTGCTGACGCTGTGAGGGATGTGCAGCAACTTGGGGAAACTCAGCACTTCTGCAGAGGGCCTTTTTCCTTGCTTTGTCCGGGTGCTTTCAGCTTCAAATGAATATAATGGGTTAAATCTGTAAGGTTCAGGGTGGTGCCACTGTAAGGTTAGCAGGCCTTCGAGTACATTCTCAAATTGTAGTTAATAATAACGAAATCTTACAAGAACACTTAAATTCATCCATTTAATCATGTAAATGAAATAGTCTTCATTCAGGCCCACACAATGGTGAATTTTATTTTCTCATAGATAAAAACGTTCCGGTACTTTTAACTAGCTTGGTTTCTATTTAGGGTAGACCAAACCCACATTTTTTCCCCAACCAGTGGACAGAACGGGCAACGTGCTTCCAGCACTACCTCATTAATGACTTCTCACATCGTCACATGCTTACCGTAGAACATGCAGCCTGCCTTCAGATGCATCATACTTATTTTTTCAGAAGAAACAACAAAATACTGGATAAGGAGATAAAAATGTTTACATCCGCGTGCTTGCACAAGTGTATCGCCGCATACGTAATTAATTATGTGTCACATTCAGCCTCCCAATCCTTTCATTTATTCTTTCAAGACTAATCACACAAACCACAGTAGGCACTCTTAATCTAAATTTCCCTTGTTCCCTTTGTTCTCCTTTTTTTTTAAAATAAATCTCTGCAGGTTTAATTCTTGTTTACTGTAACCGAATGGTTAAGACCTCAAAGTGTGTATGCCTAATGCAGAGCTGCACAGGAATCTCCTTGTCACTTGTTTCCAGGAAATACGTGGCATCAATTCTCAGTCTTCCCCTTCTAGCAAATAACAAGCTTCTTGTTCTTCAAATTAATTCTGTGACCCATATTTTCGGTTATTTTGTGACAGAACTTTCTAAAAAGACCTAAAATGTAAATCCCTCAGTTACCTCTAGAGCATTTGATTAGTTTTTCATTCAAAAGCTGTACACGGATTATTTGCTTTTCCTGTGAAGTTGTAAAGGGTGCCGTGTTCTGGGTTGACTGGGAGACCTGCTGTGCTCTGTATCCCAGCACAGGCTGTGATAAAGCAGGTAATTTCCATCTCTCTCTGTCGCTGCATCATGATGTTAGGCGTTCAGAGTAGCCTCTTCAGTCCAGGTCTGACCTGAAGGTTTTCAAGACTCATGTAATGGTTGGGGATTTTTTTCTTAAGAGTTTTCTCTTGGTTTATCAGGAGTCGGTTCCATCTTTGCCGCAGTCACCGATGAAGGAGAGGCCACCCAAAGCGTTCCATCAGTACAGCAACAACATCTCCACCTTGGATGTCCATTGTCTGCCTCAGCTGCAGGAAAAAGCGTCTCCACCATCCTCACCCCCAATCATGTTCCCCCCTGCATTCGAAGCAGCCAAGGTAGAGGCGAAACCGGACGAGCTTAAGGTAACGGTGAAACTAAAGCCTAGGTTAAAAGCAATACACAGCAGTCTTGATGACTGTCGGCCTCCAAGTAAGAAATGGAAAGGCATGAAGTGGAAGAAGTGGAGCATTCAGATTGTGATTCCTAAAGGATCGTTCAAACCTCCTTGTGAAGAAGAAATAGATGAATTTCTCAAAAAACTGGGCACAACCCTTAAACCAGATCCTGTGCTTAAAGACTACAGAAAATGTTGCTTCTGTCATGAGGAGGGCGATGGATTAACTGATGGACCAGCGAGGCTTCTGAACCTGGATTTAGACCTTTGGGTCCATTTGAACTGTGCTCTTTGGTCTACAGAAGTCTACGAGACACAAGCTGGTGCCTTAATAAACGTGGAGCTAGCACTGCGGAGAGGCTTGCAGATGAAATGCATGTTCTGTCACAAAATGGGTGCCACCAGCGGTTGTCACAGGTTAAGGTGCACCAATATTTACCACTTTACCTGTGCCATTAAAGCACAATGCATGTTTTTTAAAGACAAGACCATGCTTTGCCCCATGCACAAACCAAAGGGAACTCATGAGCAAGAACTCAGTTACTTTGCAGTCTTCAGGAGGGTCTACGTGCAGCGCGATGAGGTGCGGCAGATCGCTAGCATCGTGCAGCGGGGAGAGCGCGACCACACTTTCCGCGTGGGGAGCCTGATTTTCCACGCCGTCGGTCAGCTGCTGCCGCAGCAGATGCAGGCGTTCCACTCCTCCAAAGCGCTCTTCCCCGTGGGCTACGAGGCCAGCAGGCTGTACTGGAGCATGAGATACGCCAACAGGCGCTGTCGCTATCTCTGTTCGATCGAGGAGAAGGACGGGCTTCCACTGTTTGTCATCAAGGTTGTGGAGCAAGGCCACGAAGATCTGGTCCTCACTGACACAACACCAAAAGGTAAATTTTATCGGCTAAGGTGATGACTTTTGTGGGTCTGCTGTTTGTTACTAATGGTACTTACCACCTGTGATAAATGTTCCAAACCAATTTTGCAGACACTGCTCTAATTCAGACATTGCAATGTTAGAGGGAGCTTCCAGGATCTGTTTTAATTTAACACTCTGAAGACTGAGGACACCTCTGAAGAAGCCATACGAGCTGCAAATAAAAGATGATTTGTTACAGGTTCAGCTGAGGTTAAAATTAAATAGTAAGAATGGCAGTACAAGTTTTCTTTCCTGAAAATTGGCTTTGTTTAAATGTGATACTGCTACACCATATCTTCACATCAGTCCTGCTGAGGTTTCTGTGCAGTAAAAGGACAGTGAGGTTCCCGAGGTGTTCTCCGGGCTGGGAGCACTGACTCTGCTGGGTGAGGACCAGCACGTTTGAGCATAAACGTGTGGCAGGGCTTGGGAACCTGCGGTGCTTTGGGTTTTGACCACTTTGTGCTGTGGGTGCTGATAGGCCTGGCCCCGCTCTGTCCAGGTAAACCTCAGCAGAATTTTCCACATGCAGCTGAGAGCTGACAGGAATCCGTTTATGGAGAAAGGCCACACAGGTAACTTCAGCAACCTTGTGCAGGTTTTCTTAGGAGAATCTCTTCCGTAGCTTCAGCAAGCCCCCTGGGTCCCTGAGGAGAAATGTTTATTACTGGCAGGGAACGGGAGGTTTCCATGCTACGAATACCAAAAGCTCCGCTCCCAAGAAGCAAGGAAGGGTACAGCAGGAATAATAAGCTGCTTTGGAACTCGTTCAAGACAAAATAGTATCTCATCAGATCCCTTGCCATTTTGCTTAAGAAACGCTGGCCTTGACAGCAACAAACACCTTTCCAGTATGAGTTTCTGGTTCCTCCTATCTTCAGGCGTGAATTTTAAAACCAGTACAGTGGACTTCAATTTTTTTTGATCCGTGTAATTCTTTCCCGTGTGGTTGTGTAGGTGTGTGGGATAAAATCTTGGAGCCTGTTGCTTCTGTTAGAAAAGAGTCTGAAATGCTCCAGCTGTTTCCTGGCTACTTGAAGGGTGAAGACCTCTTTGGTTTGACAGTCTCTGCGGTGGCAAGGATTGCCGAATCGGTGAGTCCTCACCATCACGGTGCTTGCTGGATCACCCCGAATTGTTGGCTATCTCATACACACGTGAGAAAGGGAGCAGGAGGAAGTGTGGAAAGCGAAACGTGTCATTACGTGCCGTGAAGTGATAATTACTTGGCTTTTCTTTTTGTTTGTGTCTCTTCTTTTGCAGCTTCCAGGGGTTGAGGCCTGTGAGAATTACACTTTCCGCTACGGCCGAAACCCCTTAATGGAACTTCCTCTTGCTATCAACCCCACGGGCTGTGCCCGTGCCGAGCCCAAAATGAGTACCCATGTCAAGAGGTTTGTGTTAAGGTATTTTGTTTTAATTTCACATAGTACAGCCCAGGGTTTATAGGCTGCTTAGGGTTATTTGTGCTTTCGTCTGCTGCTTACAAACCCTGTCGTCTTTGGCTGTGTATGTGCATGCCCAAATCAACGGGATTGCTGTGTCGTCTCCGCTAGCTGGCTTTAAGTGTGTGTGCGTCTCAAAGAATTTTTTTAATGGGCTTTGTGGCTGTTTTCAGAGAAATCTTCAGTTTGTTTTGTATTTTTTCCTGTTACATGCCCAATTCCTACAGGCCTCACACCTTGAATAGCACCAGCACATCGAAGTCATTTCAGAGCACAGTTACAGGAGAACTGAATGCGCCTTACAGTAAGCAGTTCGTCCATTCCAAGTCCTCTCAGTACCGAAAAATGAAAACCGAGTGGAAGTCCAACGTGTACCTGGCTCGCTCTCGCATTCAGGTCAGTTCTCATTGGAGGAAATTCTTACACTGATTTGTATTTAGACTTATTTTTATATATTGCATACATATTTTTCATTTGTTTTAATATAAATTAAATTTCTCTATTGTTTTATTTTTAAAAATGAATCAAATTGCAAAATTCCTTAAATTCTGTACCAAAATTTGGCAATTCGTACACGACAATCACTTCATTAAGACTCTGAAGCAAGACTTGTTACTAATTACTGCAAATACCATAAACGTTTATTTGTTAGTTGTCTAGAAAAATGCACTACTTCATTTCAAGGTGGTTTTGGCCACATTTCTCAACAAGTTACTAAAAATAAATCCATGAATATGCCGTGGAAGCATGACCTCCCCAGACCAAGCTGAGAAAAGTGGCATGGAACAGCACAGAGAGTTCAACACGCGACTGCATTCATAAATGGGTTTCTTACAGTTTCTGTGTAATTGTTTGTGGTTTTGCCCCACAGCCTATTGTGCAAAAGCTTCATATCTGTGCGTGTGAACGTGGTTGTTGTTTGTTTTAGGTTGGACTTAACTGTGCTGTTGTGTTCCCCTTACGTTTCTCCATTCTTGTGAGGCGCCTCCTTTATTTTTCAGTGAATTTGTAATCTTCCCACAGTCAGTCGTAAGGTGTAAGAGGTGTAAGAGAAGCCTGCTTTCTCACCTAGACAGAAGCCAAGTATGTTTTATTGCATCTTAAAATTTTTCTGTAAACCTGAGTTTTTCATCCGGACTGTTCCAACACGAGTTGCTTTTCTGTGCTACTTCATCCTTCCGGGGTAGTTTAATTTTCTTTCACGTGATTTTGTGCAGGAATGGTTTTGGGGCATGGTGAGGAATGCAGTGTCAATGTAAATTTATTCTGAAATTCTAAATCACCACGTGTTTTTTATAGGGCCTGGGCTTGTATGCTGCTAGAGACATTGAAAAGCACACTATGGTCATTGAATATATCGGAACTATTATCCGCAATGAGGTGGCAAACAGGAAAGAGAAGCTTTATGAATCTCAGGTACGGGCTGCTGTTTGGTCACTGTTTCTTTCCCCTTCCTCATTCCAACATTCATATCGCTAGACAAATGCTCTCTGCTGGAGGAATTTGTGGGTCATGAAGAGAGGTGAGCCATGGCTGCAGCAGGTAACGGGAGTCAGGTCCCCTCTGTGCGCTGCTGTGCCCTAAATGCAGTAGGCTAAAAGTACAGCCACAGGAGGCTCCAGCTTCTTATTAAAGGACCTCAGAGTACTTAAATATTTAACAAACCTCGCAGCACCCTAGCCAGGCAGGTAATGCATATTCCCATTCCTGGAGGAAAAAGAAAGAGCTTTCAGAGAGCTGTCAGGACCTCAATTTTTAATGAGAACTTCAAAGCAATTTTCTTTGCGTAACGTAGCAGTATGGTAACAGTTAATACGCATTTGTGAAGCACTTGAAGAAACCCAAGCTATTAGTACACTGTTGGAGGGAAATACTAATTTGACAGATGTGTGGTGATGACCCACGCAGTCCCTCCAAAAGCAGTGAGGGTGATGGCAGCATGCCACTGGCAGACAAAGTGTGCATCAGCACTCTGTCCCCAGCGAGCCAGCGGGTGTCTGGCCGTGTTTACAGGACGCTTGGAGATCAGCCATGTCGCTGCTCGGTTTTCATCATCGGCAATTATTTAAAATCTGTTTCTTTC
Source organism: Heteronetta atricapilla (assembly GCA_011075105.1). Classification (NCBI taxonomy): domain Eukaryota; kingdom Metazoa; phylum Chordata; class Aves; order Anseriformes; family Anatidae; genus Heteronetta; species Heteronetta atricapilla. The sequence goes on along the minus strand of CM021732.1, from coordinate 7,107,269 downwards.
TCAATTCTTTTCAGAATCGCGGGGTGTACATGTTCCGCATTGACAATGACCACGTCATCGATGCTACCTTGACGGGAGGTCCTGCAAGGTGGGTGGCTCTGGAGACATCCCTGGCCTCGTTCTGGAGAGCTGTCCCTGTCCCCTGGGGGCGGCTTGTTGAGGGACTCGAGTCTGTGCCTTTCTCGATGGCCTCTCCTCTGCAGGCTGGCACCTTCAGTCTTTAGACCGTCCCACTGAAATAATGTCATCTTTTTCATCAGCTTTACTCATCTTTGATTGTATTTCATGGCAGCTATGAAGAAAGTGGATTTTTTTTTAACATTTTATTTTTTTTGGCATCTTCTAGGTAAAGAAACAAGTACAGAGTAATATAATTTTATCTGGAAAGTCAATGCACCCCGAAGCTAAGGTCATTCTAAGGTTTGGTTTAGATATGTCTCAAAAGATGCATTTTCTTAAAAGGTTACCTTTTTCAAACTCTGTTCTCGTAGGTATATCAACCATTCGTGTGCACCTAACTGCGTGGCTGAGGTGGTGACTTTTGAGAGAGGACACAAAATCATCATTAGCTCCAGCAGGAGAATTCAGAAGGGGGAGGAGGTAGGACTGTCTCCTTTGTTTTTACGTCGCTGTTGCCACTTAGGTTCCTTGCTAGATATTTACCCAGTTCCTACAGCCGCCAGCACCAATTGTTCGTGCTGTGGCGGGGAAGACTGACATTTCCCTTCCCCTTTCCCATGTTAAATGTTGCCAGTTCCTACAGGTGCAGTGTTTGATGCATTTAAACTGTAGCTACAAGGGAAGACGTAGTCACATCCATTTTTGGTAACCTCTCTCCTGCATCTTTTTCCAGCTTTGCTACGACTATAAGTTTGATTTTGAAGATGACCAGCACAAGATTCCATGTCACTGTGGAGCTGTAAACTGCCGAAAATGGATGAACTAGAATGCATTCCTTGCTGTCTTTTGAGGGCTGCTTGTCCCTAGGAAGAAGTGATTCACATTTTGATTTTGTCGACATAAAATTGTTGCCTTTTTGAAGGGAAGAGAAAAAATCACTTCTGGAAGTACACATTTCTCCTCAAGTATTTAAAAAAAAGAAAAAAAGAAAAAAAAAAAAAAGGAAAAACAAGCACCAGAAGCAAGCCGGCAAAATCTGAAGCTAACTTTCCAGACACGTGGAGGTTAAACTGAATTAACAGAATGGTCCAGCACTTTTGTTTTTGAGCTCACTAAGGAGAAACTGTTTAACTTGGGCAAAGAACTGATGGCTGACCTGCGGAAGTGCAGGTGGGCACATATGAATGTAAGACTGAAATCACCAGCGAAAGGGAGAAGTCCAAAGTGCTGGCCACAGCCTTATTTGATAAAGGGGCAGGCCCTCTAATTAAAGAAAAATTTTAAATAAAAGTAGACACCACTGAACAAGGAATGTACTGAAACGACTTCCTTAGGGATAGAGCTAAGGGAAAAATAACTTGCACTAAAATACATTTAAATACTTGATTCCATGAGTCAGTTTATTGTAGTTTTTGATTTCTGTAAAATAAGAGAACCTTTTTGTATTTATTATTGAATAAGTGAATGAAGCTATTTTTAAAAAGAAAGTTAGAAGAAAGCCAAGCTGCTGCTGTTACCTGCAGAACTAACAAACTCTGTTACTTTGTACAAAAGTGTAAATATTTTGAGAAAAAAAAAATACAGTATAAAAATAGTTATTGACCAAATGCTACCAGACTCTGCAGCAGTTCGGGTGCTTATTATAAAATGTCAATAGGGATGTTACAATATGATCTCATGTATTCACAGACATGCGATTACAATTACGGAATAACCAAAATCTCAATTTAAAGAGAGAGGGTTTTTTTTATGTTTCAAGCAGTCTCAACTGTGGTCTATTAGAATTTTTTTAAGTAAACCTTAAGCCTGGTCCAGGGCGTGTATATTACAAATAAGACTTTTGTAGATGTTTGGGTAATTTAGATTAATTTTATTTGTATTATATTGTTGCATCCCTATTTCTTAAGTCAGGTTTTTTGTGCTTAAAATTTGTGATAACTGTGAATAACTGCTAAAACCACCCAAAATAGGGGCTGAACATGGTTTTTTCTTCAGCAAAAGTAGTCAAGATTAGGTGAGTGTTCAGCCTACATTAAATCATGTAAACAGCATAGAATCATGTAGTTGGAGCTTAAGTCTGATATGATAGCCTTCTTAAAAGGAAAACAAGGAAAAAAAATTAGATGTAATGTGCTTGCAGCTGCAGGACGCTGGCAATAGGGTTTTGGAAAATGTAATTTAAAGATGTGTTTGTATGGATTGTTTTTGTTTACATTTCTTTAAAAAAAAATAAACACTGTTTTGTGTTTGCTTGTAGAAATTTAATCAGCATTTTGAACCAGGTTAGCTTTTTATTTTGTACTTAAAATTCTGGTACTGACACTTCACAGACTAAATATAAAAAAAATGAAGTTTTTTTTTTGTGTGCACAATTAAAGTGGACTGTAAACTGTTGGTATATTCAGTAATACAGTTCTGAACTTGTAATGTATATGGCATGATGTATTTTTATCTTACAGAATAAATCAATTGTATATATTTTTCTCTTGATAAATAGCTGTATGAAATTGTTTCTTGAATATTTTTCTTCTCTTGTACAATATTCCAACATCCTACCAGTATTTGTCCTACAGTTTTTTCTGTTCTGTATAATAGTATCTAATGTTGGCAAAAAAACAAAAACAACACAAAAAAAAAGAATTTTTTGAAGTATACAGAGTGTTATGGGTTTTGGAATTTGTGGAAACAGATTTAGAAGATCAGCATTTACAAATAAAAATATTTTACATCTATAAATTATTACCCTCCTGTTTTCATTCAGGGTGTCTGCCTTCTCGTTGTCCCTGGATCTCGCTGGCTGCTTCCAGCAGCGAGCAGCAGCGGTGAGAAGGCGCCGAGTGCCGTTCCCCTGCTCTCCCACGTGCCCTGCCACCTCCCGTGCATCCTATCAGATGCCATCACTTGCAATTGTTTTTTCCCCCCAGACAATCTTGGCTGAAAAAAAAGAGGAAAGGGAGTCTTCTGCTGCAGCGAACTTGCCTGATGCCGAAGAAATTTGTATTAAGCCTTCGTCCTTTGAGCTGGAGCTGGTCGCAAGCAGCCTGAGTGGTGTCCTGCTCGTCCTGCCCAGCCAAATCCCCGACAGCTGTTGGCGGTCACTCAGAGGAAGAAAAGCAAATGCCACCCAGTCACAGGCAATGTGCACATCTCCCTGCACAGAGACCACGTAACTGAGTGGGGACGGATGCTCATAGAAACGCTCATCACCAAAACCTGACCAAGGGAGGTGACTGCCAAGAGCGGGCTTTGGCCAGCAGCAACCTTTCACTGCAGAAACGCTGTGCCTCCAAAACGCCGCTGTGCCACCTCCTTCCTGGAAGCCACCCCCGTGCCCTCAGGCCTCACAGCAGTGCAGCAGGTGAGGGGAGCCCTTCATGGGCAGCCTCGGCCCCTTCCTGTCCCCCCCCGCCCCAGCTCTGGCCGTGGCTCCAGGCCCTCGCGCTCAACACAGCAAGCGTGGGGCTCAGTCTTGTCACTGCCCGCAGCATCTGGCTTTGCACATGGTAGAAGAGGAGCCGTGAGCCCCTTGGAGGTAGGGTTACCCGGCCTTCAAAGGGAAAGACTAAAAACATTTTAGGTAGCTAACATAAGTGAGGTTAAAAACAAGTCGTATTTATAGCAAGAGGGAGGTGGAAGCTTTATATTAAGCCGCAAGCCAGTTGCAGTTCAGCAGGCCATCATTGTACGGACTCATCTCTTACTGCAGGCCTGAAGACCACGTGTACTGAGTTGGTTTCGAGAGCAGTCCCCAAATTGCCTCACAGATCAGCAAAAGGTCAAAAATTGACTGTGGCAATAGACCTAGACCGTAAATAAATACTACAGCAAAAGCTGCTGGGAGCAGCTGTAGCAGCATGGCCATCACCCAGGTGTCCCATAGAAGCAGGCATCTGTGCAATGAGAGGCCTCGCCGTGTCCTGCACAAACCCACCTGGAGCTGCTGGTGCTGGGGCACTGCCCTCGCTGCCAGGGATCAGCTGGAGGCCACCCGGGGCAGCGCTGCACCACGAGCTGCTTCGAGACTCCAGGATCTCCTGCAAGGGCCCAAGAGACCTGGCGAGAGGCTGAGTCCAGGCCCGAAATGCAGCCACTGGGGTTGTTTTCAGGGGCCTCCCTGGGTAGGAAGGAGCTGGCTGGTGTCTGACTTACATTACAGTGAGTGATCTGGAGGAAAACCCACTTCAGCCGACGGTTGGGGTTTATAATCAAAGGCTGCTTACCTGGTTCCTCCCTGGGACTCAGCTTCTGCTCCTTCTGAAAGAGGCAAAAAGCTGCACAGCAGCAAGGAACCGCTCTTACCTGCTCGTTGTCTTGCTCTTGCACGTTTTTCTCCCCTTGTGGCTGCCCGCTGAAGGCCCCAATGCCGTTTGGCCCAGGTGATGCCGTCCTCGCCGCAGGAACGCTGGGTCTGTAATTACTCCAACAGCGTCATGACTCACTCGCCTCCCGCTGCCCCAATGTCAGTAACAGGATGCCAGAGCGTTTGTGTGGCTGGAAAACATTTCTGCTTGCCCGAGTTAAAGGGCAAGGCTGCCCGGTGCTGCTGCCATTTGAACTGCGTGCTTCCTGGGGAAGGCAGGCGGCTCGGGCATGATGGATCAGGCCACATGCTAAGGAAAAACACGCTGGGTAAGAAACGTTTTTCTGCAGCAGCTTCCACACACACTGAAGAAGGACACCAAGGAAAGGTAAATAATGAAATAAAAGAACCTGGGGAAGGACACAGAGAACTGGAGAGGAAGAAAAACCAGAAATTACCTGTCAAAGCCTTCAAAGAAGAGAAAGAAAGAACCATCTGGGAGGAAAAGGGAGTGAAAAACGAGGGAAGACCTCAGTTGTGTGACTGTGGGTTTGCATCAGCCTCCTACCTGGTGCTTTCCGGTCTGATGGCTACAAAGAGTACAGCCATGCTGATTAATAAAAAAATGATACTTTATTTTAAATGCAGCTACTGTCATGGGTCATCAAAATAGACTTTGTAATAGTTACTTCTCTTGTTTTAAATATGAGGTGACGAATGACAGCTAAGAATTTAAACTACATAAAATGTCCTAAAACTGGAAATTAAAAGAAGTAAATTTAAATACCGCAAATGACAATTTTCAGAAGATAAAAGGGAATAAAAATATTTTCCAGGTAAAGTAAAATAATTTGGCCAGTAAAACCATACTAAAAAAATGTAAATTAATGAGATACTGTGCATGAAATACTCAAAAATGACTCCTTTCTGTCATTCAAAAGATCCACAAGGCTAAAATCTCATGATTTAAATTACACCGCTCTAATAATTTCTCTTACTTAAAAACAGTTCAGTTATCCAGGATAGTCCAAGGGACCGCGCCGGGTCTGTAGCAGGGCTGGTCCCGCTGCGCCTGACACGGGGCCGGTGACCGCCCGGCCCTCCTCACGCCCGCAGCGGGACGTTTGTGCAGGGTCCTTGCGATGGCTGTGGTGGGGGTAGCAGCAAAGGGCTCCTCGCAAAGCCCTCCAGAGTGACCTCAAGTGGCTGAAGGGGATCCTGGTCTTGGCTCAACGCTCCGGGGCTGGCTGGCTCAGCTCTCAAAATGCCACTGCTGAGGCAGGGACCCGTCGCAGATGGCCATGGTCACGTACCCTTTGTGGCTGAGCGGGTCCACCACCTTCATGCACTGCCCCACGGAGACCTGGTAGAGGCGGTTGTTCTTCTGGAGAAGAGAGGAAAACCGGATTCATTTCTTAAAATTTCCGTCCTACGCCGCTGTCACACTGAAGCTGAAACTGATGCTTATGGGGGCTGACGCTGCCTCCACTGGGGGCCAGGCCTAGTGCGGCACAACTGGCTTGGTAATCTCAGGTATAGTCATAATTAAACCCATAATTAAACCCTGATGTCATGTTAGTGGTACCGTCGCTTGTCAAGGCATTCATTCCAAGCAACGTGCTATAAATACGCCAGCCACGCCGCTTACCCCAAACGTCCACTGCTGGGAGCCACCAGAGCCATGGCATTTCATGAGACGAGGCGGATCGGACGAGCGTGTCTCCGACACATCCAAGCAAAGGAGATTATTCAAAATCAGCTCGTGGTCTTCGTTGTAAACCCAGACCTGAGAGCAGAGAGAGAAAGACTTTTATCAGAGTGTGTAACAAGAGTTTTCAGGTGTCAAAGAGGTGCCCTGCGCTGCTTGCTGCCTTTTTTCCAGCAAGCAAAATGCAGCTGCGGAGCTGCGTTGCCTTCCCAGCTTCCCAGAGCATCGCCCTGCGCCCAGGCACCTACAGGACTCTGCCTTGTCCCCAGGCAGACTTCTTTTCCTAGCCGTGCCCTGCCAAGGCTGAGACCGGGCCGCCTGCTTCACAACCACTTTGTTTTAGCTGAACCAAGACGAGAACGCCTGGATCAGGACCTCAGGAACCTACACAATGCCCCAGCAACTCCGCTGGTGGGGAGAACTGAATTCAGCCCCTCTCCAAGGCTGAGATGGACAAAGCAGGAATTCACGGATTCACGTTTCCAGCTTGGATTGTGCTTGGGTTCCTGAATTTGCACAACTCGTTCAGGAGGTTTCTTTGTTGTCACACTGAAACCGCTGCACCTCTAACAGCCAGCAAGGACACACTGCAGCTCTCAGCGTGCCCTCTCCCACGTGTTAACGTGGCACAAGCCACAGGTATTTGTACTGCTGGGGTAAAACACCGCTGGGCACCTTTGGTTGCTGCAGTTGGTGCCCAAACCCCGCTGGCTCCAGAAGCACGGACCCACAGGACTAAGCTCTGGCGCCGCAGCACGTGCCCTCCTTGCCCTTTCTGCATCCCCAGGAAGTCTGCACGAGTTTCACGCTGTATGTAAGACATCTAACTCCAGGCAGCAAAAAGCAAGCAAACAGAAGTAATTCTGATCCCTGGTTGTTGGGAGGCTTGATGGGATCGCACACGAGCTGCTGGGTGGAGCTGTGGTTCAGGACGCTGCCTCGGCTGGACAGCACGATGGAGAGGCACGCAGCTTGCTCCTTAGCCTGACGCCTACAACGGCTCCCTTGGAGAAATGCAGGTGTTCCATCAGCATTTGTCCCAGCCTCAGGAGCTCTGTGCTCTCTAACATACTTTTTCAGTTTATACCCTGTCCTGAGAAAGAAAGCACATAGAGATTAAAGAGGAGAAAAGGGAGATGGAGCAGGGCTCGCCAGAACAGTGTTACTGCTGAAAGAAGAACGCCAGAGCCCAGCCCCAGCAGCAGGTGGAGGTGGCGAGGACAGAGACCGCAGTGACACTGCATTAATCAGAGGCTGAGTAACGGCAAAGAACACGCAACGGCAGTGAAAACCAGCGTGGTTCGGATTAATTTGGGGTAGAAAAACAAAAGAGAAAAATAAGCCCCACGTGTGGGAGATGTTATGGTTCCAAGTTCAGACTGGGGTATCCCTGTGACCTTGCAGACCATTAATGGATTCAAACACAGGGAAAGCAAAGCCACGCTGGGGGGTTTATTATGTAACTGAAGCCTTTGCATACTCCAAAATTCATTAAGTACGTTGCTGCTGACAGCGGCAGGACCATGCTTAGCTCACGCTGTTCCAGGTTGGCAGGAACAACAGCTCTGAACACACAGAAGTCCACGGAATAGGTTGGAAAATGATCTTGCTACAAGGAAAACAATCTGCTCTCCTTTGCTTTTTGTCCCTGATTTGCCTGGCTTCAGGCTCAAGCCCAGTAGCAGAAGGTTGACCTGTGGTCAGTAAGGAACCAGCCCAGGATTTAGACCTCAGTTCTAAATCCTTCCCATGTATTTCATATTATGAATTGTGTACTTTTATTGTTGTTTAAAAATAACAATGTACAGGATATTTTCATTGGGCATCCCCTTCCCAGCAGCTGGGAGCACACCAGGGGCAGATTTCCCTTCGTAGACATCGACATGTGCCCAGATCCTGCTGCCGAGGAGTGAAGCGCTGTGAGTTGCTGTCCTGACACGCTGCTGCACACGCCTAAGAGCTCTCACCCTTTTCACTGGAGTCAGAGAGAAGAGCTGGGACGAAACCAAGACTATGAGGGCTTGCTTCTGTTTTCAAACACTAGCAAAGAGGCAGGTGTTATGCAGAAACCTCTCTCCACACCACCAGTGATAAAAGCTGGGGGGCAGTACGATTTATGTTGGTGAATGCTGCATGAGGGGCCCCTTCCCAGCATCTGCTTTTTCCCTGCCTCTCAACCCAGGCTCCAGGGCAAGACCTGGACCCCTCAAAGGTGTTGCATGGCCCTGGGGCACCAAGGGCATGCCCTCTGGCACCGGGTGCAGCTCCAGGAGCTACCAAGGCAGGTAGGTGGAAACAGGGCTTCTGCAGCACAGCTGCACCTGCAGCTCACCAAAACACTTCACGGGTAACTTGCACGGCTGCAAGGTGGATCTGGCTGAAGAAGGGGTGCTGCAGCTTGTTGTTCACTCCTGTTATTAATATTTAGGCTTAGTAACAGGGGTTTCAGGCTGCCCCTGCTGGTACAGGAGGCATTCTCTTCCTCCATAAACCCCAATAGAGCACAGGGGGATTTTTTTTTTTAAAATAACATAAATCATAATAAAGAGATAGGGGGCCATGGTACTGATTGTTTCTTTTCCCCTTCAGTAAAAGGATGACACTCTTCACACTGTGATGAACGTGAATAGATAGCAGCCAGCTGAACTATGAGAGGAAATGCAAGTGAGGAGAGGGCTCAAATGGTGTCTTACCCTAGGAGAATGACCCATCTTACTATCTCTTTTGAGAAATTGAGTCAACTATGTAAGACTTAAGGTCCACTATGAATACAGACAAGTGCATTAAAACCCATCACCATAACCTAGGGCACACAAACAAACCAAGGAAGCTGCAGCAGGGGGAAGCTCCCTGTCCCTGAGGAGCAAATATTTTAAGGCTGTATGGAAGCAGCAGGCTGCCCTTCGGCTTTCAGAGCGCCATGGGGCGTAGCAAAAGGCATAGCTTTGTGAGCATGCCCTCTTATTTTGTCTGCAAAATGCATTAGTGCTAGAAAGGCACTGAGGAACTGCACTCCACACAAGGCAGCAACTGCACCAGGAGCAGCACTTTGTGGGGAAGTCGCTGCCAGGAGCAGCTCTCCAGTATTTGAGCAGTGAGGAGCTGCTGCTTAGGTTGGTACCACTGCATCATTTAGTCAGAGGTTTTAAGAGAAAAATTCAGCTTAACAGCACGAAGAAGCCACCTCAGGAGGAAGAGCTGTGCCTACTGATTTCCATCACTGCAGCTCTGTGCATCCACTTCAGCTTTCTTCTCATGGGTAACAGTGATACAGCACCAAGCTATGAAAGTCACCAGCACTAGCAGAGCTTGATGGTCTGTAATCGGTACTTGAAGCTACTGCTGTCCAAGAAACCCAATGGCCTCCTGAAGGTCCTTTTAAAACCAGTGTATGCTTCCTGCCCCATTTTTGAGTGTTGCTGGCATTCTGTGACAGTCTGTTAGAGGGGCTGCAGAGCTGTTCTTCAACCTGCTGAAAAAGCAGCAGGCAGATAGCTTGCACTCCTTCACGCTCACTCCAGACACGTGTTGGATCAGAGAAACAAACTTAAACCCATGATGCAGAGAATGAGGGAGAAAGATCTTATAGAAGAACTTGGAATTTAGTGAGCACTTCCTTCTACAAACGGCTCAAGAGTCAGAGACTGAAGTGTGCATGCTGACACTTGTGAAGTTCAACAGGAGTGTTACCAGAGCTTTTCTGAATTTTTCTGCCCAGATCTGTTCTCTATCAGCATCCCGCTCAGCGGAGCGCAGAGGCACAGCTCACACAGCAGGCCACTTCCCAGCCTGACTGGCGACATTCACATTTTTAAAGCTTAATATGTTGCTAACTTAAAGAAAGCTGGAATTATTGAAATGAAGCAAATGCACAGAGAATAACCTTTCTAGGCAAGAGTAGAAAAAACACAACTCAGACTGCAAGGGGATTTTTTTTGGAAAAGGAACTTGGCTTTAAGCATTTGGGTCAGGAAAAGGCAAGCAGGCATCAGATATATGACAAACCCATGCCAGCTCACAAATACTCCCACTGCTTAGTCCCGTGTTGGCCATTATGCTTGCTTCATTCTTTGACGCTCCTCTTCCAAGTTTATCAGTAACTTACTGCTTCTACTTCTTTTCCTTTGGGACAGGCTCTAGCATGAAGCACTTCAGCATCCTTGACATCTACTCACCGTCTGACTGACCTTAGACATGACGGTTTTGAGTAGAACCCACACCACAGTTCCTTTTTTAGGACTTCTGCATTTAATCATGAAAGATCATGTCTGATCTTTCCAAGTCCTTAAATATTTTCTAGACTCCTTCGACACCCGAGTTTATGGCGTGCACTACCTCGTGTGTTCTCAGTTCCTCTTACAGAAAGAGGTTGGACACACTGCTGGCTTCAAGAAGGAGAATTTGCTTTGGCAATCTTGGCACTCCTTCCACACCTCAACTACAAATTTCCATTCCACGTTAGTCTTCAGCTTGCAAAATTCACATTCAGTATTTCTGCTTCTCGACTTAATTTACTTCAGGCTTTTTGCACTGACCTTTGTTCTACTGAATCCTCTCACCTCTCCTACCTGTGCTATTTATTACTACAGAATTAGAGACTACCATCTTCCAGTCAAAAGAGCTGTGACCAATGAGTCTCAAGGAGGCCCAATTTTGTTTCCCAGCCCTTTGCACGCTCTCCCAGGTGGAGTTCACACCTTGCTCCTTCATCTTACTGAGCAGTAGCATGTATTTTTCAAGTATTCACAGAGCCAAAGCAGCCTGGAAAGAGATAAATGGTGACAACTTATTCCTTGGGGAAAAAATAACTGGCTTCAAAGGAAACCATCACCAAGTGGCATCACGTTATTTCCATAGAAAGCCCAGCTAACCTGCAGAACTCACTGCCACGGGATGTCAAGAGCTTACAGGAAGTCAAAATGCTCATTAAAAAAAATAAAAAAATCAAAGGCTATTGTCCAGTTATTGTTAAGTTTCTGTAAGTGAGCACCCTGGGGACAGGATAGCTGGGTACCTGCCTTTCACCAGACCCAACGCAGGCTTTTGTATTAAGGCTAGAGGCATAGATCAGATGATTCTAGAGCAAAAATTATACTTGTCGGCCTTTTCAGCTAGCATTACTAAAAATGGCAATTAAAGACTTCCAATACTTGACAAGTTTCTTGCTATATTTTATAAGCAGGAGTTGTTAAATGTTCTTTTTCTTTACATTGTTCTTACATACCTAGAGCGAGAATGGTCAAGAAGATGTGAAAGGCAGCGGGCTGACGTACAGTTGGGATTTGTTAGGAGAGCAAAACAAGTATAATGGCAGAATACCCTAGTGTTGGTTAACATACTTGGTTGAAGATCAAAATATTTGTTAAAGATAGCACAGCCAATTGTTTTTTGTGTGAGCTAATTGCTCAGTTTCCCACTAGTAAACTAGATTCATGAGGAAAGCCAGCGATGAGCAATCCAAGCATTCATTTGTCTCTCAAAACCAAAAGGCTAACTGAAGTTTTCTGTCTCCAGGAGAAAAAAAAAAAAAAAAAAAAAATCAGAAAAAGGCTTTGATAAGGGAGGAAAAAACAACAGGTTTCCTCCTGCAACCGCATGGCAGTTTGCTATTACAAACAGTGCACAGAAGAGAAGAGAAACTAACTGTGAAGACCCATCTGTTCCTCCTGTGGACATCATCCACAGGAAAGTCATTTCTGCTTTCTCCTCCACAGGCTGCAAGGCTCCGAAGGCAGCTTAGCACCTTTGGCATCGTAAATGTAGAGCCACGGGTGCCAGTTGGTTCCAGTTACGCAGTCAGCAGAGGCCATACCGTGACCCAAGTCTTGATTCCCATTCCACCTTCAGTTCACCCAGGTTTCAAACAGGGGCCTGCAACTCGGTCACAGCGATGCTTCCTCAGTGCTCTAGAGGCCGAGTGCAGGGACGTGCTGCTTGGTCCCATGCAAGATGTCCCTGAGACCACGTGCCTACAGCCGACTACGCTCACCCCAGCACCAGCCAACACCCCTCCCACCTCTTCCTCTGCCACGTTCAGCTGGTGAGATCCCAGGCAGAGGCAGAAAGTCCCGTTAGCTGACGGACTGCACAACTTTTGCTGGATTACTACACATCATCCTGCTTCTACTCTTGCAATTTCCATATCCTGAACACTACTGCCCACTTCCTCAAGTACCCAGTTAGTCTAGCACAACCCACCTTGGATAAAGCTCTGCTGCATTACATCTGCTCTGTTTACCTTGCGTCTTTGACTACTTTTCTCTTTAGATAAAATCTAGTTTTTAGACTTGGATGCCATAAGGCTCTCAAGGTAGTTCTTAGCTAGATTTAAGTCTTTAAGGCAGCAGTTGAGGATCTTCCTACCCTGGAGATTTCTTTTTTTTTTCCCCCTGTAGTCCTGAATTTCTGTTGCCTGAACGAACAGAAGTGGAATAGCAGAGGCTTCATGCAGCGATGTAAAAACTCTCATTAGATTTTCACATCCTGTCCCAGTTAGTGTCCATATCAGCACCTCACCTGCAGCCAAAGAATTTTCTAAATTCCTTACAATTCCTTCTGTTTGGTAATAGCAACAAAACATTCATTCACCCTAAACTACAGCCACGCCAGCAGCAGAGCACTGGTAGCACAAGACACAAAGAACAGCAGGCCAGGAAAAAGGCTGCCTTGAATCCAGCACGAGGAACTGGCTGAAAGCTTCTATAAATTCTGAAGTGTCAATCAGCAGATTACAAACCCCTCCTGAGGACAGTGTTCAGCCACACAGAGATTCAGCCCATGAAGACAGAAGATTATGATACCCAGCACTCAGTAGGCAGAGCATTAAGTTCCACAGCCTCCTCTGCAAGCGCTGCAGTTTGAACAATGCTCTGGGATCAGCCTGCTGCCTGATGAGATGTTACGCCGTGGCATTTTGCCAGCAGGAAGACACATTAGCAATCTGTAAGAAAGCTCTTCAAACAATCAGGAATGTCATACCTGGTTTTGATCGTTGTAGTCGCACTCCCGAAGCACTACCAGGCCTCCTTTCTGACTTGGGTGGCCCTGGGCAACCAGGCATTTGTTGGTCTGAAGGTGATACAACTACAAAAGGAAAACAGTTTGATGGGCAGAGTAAACAACAAACACCACACACCGAACACAACATATGGTAATACTTTGTAAGCACACGATGTGCTCACAGACACACACAAAACGTACTAAGAAACCTCCTTCCCTTTTGAAAAATACCATTTTGTTTTTCAGATAAATTTGAAGGAAAAGCCAGCATTAAATAATTCCATTTTGCTTTCTACTTACGTTCAAGTTTTCCCTTTATGCTACAAGTGCAATACACACAGCACAGCTCAGCACATGCAGGCCATACGCTGTCAAGTTTCTTTCCCTTCCTCACCCTCCACAAAAGCCGAAGGTCCCAGGTAGTGACAGATCAGGGAAGAAGGGAAGAATTTAAGGACCTCCCAAATGCCCATTCCAGTTCAGGTGTTGGGGAACCCTTGCTAGTGTGGGAGATGGCGGGGTGGCAGATCTGGCATGCATATTAAAATCATCACCCTCAATCCGCAGCTGGATGGAGAGAGATCTATCTATACGCTGTCCTGAACTTGGGGCCAGGCTGACTAATTAGCTAGTTACATTTTATTACGAAGACATAGCTGCCTTGGCACTGCTATTGATTCTGCAGATTTTTATAAACCAAAAGACATTTCCAGTAATAAAAAGAACGAGCTGCTCCATCACACGACAGCAAAAATTAGAGAGCACAAACACCAAATAATACTCTTCTCTAAGCACGGTTTCTGGAAATAGCTGTCCCAAGACACATCAGCAGCCGCCTCCGCAAGCGCACCATGTTTCGCCTGTTCCCTACACACATCTGAAACAAATTACACAAAACCTTCTAAGTAACATTTCCTCACACCCCAGGGACTTCGAGGAGAGATCTCATTTTCATCATTCCTCACTCAACAGTAGGCTTTCAAACCACACAGCTATGCGAGTTTTATAGGATTTTTTTTCCCCTTGTTTTTATTGGCCATGATGATCACCGTTTGATAACACTGTTAAGAACTGTCACGATTTGTGATCATTACAGTTCTTCCCAGCTGTCAAACCAGCACTTATCTCTGGCCCAATTAGTTTTTGGGAATAAGCTGGGCTTTGGAGTGATTCATCCCGAACCCTGAAGAGTCTGGCAGGCAGTGGTGACACTGGCTGATCGTTCTGTTCCTTGTAGGCATCTGGAACTAGTTTATGCAGTCATCGGAGCCAAAGCTCACGCTCTCACACAATGCTGGGCATAATCCTCGAACCCCAGAGAATCGAGCTCAGGAACTGCATTTTTCTGTGTCTCGTCTCCCTCTTCTTAAAGGATACACCAAGTTTGTCCTCCAACTTAAACCATAAAAAATCAGGAAGGTTTCCCCTTGCTGTTGTTGGTGCCTCAGTAGCCTCCCCCCACCCACCCCCAGATCAGTCTTTCCTTAAACTTCTGTCTGAATAAAAGCAGAAAGCCATTAAATTTCATGGAAATAAAAGGGAAAAAAAAAAAGTCTGACTAGGGGAATAACAGAATAACAACATCAGCTCGTTGCATTGGTTGTATTCCGGGAAGTTAGCATGTTTGTCCTAATAAATAACTTTACAACTTGGCTGGGACACAATTATATAAAAATACTACACGAGTCGTGGCTTCCCAGGCAGCTGCTTCCAAGCAAAAATAAAAACCTGATGATGTCAATAGATTGTCCGTGAGCTCTGGTCCTCCAGCTTGAATGTGCTTATAGGAGCAGCCCATGTCAGTAACCAGACTGCATTACCTTGCCGAGAGGGCACTAGTTCAAAGGTCCTCTCTGTGAAAGAGAGGGCCTCGACAAAGTTGCATCAGGTTGGAAATTCTCCATTTTTTTGGGAAGCACAAAAAGCACTGCTAGCCAAATCCGGCACTGGAGAGAACAGATGCAAATACATGCTGGCTTTGCCTCTGTACAGCTCTATCAAGAGCAGGTGTCAGAGCTAAGGCATGAATCTTTATCAGGATTTCTTTCATGAATATACAGAATCACAGAATCATCTAGGTTGGAAGAGACCTCCAAGATCACCCAGTCCAACCTCTGACCTAACACTAACAAGTCCTACACTTAGCCATATCGCTAAGCTCTACATCTAAACATCTTTTAAAGACCTCCAGGGATGGTGACTCAGCCACTTCCCCGGGCAGCCCATTCCAATGCCTAACAACCCTTTTGGTAAAGAAGTTCTTCCTAATATCCAACCTAAACCTCCCCTGCTCCCAACGAAGCATGCGCCAGTCCAAGCCAAGAGCAGCCAGTTTCTTGAGGAGAATGCTGTGGGAAACAGTGTCAAGAGCCTTACTGAAGTCAAGGTAGACCACATCCACAGCCTCTCCCTCATCCACTGAGTGCGTCACTTTGGCATAGAAGGAGATCAGGTTTGTCAAGCAGGACCTGCCCTTCATAAACCCATGCTGACTGGGCCTGATCACCTGCTTGCCCTCCAAGAGCTGTGTGATGACACTCAAGATAATCTGCTCCATGAGTCTCACTGGCACTGAGGTCAAGCCCTCTTCCTATCGCAGGCACAGTAACCTCTGGTGGTCGCACTCTGGGAGCTATCTGATGAAGGCTCATAGTTTTCTTCACCTTGTACTTCTCTCCGTTTTGCACATGCTCAGTCACTGTTTAACTGCTTCAGCAGTTTGCAACTTTTACAAACGCAGCTAACTTTGCTGTTTTAAGCTCTACTTTGGGCGCCATTCTCACAACAGCATTGTCTTACAGTGGTCAGGTGGCCTCCATCAGTGCTACCATCGGGGGCACCCGGAGACCCTTGTGATGTCACCCTATGGCCTCACAAAAGGTGGCTGGCCATAAATGCCCTGAGCATGGCACCAGTCCGCCCTGTGGGACTCAAGAGCTCGAGGTTCTATGGCTGGAAGGAGAGAGAGAGGCAGAGGTGTTGCAAGAGGCACACGTGGAGCCATTCTTGTTGCATCCAAGCCATCGAGGTCCTTCAGTAATGTTCTCAGATCTATAGACATCCACGTACCCTCATCTGTCCTAAGCGTAGTCTTGCCAAGTAGAGCCTACCTTAAGCATATTTGCCATTTTAATAGCAATGTTTGCAATCCATACACAGAACGTTGACAGCTACAGTACTCTAGACAACTTGGTTGAACCTAGAAAGCTAATGTCTGGTTGCTGCTATAATCTTTTCTTTTTGCTTCTATCTGCAGTAGTCCTGCTGGTGGCACTTAGATTGCTGGCAGGACCTCAATGCCCCGTGAGGCAAGGGAGGTGCTGAGGACCACAGGCTGCTGCTAAATGCCTGGGACCAGGGCAGCCTCCCCAAGAGGATGACCATCTCCACATCGTGGCGGTCACAGGCACCATGAGCCAGTGGCCACAGCAGGAGCAGCCAGAGGAGGCCCCCGGGGACGAGACGTGCCCCATCTGCCTGGGCCGGCTGTCCAATGCTGCTCACGTCATCCCCCATGGGCACTCCTTCTGCCTGGAGTGTGTCCACCTCTGGGCTGCTGAAAGCGACACCTGCCTGCTGTGCCAAGGGCACATTGTTGCAACTGTGTGCCTGGCCCGATGACCTCGCAGACGGATGCAGAACAACGCATGGCTGGGGCAGTGGCAGCAGTGGCAGAGGAGTCCCTCCAGATACTGCTCCTGCAGCGTCTCGCCCAGGCGCAGGGAGCACAGCCCCTCCACTGAGCAACGACTGGTCAGGAGCTTCTCCTCGCATCCAGGGCAGGCTGGGCACAGACTGCCACAGTCCATGCAGGACGCCAACACCAGGGACGCAGCCTGGCTGCAAAGGGTCCAGCAAGAGGAGCTGGTGGCTGGGGACCACACGAGCTACCAGGCCGGGACCCCCATCTGAGCAGGTGGCCGGGCCTCACTTGAGGATGGGCTGAGGGTGGCAGCCACAGTTACCCCAGGAATAAATTATGACTGTTCCACCCTGCAAAGCCTCTGCCTGCATCGGTCAGCAGGGGGGGGGGCTGAACGCAGCCCTCTCCTGCCGCCTGCACCACCAATTGTTTTGGGGATGTCTGCTCCTGATGGGGAGCGGCTGTGGATGGCAGGTCCCCAAGTGAGACTTGGGGGTAAGAAGTCATCATGGGAATGGGAAAGTGCTGGGAGCAGCTAAAGGTGACCTGGCCCGACTGGGAAAAAGGCCAACAGCAAAAGTCTCCTAAAAGCCTGCCAGAAGAGAATGCCTACCAGCTCTGGAGCTGGGTCTGGCAACCTGGAGCATCCTTGGAAGGCGCTGCTGGCCTCCTGCAAGTGCAGCCTAAAGGTACCCAGGTCAAGGCCTTGATTTCATTTGACCTGCAGGTACTGGAACCACAGGTTCCTTATGCAAGGCAGCCCTGTCCCAGTGGCCACCAGAGAAATTTTAGTGCTGGGAGATGGCTCTGAATGAAGGAAGTACTATAAAGATCAGATGGGCAACAATGAAATCCAATTGCATTTATCACTATGGATCTCGATGCTCTTTTATAACATTCTGGTATAAAAGCAGTACGTAAGAGAACGAAATCTTCATAAAAGACTAAAACCAACCTGCTTAAACTTATCTAATAAGAGCTGTGAGTTCAGAAAGCAATTATACTGTACTCTTATCGTAAGCCAACAGAGCATGAGTATTTCAGGCCAAATTTCTCTTTATCCAACAGCCATGAAAGCACACACTAAAGGCATCAAAACTTCATAACTCAGATCTATAAAGTAAGAAATTTCACTGAATAGTATCTATTCTGAAGATGACCTGAAATACAGATAAAACTGATTTACCTTTTTCTAAAGGCACACATTCAGTTACTTTCAAGACAGTTTGTTACAAAAACTAAAACTCTGTGCTCTACAGAAGCAGACTATCTTATATTTCAGCAAATCTTTCTGAAAAAGAATCTCTAAAGACAGACATTTGTATTTAAGAAAGTTTATCTTACCCTTCCACGCTGGATTATTTTTGGTCGTTTCTGTGCTCTATTAATAAAAACTGGCTGCGGAGCTTTGGCATTGGGCCCAGATATTTGCATCTCAGGATAGATATTATCTAAATACCACTTAAATGATTTGCAGTTCAGTCTTTTTCTCAATTCTACACGGTCAGTAATGTTTCCATAGTTCCTTGTCCTTAGCTCAGGTCTCAAAGCAAAATACTGCTCCTGTATTTAAGAGAAAGAGATTGAGGGGGAGGGGGAGGAGAGTAATTTCAGATTACTGGTTTCCAACTTCTTCCTGCTTGCAGAACTCAAAAGTTTAATTTCAGTGAATTTCATTCATCAATATTACTACCAGAACTAGAAGAAAAAATCCCTCAGACTCTTTAATTCCAGCTGGATTTACAGAGTTCATAGGAAAGGCATGGTATTTTTCCATCAATTCATTTATCAGACTATTTAAAATCAGTTTTCAGGGCACTGAACTGTGGTATTTTGTTGGATTCACCTCTGCCAGACACCTGGAATTTACTGACATTAGTGTTGTTCTGACACTTTCCAATTACCCGGTGCCTTTGCTGGAACAGAGATAAGAGACTGGATCACCTCAAGACAGATCACACATCTGTCCTTATCAAGACCTTCGAGCATTCAGATGTTCTTGATGCATCACCACATTTTTAAAAGCTGAGAAGGAGGAAACATCAAATACAATGCAATGTTGGATAACTCTCGAGAATGTTTGGAAACAGACTGGACGTTACTATGAGAAATTGGTCTGCTTGAAAAGAGTAGCCCTGTTATTCCAGTTGCCTCTTCTCTGCTTTAAGTTCAAATTTCAGTATCCTACCTTTTCTGGATTTTTTAAATTTCCATTGAATGTGTGAACTGAGATCTACGTCACAACTATCAAAAGCAGAGTGTAAATCTTGCTCTTTGCCTTCCATTCTGCAGTTGTATTTATTAAATGTTGATATTTGCTCTTTGCTGCAAAACAGGTCCTCTCAGTCTTATCTTTGTTCTGTTCATCGCGCAATCACTTCAACCAACAAAAATATCTCCGAGCTTGCCTTCCAACCATAAATCTGTCATAATGACAGTCTCTGGCAACTATCATGGAATTAGATTAGAAACAGCTGGAAAAGGTCGGAACACAATTCTGTGATAAGGGACTGCCACATTCAGCAGTTTAAGTCCTCTTTGTACAAAGCACTATTAGCTGGGAACAACAAAGAACCAATTCCAAGCTGCAGACAAAGCCGTCATTAATCACAAAACAACAGTGCCCAGACACCAATAAAAGGGAAAGTGATAGATCAAATCTACCGACGCGTTATGGAGAATGGAGATAAAAATTAATGACTCTTAGTAGGTTCCTCAAAGTGACAGGGCATCAAGATAAAGGATGGGTTTTGAAACATAAACCTTTAAGGAATATAAATTTAAGAAAGTATGTCTCGTATAGAAATTGATGGAACCACAGGAGTTGGTCAGAAAGGCAATGCTACGGTCTCACAATGCAAAATGCCCTCAAGTATCAGAGAGCCAGGCTCCACAACTGGGCTTCACTTTTAAAAGCGTTAGTACGAAGGCCTGAAGACAGAGAAGGAACACTCTCGCCCTTGAATCCAAAAGTCGATCCTGACTGAACTCGCAGGGCTAGACAGACCAAGACTTGGACTGCTAATTAAAATAAAAAACAAACAAAAAACAACAAAGCCTCTGTCTCGCCAACACAAACTACCTGAAGGCATACAGCTGCCACGTGATATTGATTTGGACACAAAACAATGTGGAGCTTACAAGAAACTCATTCATCATCTTTTATTTCATTTAAAAGACATAAAACTGAATCTCCTGCAGGCAGTGTAAGTAACAGGGAATAAATCTGAACACTCAGAACCAAAACCACAAGCCTACAGAATTTAAGAATTTGTACCAAAATTAACATTAAGAAGTCAGAATACAGAAGCAAGACCCTGTTAGAAATGCTAACAGACCTCACTATGATACACTTCATGTCCTAGAAGCACCTCTTACCTTGTATTCATCCATCCACACATGTGCCAGCCTCAAGGAGTTATGAGCCATGGTGTCTTGGCCCCGTGGTGAGCCATAGGGACGTCTTTTACGGAAAATGTGTCCCACCCTGGAGCAGGGGATGATCAGGAGTCTGCCCCCACACATCCAGATCTGTTCAAACATAAGCAGAACAGAGCTCGTTGTCTGCACACTGACAAGGCTTGCTACCTCCTCCCCTTCAAGAGATACTCAGGTAGGTTTACGCACAATGATGGAATTAAGTGTCAGCAACATTGATCTAATGCCATGCTTTCTGACAAGTTACGTTATTAGATCTTCAGGTTGGACAAGAAATACTTTGGTCGTATCATCACACCTTCCACTTTAAACATCAAGGCTTTCACAAAACAAATATTATGCAAATAGGGCATTAAAGCCTAATGTATTGCAATTAGAAATCACTGGATTATATAGGATGAGATTTAACTTTCAGATTGAGATATCTGAATCTATTTGCCTCCAAGTGAATCACATGTCCACCCTTCCACACCAGATAACGTACATCACTCAGTATCATCAAGGGAACAGTTTATCATCAATTCACTTTAAGCAACTTGTAAGACCAGTCACTTTTTACTTTCTTCACAACCCTTCCCTAGGGAGACAGGGCTTCCAGACCTCATAATGCTCTCTGAATATACAATTTATGAAGTGCCTGTTCTTATTTTTGAACTCTAATATCGATTTCTCTACTTGACACATTTCTCTGAAGTTTTGGGGCATGTGGTCTGCTTTTGTTTGCTTGTTTATTTTCAGGGGGTTTTGTTGTTGTTTGTGAACTTCAGTTTTTAATCCCATTTCATATTTCTCAGGGTAGCATCTCACTTTCAGGCAGACTCATCAAATCTGCTGATGAATCTGTTTCACAAAAGTGAAGAGCTATACATGGCATTGAGCACATGCAGCTGTTTTCCAACAGGGGAGAGAAAGCTTAGACAGCCCAATGAAACATTGCTTCCAAGTCTCCTGATAATGATTTTCTCATTATTTTTCCAGCCAAGATGAATTCTTTAATTTTCCCATTAAAATTTAACTTGAAAATTATTGTAAGAGCTACTTAGTGTGCTAAAGTCACTCTTCCTAGAAATAAAAACACTGGTTTTGGTGTACAAGTACCTGTTCCAGTGCTAAAGAAAGCATAAAGAGGGAAGAAAAGAAGCAAGACAGAGGTTTGTACTCCAATACACATAAAAGCAAGATTACCCGAAAAGATATTTCCAGATTTTCTCCTCCCCAAATGTCCATGCCACTGTCATACTGTCCAAGTTCATTAAAGTACTCACGATCCATGGCAAACAGGCCTCCTGCCATAGTAGGTGACCTAAAATGGAAGTTCAAGCAGTTTACACTTTTGGACAAAACCTGTGACTTTAGCTGGATCAGTTAAAAAAAGTTTGCATTTAGACCCACTCAATTTCAACCTGATCACTTATAATTTAAGGGACTTCAGTTCTATGGTCTCACCATACATTTTTAAAAGCAGATCTGTAAGTTGTATTTGTGATAATTCACTATAGGTTTACGGGTAAATCATATTTCTGCGTACAGTAAACAACCTTGAAAAAGAAGGATGGGACAGGTAAAGCAGAAAAAAGTAAACACCAGGGCAAGTTTGGAGTCCATTAAGTTTTCTAAATTGAAAGTTAAGAGCCACCATTAATTAGCTTCTGGTAAAAACAGATCTAATCTCCCCTATAGGCACAAATGTGTACACTTACAGTAAGTTCTTCTCCCTCTTACAGGAGGGAATCTCACAGACCGGGCTTGACTAAACAAGAAAAAGAGTAGAAACCAGACAGCATTTTACTTCCCCATATTACATTAGATCAAGAAATAACAGTTACGTGAAAGAAGGTCTAAATTTGAAGTTATACAAGCCAAGAAGGCTGCTAAAAGAAATGGTGCTCTATCCCAGATAGAATTCAAGCACCAGGAGCAGCATTGTTTCATCAATGCCATGGCCAGTTGATAAGTCCTTGAGAAATTGAGTTTTTCTATTTGCATAGATGTTCTCTTGGAGTTTCCCAGTTTTTCACCTTGCCTGTGTGTTACTAGAATGGTGGTCTATTTTGTAAAAACCTGTGTTTGATCCCCATTCTACAGTCTCTAGATTAAATTGCTCTTGTCTAAGTTATAACATGAGCATGCCCTAGAAGAGTATAAAATGGAATAAAGACACCAGGTAAATGTTGTATGTGTCGTATGACAGTGGGAACATATAACAGGCTGAGAACAGGCTTTTTCTCATCCTTGTTAATATAGTCCTATGATTAGACTACTCCTAAATCTGGATTTTCTTGCTTGTTCCCACACAATGTTCTACTACAGTTTCTGTTACTTTGAAGCCTGGGTTGAAAAGTTCCTCACAGTTCTTCCAGCCCTGACACCAACATTTTTCATTACAATTATCCCGAGTTGATAAAATGTAAGACTTTCCATTTGATAGAAAGCCGTCCTTAAAGGTTAAATGGCAGTCTAGCTTCTCTTTCAAAGCAGGTAAAGACCTTGAAGTAGGAAAAGTCACTTTTATACTCAGAACATGTGATCTCCTTCGATGATGAGACTTCCTTCAAGTATAAAGTTCTCTGCCTTTTTCATAGGAATTTTTCCTAAAAGTGATTTGAAGGAAGGCAACAACAATGTCGAATGCAGCAACAACCGATCTCCAGGCATACCCTATATTAACTCTGACAAAGGTTAATAACTGAATAAAGATTTTAAGACTTTGTTGGTTCCCCATTCAGATTTCCTCAGCCTGTCCTTTTCCTTTTAACTTCAGTAACTGCCACATCGACACTTTTTGTACAAATCAAACTGTTAAATAACTTCAGTAGTTTCCTTGCTTCTCAAACCATCTTGTGATGGGTAGACATGGAAATACTGCAAAGCCATCAGACCACAGCAGAGAACCTTGTGCTGGAGTTGCTTGCATCAGCCTGAAACGCTCTTCATTTACAGTCCAAGAACAGAGCATGAAGAATACATGATAGCACCCAATTTCTGATTCACTTTGCAAGCAGTCAGTTTGTCTTGAAAAAAAAAAAAACTCATCCCCTTTATAAGCCTGAATTCTGTACCAAAATTGATACCTGCAACTAGAAACAGCACAATCAGCTTCTTCCCACTGTTCTACCAGCAGTGGCTGTTTTCATGAAGGGATTCACACTTGGAAAGCTTCTGTTCTCCTATCTGAGCCCTGTCTCTGCTATTAAAGAAAGGTGTCTACTAAAATCACTTTATACCAGCTACACATCCAGTAGGAACCAGATCTTGCCCGTTCTGTACAGGTCAGACAGCTGCCAATGGCTAAAAGGCAAAAGAAGATGCTTTCAAGTCCTAGTGTTAAGTCTTATGAGGACTTCTGTTTCAAAACTACTCTCAAGCAATTCAGACTGCAAAAAACAATAAAGCTCTGCTACAATGTAAAAAACAACGTAGCTCTGCTACAGGCTGCTGCACACCATGCAGGAGGAACCTTACTTGATCGGAGCAGTAGCTCCCTCGGGTCCTTCCAGTTCTGACGCAGGAACAAGATCCCACTTGAAGTGCAGGCCCCAGTTAAACCCTCCACGCACAACCGGGGAGGAGCTGTAGGTAAGCGTGTCGGCGCTGATTATGTCAATCACGGGGCACACCACAGTCCTGCGGTCTTCGCTGATCGGAGTCAGCAGCGGCTGCAACCACATCTCGTTCACCTCACAGTGGCTGTCCAGAAATACCAGCACCTTTCCTGCACAGACACAAAATACAAAGACCTCATGGTAATGTGAAATACACAGAAACATGCATAATTTTATCAGCAACAGAGTATCGGCAGCATCCTTACAACCCTGTGTCACAGAAGGGGAACACCATCTGCACCCAAAAGAGCTTACAAACGGAGAATCCACAGGGACTGGTTCAGTTACAGAAGGTAGATCCTGGCTATTCAGCTATGAATGCTCAAGCGGGCAGTTGTTTACATTTATTTGGCAAGGTTTTAAACATTTCACGCAGACTCAGAGCTGTTGTAATTTAAATGAAACATCATCAGACCACTCACTCGGCGTCAGGAGGTGCATTTGTCCTAACACAGAGCATCTCCCACTCTGAGTGGGACTACAGGGTTAGACAAGGATTGGGTTGGGTTGGATGAACTATCCCCATGACAAAGCTGTCTTTGTCCACTCTCTGTAATCACCTTGGGCTTCCTTCGGAAGACTTCAGCACCCATCATCCAGTTACCACCGCAGCTGAAACCTGTGGATTTTAAACTGAGCCATTCTGATGGATTACTCCGCATTCATCCATAACACAGGGCACAGCATTTCAATTCCTGATTATAAAGGGATGTAGCCCCATTTCATTAGCTTTAGAGTTACTGTGGATTCACACCAGCTTAAAAGGAGACTGAATGCCCCGAACTGGCACAGCCAAACCCACCGGTATCAGACCAGCCAACACTTCGGGCCTTTTGGCTTACACAGGATTATCTGCCATGGTCAAAGACAGTTTGATCCCTGAAAGACCCTTATCTCAGCAGGTCAAACGAGTCATCTGAACTTTAATTGCAGGACATAAAATCTGCATAACTTTATTCTAAAGAGCTCTTTTCCATCTCTTCTTAGACGGCTCGTTAAGTTTGTGTGTCTCTATTAACAACAGACAGCATTTGACTGAGGGAAAAGCAGATTGCAGAAGTTCAGAGGAGCAATAAAGTGACTTACAATTGCACTAACTCAAGTGGGTCCAAGAACAGCTCGGGAAGCGTAAGCACAATTTTCTCTCTGGATTATCCCATTACAATGCTAATGAGTAAACACCAATTAAGAAACTTTATCCACCACTCCAAATTATTTGAGAGAGTAGCAAATACTTTCTCAGACACCACACAATTTAACCCAGAAGCATATTGTGGTAAAAGGTAGTGTACATAAAGGGCCAGATATGTTTATCCCAATTAGCATTTGTTGCAGTAATAGGAAAGCGTGCGTGAGAAACGTTACAATTATACTGTGAATTAGAAGCCAGCTTAGAGTTTACCCTAAGAAGGAAGCAGATTGTTATTTTAGAGCAACAGTTCTCACACAACACACAGAAAATACTCTGCAAACACAACACCCAGGGCAGAGGAGCATAGAGGGAGGCACTCCTGAGACACCATTCTTTCAGGGCAGAAATAAGGAAAGTTTTACACTGCCTTACTCAATTTCATCAAATACTATTTCGTTGGGTTTTTTTGTTTGTTTGTTTTACTATTTCCTTAACCCACTCTAAATAATTAACTCATTTTTATCAAAAACAAACACAGGAAGCAAAACAAAGCATAAATCAATAGCTCAAAATGGGTTAAGAGATGCTCAAATCTGGCTCTAAATTTGTCAAGTCATTGGGTGACATAGAAAAAATACATCCTCCTCCTACACAGCAGAAATTTCCTAACGTTAGTTACAAAATATAAAAGTTCTATGTTTATGTATAAGCAAGAACCAAGTCTTCCTTGCTTCCTTCTCATTCACAGAGTAACAGAACCACCTCAGGTGCAGAATAATTCAGCAAAGCTATGAGAAAATGCAGAAGACTTTATGTAGATCACAGTTAATAGCAGAATACTAACATTTAAATCTACAGGTAGTATTAGCTAAGGTCTCCAATCATCAGACAGGTATCAACAAATAAACTGTTGTGACAGCTACATAAAGTGTAACATAGTTTCAAAGTCACCGACACTGAAACAATTGCTAAAACATCTTTCACCTAAGATAGCATTATCCCAAACCTTTCTTCCCTTGGTTTAATTTGTGTAGCTTTGAAATCAGCATGACATGCAGAGTCCCCTGCAGTGGGCTAAGGCAATCATAAGACAAATGTTCAACATCTGAAAAAGATGCACTACAGAAAGCAGAGTCACCAACATACAGTAAAAGCATGTAAAGAAACAAGAAAGTATACCTGTGGCATGAGAGGCTCCAACCATCCTTCCTCGAATCAAGCCTTCCCGCTTCTCGTTTCTTACCAGTTTTGTTGTTTTTGGAAGCTGAGTTTTAACGTATTCAACCAAGTCTTTCTTCAAGTCAGCTAGAAGAAGGAAAACACAAGATCACCAACAGGATGGATGAACAAGATGGCAGAGTTAAGTCCCAAGATGTTAACTCCATCTAAATCAACTGTAATCTAGACGAACCATATGGCTGGGCTTTCCACAGCACCTATCCTGCTGACAAGTGTTTCCATGTGTTTTTCCAGCTAACCTTTTATGTGCTACCATTGCCTCAGGCTTCATACTTCGTTCCTTGAGTATAGACAGGATTGCTAAGGCTATCTTGTTGATCTGTTTACAAAGCTTTTAGTACAATATCACTCAAGTTAACCGGAACTAATAGACTCAATGCTAAAAGGAATTACAGCTTCTAAAAATATAAAAATAAGTTTCAAGACACCGTACAAAGAAATATCATTCCTTTTTCTAAAGTCTTCTCATGATGACTGACGTTTACAGCAAGTAACAAAAGCTCTTTCACACAGGCAAGTGGTGTAAATTACTATGTTCCATACACTAAAACAAACACTGACACTTTTTTGAAAAGCACAAAGACACCTTTCATTATCTGTACCTTCTTAGTTGATACAACAGCAGATAAAGAGAATTACAAGTTCTTCCTCACAGGTAGTTGCTTTTCTGAAATTCAAAACGATCAGAGACACTGCTGACAAGCATGTGTTTTTGAATGAGACAAGTTCACTGAAGTCTGTAAGCACTACTGTGATGTAACTAACAATGACAACTTTAAGAGTTACAATACTTTTTTTCTGAGGATAGTGGTTTCTAACATTAAAATGGGCAGCAAGCTTTTACCACTTCAGAGAAGACTGATACAAAGGCTGAAGTAATAGAAAAATGAAAGCTAGTAAGTTTAAGGAGAAATGAAGATGAGTATAAAACGATGAAGGAAAAAAAAGGCAGTTGAGACTTTATAGAGAACCTTGGTATAGTTGCACAAATAGATTTTTAATGGAAGATGCAGTGGAAGTAAGTTTACTTGCTGACTGACAGTTCAAACAATGTTGCTGTTACCAAGACTAAATACCTAAGGAATACATGGGGAAGCCCAAGCTGTAGCCTTCGGGGAGTACAAGAACTTTCAAGCAGGAAAACAGATTCCCAGAAGCAACTCCATATGATAAGATCTCAGCCTCTGCACTGCAAGGTGGCATCACCGATGATGAATGAGAAGGTTTCATATGGCAAATATAGTGCTAGAGAATGTTGTAGGACAAAGAAAAGTCTCCAGAGAGATGCATGATGGATATAACTGGATCACAGGGATTCTCTCACCTTGTCTTCAGTGTGACACTATATTGTCACATAACAGGAAAGTTTTTTGTTTTGTTTTGTTTTTGAGACAGATATACAGCATATAGAAAATATACCAGTACTTAAAACAGTCTTCACCCAATGTATTATGGCAAGGGAAGGATGGCGTACAGCTGCACAAAATGAAAGGCTGGCACAAAGCAGTAAAGGGAAGTTATCAAGCACAGCACTTGAGGCAGATAAGGCTGCGTTGCAGGACACACAAGACAAGAAGAAATGGTAGTTCTGTATGTAACGACATGCAAACTTCTGGAATCAGCAGCAAAAGAAACCATGCCTATACTGGTAGCTAAAACAGAGCCAATACAGCACAATGCAAGAACCAGAAGTATCTAACTGCTAACATGTCCTCAGAGAACAGTTTTGACCTGGGTAAACCCAGCACTCTGCTGGAAATTGGGACCAGCCATCGCCTGGAACAGAACATAGCTGAACGTATTTTGTAGGCTGTCCTGTATTAGGCAAAATGTACAGAGAGAAAGAGACTGTAATAGAAAAAGAAGTCCTACCCTGCTGCAAAGGGAAATAAAACCAACAGTGTGCTCAGCTGAGCCATGGAAATGCCTGCTTAGCTAGTAAGACTACTAATGATTGAGTGTAAGCAGCTTTTTGAAGCAAAACTAGGTGCAATGAAATGAGCTCTGCACAACAGCAATAACACAAAGTTCCTATGTTTAAAGCTAAAGCAATACACAGAATTTTATCTAAGACACCATTTCAGAAAATATGCACTTCAGGGAAAATGAATTAAAAAAATAAAATCTAAGAGTCTTTGAGATTAAGCAAGCTGCCCAAGCTCATGCAAGACATCCATGGCAAAGTCAAAGTCTTGATCCATTTCTTCAGCCACTCAACCAGACTTGCTTTCTTCAGCTGTAAGATTCCCGTGTCTAAAATTAAGCAGCAGTGCAAATACCAGTTGTTTCATCAATGAGACCAGTAGTTCTCTGTATAAACGATATCTCCTCCCATCTTCAGCTTCCAAATGTGTTCATTTACCGCCAGAAAGGCAAGAGGTTCAAAGCATTCAAGTAGCTCCTAAGTCAGCCTTTGAATTAGGTAACAGGTCAGAAGAGAGATGGTATTACTGCCTAAACACAGGCATTAAATCAGTCAAAGGCATTACCATATTCAAAAGGAGTGCATTTTGGAGTAAGCTTAGTACCGAATATGAAGGTTATGAAACTTCAAAGTAACAAATTGTGCAAGGGACTTTGTAACGAGGGTGTGCGTTGCTTCCAAAGCATGAAAGGACAAAACAAGTTTTAAATATTATGCATACTTATCAACAGGACAGCATTTGATCTCTCCTCTCTCCCATATCTTAACGTTTGATCTGACCTCATAGAAATAAACTAGGTACAGAACAAGAGAATTTAGTTCTACATTTCACATACCGGTCTCATAGAACAAGTGAGACCTTAAAGCAGAAACTTAGCAATGAGACTAAAGGAGCTAATTATATGTACTGAAGAAGAATTTAAAACTAATTTTTAAAAATGCAAAAAGTTGTGGGCTTGTATAGAGGCAAGTAGGTAACCTGTACAGTCCTGTTTGCAAGTACAGCTAGACTAATGCATTCCTCAACAGGCATTTAGCTTCTGAAGTGCCAAAACACCTGAATTACATGTCTGTCTTTGCCTTGTGCATTATTCAAGAGAAAAAACCAGAGCACCAATCTTTCAAGAGTCAGGCTGACAGTTCCCTCTGGGTCCCCTTGCAGACTGATGGAGCAGGGGCTGCTCCAACAAGAGCTACTCCCAGGGTGACCACAAGAGGCTGTGCAAGAGCCACGCAGTCTGTCCAGTGAAGGTTGAGCTTTGATCCAGCACGCCATCAGCCTGAAATGCTGAGTGAGTACGAAAACCCACTCAGTGTTTCCATAGTGCCACATCTACTTATTTGCAAGACCATGGCTGAGACTATGTGCACTGACTTTGTTTCAGAAGCATTCATGGAAAGGACTGGCCCACAAAATATAGGGAAAGTGTGATCTGCTCTGAGCACCAAAGTAGCCCAGAAAAGTACTATTTAAAACAGCTGTGCTATAAATGGCTGCTTAATCACTTCTACCCAAATACCCCTCACTATTTTCTCCAAAATCTGTTTTTGAATGTTCAGATCTGCATGATACAAAGGCTCACCAGCAAAATGGAACCAGTATCAAAGTGGATGTTATCGTGGGCTTCTTGGAAGATCTTTCATCTGCACTGCCTGGCACTTTTCAGACAGGGACAGTAGAATGAAATAGTAGAACAAACTGGTTTTGCTTAATAAATTCTAATTTTTTAGCCTGATTGATCAGTAAAGCACAGAAAGAGACAGGAAAGTCTAGAAGTATAAGCACTGACCAAAATACTACCAAAAGGTTCTCACCCAATTCACTGT
The DNA here is from genome assembly GCA_011075105.1 of Heteronetta atricapilla. Lineage (NCBI taxonomy): Eukaryota > Metazoa > Chordata > Aves > Anseriformes > Anatidae > Heteronetta > Heteronetta atricapilla. The sequence continues at coordinate 7,077,337 of CM021732.1, read as the reverse complement.
TGTCATCCACCAAAATAATTTCATGAAGAAGGTGTGCAGGAGTGCGATCGAGGACACTGTGTACTGTGCGAAGCAGGGCAGAAAGTGCTTCATTGTAGAAGCAGATAATAACACTGGCAGATGGCAGATCAGAAGGGTAGGACTTCTCTCTACACCTGCAAACAAAAACACAGTATTTATCACTTTGTTTCAGAGGGACTTCCATAGGGATATGTCACTACTGAAACTTCATAAATGACATTCAATATGTAGGAAGAACCCCTAGCTTGAACATAAAGAGCCCAGGAGTATAAAATCTATAGTAGGGCTCCACATTATAAGTTACTCTCAACATAATACAGATTTATAATTAGCACTGCTACTTGTTAGAAAACATGGGATATGATGGATTGAGGTGGGAGAGAGACTGACGGATCCGTAAAACATAACAAGAGCAAATACTAAAGGCTTGTTTCAACTGTCAAATCACTGATACTCTCAGGTGGCTCAGATATGTACAGGAATGGCAATTATGACACGAGGCCTAAAAAACCCCACATCTTAATTGTCCAGCAGGTAGAGAACAGGTTGGATATCCCAGAATATCTCTGATGGTACTAAATACCCGCTTTGACAACCAAACACTGGGATTCAGCCTGCAGATTAAGACAGGTAAATCTAGTCAATACTGTCAGTGGAGCCTAGACAGTGCCCAGCTCACTCTAAGGCAGAGAATTGCATTTTGTCAGCTGCAGAGCTCTGTGTGCTCCATTAACTGCACTGGCTGGATCTCTGCTAAATATAATAAAAGTAGAGACAACTGTCTAAAGTGCAGCTAACTAAATTTAGGCATCTTAAGCTGCTTGCTGAATCTCACTCTAAGCAGAAAAAGGTCATTCTTTCTACTTATTTCCAAGTTTTGTCCGTACTTCTAACAGGGTACAATATCACAGATTAATGCCATTTCAAGATGCCATGCATGAGGGAATCCAATAAAAATACGAAAAATTGTAAATGGAAACCCAGCAGAATACAAGAAAAGTCTTCATTGACTTGGAATGAATTCAGCTCTTGGGAGAGATTTCAGCAAGTACGATTCATTACCTTGACCCACACCAAAGCAACCACTAGAAAAATAGATGTAGGCTTATTTATTTTTCAGTTTAGTGGTGTGTGGTTTTTTTTTCCATATGCATGAGACAGATTACAGAAAAATTCTGCTTTTTAATAAAAAAAGTATTCAGTGGTGCAGTCTAGATATCAAACTTCAAATGAGAAAAAGCTTTTGTCCTCGGACATTCTTCTCCTATCTTACCCTCTGTGGGCTTGCAACAAACGTGAAGCAGTATATAAAGCAAAAATCTTCTCCACTGAACACTCATTAACTTGGGCACTGGGACATTTAGTGTCCAATGTACAAACATACTAAATACTGAACTACAGCATCATTTCTGGCAATTACAGTACTCCTGATCTCAAAAATAAAGGTTCAAAAAAAGATTTTGTACCATACTACATAAAAGAGAAAACAGCTAGCAACATGAAAGAGACATAAGATGTGTAATCCTAGTACGGCTGGAGAGCAAGCTTGATTCCTTGTATGTATTTTTTCAAGTACTACTTTTGGTTTCTTGTTTCTATGAAAAGAGCTGCCTGTGAATCAACTGCTTACAAAAATTAAATAAATATGATAAATATTTGAATAAGCATATCTCCAACCCAGTTTTCACTTAAGCATTCTTAAAGTGAATTAAGAATCATGAAACATTTTGCCTTTAGGGAATAGCTGTCTTTTTTCCCCTCCACTTATTAGTCTTTTTTCTGGGGAGGATTTACTTATCACAGTCTTCCCATACCTTTCACATATCTACCACATATCTTTCCAGTTGGTATAAAATTGGATCTTCAGATGCAGTGTGCAGGAAAAAAAATAGAATACAATTTCTAACCCCAAGCACTCAGGCTTGGATGGTTGAAAGTCTGCCTTCAGTGACACAAGACACTGAAAGAATATCTGATGGAAATGTAATAGCAAAAATGTTACATACTAAATCAGGTAGTATCTGATGCAATGCCAAGTCTTTGAACACATGTAATTGTATCATATTTTCTCCAAAAAGTAGTACATACTTTGCATCTCTTGTATCTGGTATCTCCCTGTGGTATCCCAGCCGGTTACTGATGAGCATATTGAACGCATGCTTCTGGTAGCCCAAGTCTCTCACTTCCTGATCTTCTTCATTAAAAATCATTCCTGCAGAAGGGACATGCCAAGATCAGTTAACAAGCTTAAAAGCATCCCTTGGAAACAATTAAGGAGTGAAATGTATGCTTTAACTTCCTCTAAAACCAACCATGTTCTTCAGAAATCACTTTACCCTCTGGTTTTGCAGAGTGTATTGGTACATAGTGTTTCCGAGTAGCCTGTGCAGCTGTAATAAAATGAAATCATTCTCCAAACTGACATCTCCATTGTATTTATTGCCTTAGCAGACACATTCCTTTCTCTGAAATGGCCTCTTAGTCTTAACACACACAAAAAAAAAAATGACATCAAAGCAGCAAGACAGGAGAGACTTCAGCCACACAATGCATCAGTACTTAGTCATACAGATGGAGGGGTCTAGAAGTAGGATTTCAGAGAGAGAAAAAAACATATTGACAGTGGTAGAAAAACCCTCAGAGTATGACCTCCAATTCCACGCAGCTTTCCTGAGTCTGCAGTAACACAGGAACAGCTATGATAGAACTGTAAATTTCCTATTTCTCTCACCTGGGACTTTGACAGCAAATAAAATAGCAATAGAGCTAGCTGTTTCTCTGTTGATTATTTTAGCAGAAGCATCCACTGTTGCTGAGCACAGCAGAGGCAGCAATTGCTGATATAAATAAGCACACTGCTACATGCCAAGGTGAAATCCTGAATGCCATCCTGCCTGCCTTGTCTCAGTGCCATGGGCTTTTCTCTAGCTGAGCCATATGGTCACCAGGGTGAAGACAAACAAAACATTATGGTGCTTCAAATTAATTCCTCTACAGGAAAAAGTGGGGGGAGGTGGTATGAGCACACAGAGCTTTGCTGTCCTTGCAGTTCCTCACATCAGCTAGCCATTTCTGTAGCAATTCAGGTAGCAATGACATTTTGTCGTCTCTGTTCAGCTGGCTGTATAGAATCTGATGTCCTTTCAAGCCACAGAGACAATTCTATTATCAAGCCAGAGTGACTCTTTCACAGCAAATTCAGGTATCATGTAACTTGTCTCCTTCCACCCTGCTCATTATCTACTCAAGGCTCAAAATCTGAAAAAAAAATTAACAACGTAGTCCTCATTTATATACAGCCTGGAGAACAGATTTCATAGAGCCATAGACTAATTCAGGTTGGAAGGGACATCTGGGTTTACTCCCTGCTCAAAGCAGGTCCATCTAGGTCAGGTTGCTGAGAGTTTGCCCACTTAAGCGTCAAAAGCCTCCAGTATCTCCAAAAACAGAGAATCCACAACTCTTCATGTTCCTGTTCAAGCATTTGACCACCACTGCACCGATTTTCCTCCCCTTTTGTCTAATCAAATCTCCTTAACTTCTTATCATAACCCCCTACACTACCAGCAGGAGTCCGGCTGCATCTTCTTTATAGCTTCCCATTAAGATGTTTTTGACAGCAATAAAATTTTACCTCCTTCTCCTTCTCTCTAAAGCAGAATAAAAATTTTCTCAGCTTCTCCTCACACCTCACATTCTCCAGTTTTCAACATCTATGCAAAAGCCAGCTGAGCTCAAACCCAGAGAAAATGCAGCGTGTTAAAGAAAACAAAAGTCCATACAAAAATGTAAATGAAGAAAGCTTCAAAACTACAGACAAATCCTGTCTGGCCCTCAGAGCACAGTTGTGTCACCACTAGATGTGTTTCCACAACAAAGTCTACCTACAGCTACAAGATCACCTTCAAGATCACCATTTACACTTCCTACCCTGGTCTTTTTAGTCTCAGGTACAGCAATGATGATGCAGCAATGCTGTCAAACACCTCAAGGACTTGACATTTGTGCAGGACCAAGCTGGAGGTGCTGGGAAGCAGTGCCTGCAGAAGGCACTGGATACAGCCACATCGTGTGTCTGGCGGTGATGGATGATGTCATGCTCACAGATGACTGCTCCCACTGTGGCCAGGCTGCCTCACAAGAAGGAATGAGGGCCAGACGTGTGAGGAGCAGCTGAGGCCCTGGGTTTGTTCAGCCCAGAGCAGAGCAGGCCGAGGGGAGGCCTCATGGCGGCCTGCAGCTCCCTCATGAGGGGAAAAGAGGGGCAGGCACTGAGCTCTGCTCCCTGGGGACAGCGACAGGACCCGAGGGAACAGCATGGAGCCTGTGTGGAGCCAGGAGTTGGACTCGATGATCCTGATGGGTCCCTTTCAACCTGAGATATTCTGTGACTCTAAGTGTTGTCACAGTGGCAGTGCCTTTCCTCCAGCATCAGGTTTAAAAGGATAAAATGGCCCTCCTTTGAACTACATGCATTTCCAGTGCAAGGTTTCCAGCTTGTCAGTTCAGACACCCATCTCAATCATTCCTGCATGCTCAGTGTCACAGGAACACCATGACACTGGGTCGACTTAGAACATCTCCTTGACAGAAAGCACGAGCCCAAACACATACCAAATACTTCATTCTACAATCCTTCCATACCCAACCACTAACTACTTCCTTCTGATATTCTGAATATAGCCTAGAAGGAATGCTAATGCTTTTAAAACATCCTCATGAAGAACAACACCCAAAACGCATGCAAAAGGCCCGAAAGATTTCAGCCCAAACAGCATCGGTGGTTTTGGCTATCATGTGCCAATCTTTTTTTTTTTCTTTGCGTGTTTATCACCACCCTACCCAACAGGGACAGGAAGCCCTTTCCTGCAGCACCTGATCTAATTCAAACAGAAAGCCAGCTGTCTCCCAGTGATTCATATACAACTTATCCTGGCACCATAAATCCCCTTGGCTTTCACCAGCCAAACCAGTCACTCTGTTTGAAGATCAAGGGACTTCTCAGTCAAAAAGCTGTAATTTCTTTCCTGGCTAGCAGTGAATAGCTGGAAAGAAACGGCCACCTCTGGACTGGCTTTCACCTCACTTGGCTCTCGTGGGTTTTGCAATGAACTGATAAACATTTGAAATGCCACAAGGCAATGCAAATTGGCACTTCTGTTTTGGAGGGTGTTTTTCCACATACGCACTCAAGTCTAATGTGCAACTCAGAAACTGAAGCTTGGCAAAGGCCTACAAACTTTTGAAGCTGGTGATGCAGCATTCAAAGTAATGACAAAAGACTTCAGTCAGATTTAAGTATTAAACTCCTGTCTATGGAGGATACTATGCCATAATTCCCCCCAGAGCAGCAGATACCAACACTGCAGTGCCCAACATGCACCTCCAGACTTCAAGTTTGCAGGCTAATGCAACACAAATCCAAAACACAGCAGAGAACAACACTAAGCTGTAAGCAGTTAAATAAATAATAATAATAAAAAAAACATTTTAGCTTGGAAGGCAAGTTTGGAAGACAAACTCGAATCATCTCATTGATGAAATATGTTCCAATGAAACACGCGGACCTTTGTTGGTACAAAATAAGCAGGACTTGGCCCTCACCACTGTCATCTCAATCAATCTTTTATTGTAATTTTGTCCCCCACACATTTTTTCTTGTTGATTTCATACTCCAGGGATGTTCTTCTCATCAATGGGTCCTCTTCATTGTGTATTGTTATCGAGCTATTTTTAATTGTTGCATATGATCAGAGCTCCTCTGTGGGGATTAAAAGTTCATGTATTTGAGACCAGTCAATATAGGAGGAAGATATGAAAGAAGAATACACTGGAACTTCCAGAATCAAGAACTACATCAGGAGTAGACACCCTGCTGCAATCCAGTCCTCAATAACACTTACACAGCCCAGCTATAAGTGTTAGAAATAGTGTATTTTGGATCACACACAGAATAAATTTCAAATAATTTCTAATTAAGGGAGCCAGTAGTACTACCTACATTTTAACACCAAAACTACTTCATTACACGATTTATGCCAGAAATCCTTTAAATTTGAAACCTTCAAATTCCATTTCTGCTACTGTTTTCAACTTTGTCACCAATGCTAAAAAACACTTACCCATTTCAGGAGAGAAGTCTACCTCCCCCTTAACTGGGTCCTGGACATGATTACCAAGAGGATTTCCAATCTTATTGTCTTTCTGTTGCAGTTCAGGTGAATGAACCGGCCCCCGGGTAAAACGGGGGTAGAATTTTTTGGGAAATGGCCTCTGAGGTTCTAGCCCCTTGATGGGCACATTCTTGAAGGATTGATTCTCTTCACTGAAGTTGAAATAAACAAAGAGCAGAAGTGTCCAGGTCACTGATGTGAAAAGGCACCCATAGCAGAAATAGCGAAGTGTGACACTTCCCATTGTAGACTTAGCATCATTGAGGATCCATTCTCAATTACCTGAAAGAGAACAAAAACACAGAGAGCACTGCCTGTTAACTCCTGAGGTTTACTCTTAGGAAGTTCATTCTCTAGGTTACTCTTCTGTTAAATAATTTTTGTAACTTCAAGCACAGACCATAAGAATGAAATGCCTCTTCAATTTCCCACTCAAAAAGTATGACCACAGGTGCTCAATCTACATAGACACTATTGCCTTTAAAAACGAAGGGAACAACCACCAAGAGCCCAGTGACACATCACAAAGGTAAACAAGCAGTCTTCCCTCATAGCAGTTATATAATTATATTCCTTCCACCACAGTATGAGAGGTTTAAATTAATGTAGCCATACAAAGAACAGTATTTAACCAAGCATGCCACACACAAGGAATTGGTTCTTGCAGTTCATTTCCCATCCTGAAACAAAGGATGCGAGAACACAGACTCAAAAAGCTATCTCGTTAAGTTCTCCTTGCTCCATATTTAAAGACACCATCATGAGAATCCCACCATGAGCATCCTAGAAACTACAGAAATCACAGGGTGCAATTTAACAAATACCAAGACAGTCACATTTACAGGTACTTTTCCCTTCAAAAAGAAAGGAAGCAGATATGGAAGAGGAAAAGAACAAAAAGCTCTAAAGTAATTCATTGGCTTCCTGCGGACTCTGGAGGAGATGCCCACCTAGAGCTGGAAGGAAGCAAACCAGCCCAGAGTTCTCCTGTAGGCATCCCTCCACTAACAGCACTTTTGCAAAGTATTTTACAAGTTACTAAAGCAAGCAAATCTCTGGAAGGAAGCATGTGAAACTGCTCATAAAATTGTATTTACAGCCCCAGAGAATCAGGTAAACTTTTTGGAGTTTCTCACATCTAAACAAGGCTCAGTTCCCAAAGTTGTGAAAAAAATAAAGAATTTGATTTCTCTCATCATTATCTAAACAGAATATATATTTTTTTCAAAATAACAAGAAGTCCAGAAAATATTTAATCACCTTTTAATTAATAGAATGCTTGTGTTAAAAGAAAGTATTGGGAGTGGGGGCCAGTGTTTTACGCTAATGCATTTCTCAGACTTCTCAAAAAATTGGAAACAACCAGAAGTCTTCAGGTCAGCCTGGCAAAGAACAGACCACAACAACATTTATGAGCACAGATTATTCCCTTCTCAATGTGGAAAACTACTAAACAGAAGTAGAAGGTGCTCACGATCCCAAAGAAATCTATAAAGATCCCACTTATTTTGGCAGCGCAATTCCGAGTCCTAAGTGATCCAAAAGTCCTAAGATCCAAAAATTCAGAGTCCACTTTCACAGACTGCACCGAGTCATTCCTTCCCTTCCAGAAAGGGAATTTCCACAAAAATAAAGCAGAAAAAACCCACCCTCCTGAAAAATAATTTACCTGTTATTCTCAGCACGTCAAATTTCCTCAGTTCTGCAAGGGAAAAATCTATGTAGCAGGTAAGCCCAAAGAGCTTAAAAAGGTCTTAAACAGGCTTTAAATCTCACGCTGACCCTGCGCACAGATGAATCGTGTGCTCTGTGAAACAGGCTCTCTAACGCCGTCACACACAAATCTTGCTGCTTAACTGTAGGGCTAAATTAGTCAGGCAACAAATGCCCTGGGGCTAAAATGATTTTAAAAAACCTCTCATTCTTGCTAGCAGAAGGGGTTTACCAGCCGGAGAGATGCAGATCACCGATCCCCAATACCTTACTGCCTGTGCAAACTGTGGTCAGTTATCATACCAAGGCTCAGAAAAAGCGCAGGAGGCTGCAAAGGACCAAGATTAGATAAACAGCTACATCCTCCCATCATAGTAATTCTTCCTGCCAGACAGCCCGCAGACAACACTTATCCTAGAAGATGATCTGGGGGCTTGCCAGCTTTTTCTTGCAGGGCCACAAGAAGGTCAGCTGCTGTCCGACTTGTCCAAGGCGAATATTCCACTCCCCAAAGCCTCTAGAATTGTTTGCTGTTCGCTATGGTAACACGGATGCACAGCCCCACGCCATATCACGCTTACAGGGCAGACAGAGCTGTTCTAACCCGACAGCTGTGCCTCCAATCTTTTCATTTGGGAGCTATAGAGGCACACATCTACACGGCAACTTGCCCAGGAGAACCGAATCTCACCCTTGCTGTCCCAGCTAAGGGATAAGCAGACCCCAGCACGGAACAGCATCTCCGCAGCCTCTTGGATGCGTTTCACAGATCTGTTTCACTGCTGCTGAGGCACTTCCAGCCACACCGAAGCAAGTTTGCTGTGCCTGAGACCAGACGTACTCAGATTAAAAAGGAACGGATGAAATGAGTAATCACCAAAGTGAAAAGGTTGCCGTACATCCCTTCCATCTCCAGCAAGCCCTCCAAGCAGGCTGACAGCACGCTCTTGGACACCTACCAGATCACTGCTACAGCAGCCACGAATGCAACCCTGAGCACGATAGCATTTCCACATCTTCTTTCCTAGGGCAGGACTGCTTCACCTTCCTTTCCCCTCCTTCACGGTTTTGCAGCTTGGTGAAAGGGTACAGAGGTTGAAATGTGGCATTTGAAATAAATGCCAGAACCTCCATGATGCAGAAAACCAGGCCCTTTCAGTAGCTTGCTATTCAACCAAGACATTTAGTAATGCACTTGGCAGGAAAATGCAGACTCATTATTTATTTCCCTCCACATGTTTTGTTAGAGGCTTCGTTTTGAAGGCACGATAGAAAAAAAACATGAACACTGCCTATGAAAAGCCCAGCAGGGCTTATTAGCTCACCTGATTTGCCAACACGTGAGCATTTACACAACTGCTCTCCGATGGATTTCAACCATTTCTACCACTTCAACAGCAGCAGAAGTCATGGTCTGGTTCAGTGCTGTATGCTCCAGTCTTAAATCGAGCGTGATGTCTGTCCCAGGTCTGTGTTAGCGAAGAGGCAGCAGTGTGTTTTCAAGTCCTAAGCAGTGCCAGTCCTGTTTGGGACCTGCCCCAAGGGACCAGGAGAGCGTTCAGCCCTACCTTTCTGTACATGGCTCTCCAGAGGGAGGAATGAACACTTACACTGGTCACAAGGACCCGGAGGAAGCGGTCATGGATGCCTCCACTTATAACTCATTGTCCTCCCTATCCAGAGCTCTCTTCTGCAAGCCATTTGGACCCAGTGAATAAACTTATCCTGCCCAGCTCCTCTCCCTCCCATCCTGTGAAGCTTTCCAGCAAACACACTTTGCTGCTTTACCAACAACTGTCTCTGGCTGCCTACGTGCTGTCGCAGCCTGCCGGTGGCTGTCTAAAAACATCCATCCTCTCCCAGCTGCTTTCTCCAAGCAGGATTTGGAAACTTCAGCAAAGCCAAACTTTTTCTTTCCTTCCCCCAAAGCGTTGGTATCTTTCTCAACACTGATACATTTTTTTTTCATGCTGTTTGTGTATTTTTGAATTTAGCAGCCCAAAACCTCCAGTAATGCAAGCAGAGCTAGCAGGTTTACGTAGTTACATAGAAACAACAAACTGAAAAAACAAATTTTCATTATCCAGACAATGTCCATGTGCTCCTAAGAACAATTTTTCACCAACGTAGTAAATACAGTAACACCCAATCCGGTCACCATGAAATTGCTGTTTGGATGGGATAGTTAAAACCCATCTCTGTGTAATCAAATGCAAGCAAAAATAGTAATTGCCACCTAAAAAAACAAAACCCCATGGTTTAAACATATCAAGAATAATTTAATGATACAGTTCCTCACCGATTTTACTTGTAATTCAGATTAGATCTGAAGGATCTGAAGTGTTTTGCCTCTCAATTTCTGGAAAGCAGCAGCTGCCAAAAGAAAGTTTCCAAACTACCTCAAGCAATTCTTTCCCAGAAACGCATGCAGGGAATGAACATCCAGACTGAACAGAAGACATTTCCTCTCCGTCAACAACATAGGACTGTCACAGCTAGTAATAAATAAATCACACCTTGAAGTATTTCACAAGCCTTCATTAACATACACAACAAAGCTGCGATGCATGGGATTTAGGGCTGTTTGCGCTGGGCTACTTAGGAATCCCTTCAGCACAGCCAAACATAATCCATTATCCATTATTATAGACAGACATAAATCATCCGAGGTGGCAGCATCTCCTGCACCAGGAAATTACAGCCCATTTTGGAGGCAACTGTTGTGACCAAGAAGGGAAAGAAGTACATGCTTTTAGGAGCTCCCTCACTATCAGCTCAGAACAGATCACATTTGTAATGCGCAGTATTCTGGGCGTTTCTAACAAGTACTCTGATTTACAGTCTCTCCCATCTTGCTCCATTCTGACTGTCATATTTATTGTCTGACAGTTTTCCCACTTTGACAAAGCCTTGGAATTAGGTTTGCACAACAGAATGCCAGGAATAATGTATTCCTCTCTAAACCCCACAGCTTCCAGTGCACAAATCCCAGTTCCTTGCACAAGCAGTAAATCATTTATTCCTCTCCTTAAAAAAAATAAGTAACTTAGTAAAACTTGCCAAAAGTCAATCAATAACAGAGAGGAAAACAACGCAGGAGCCTACCTGCCTGAGTCCAGCTTCAGCAATTATGGTGCAATAAGGTTTTCCACGTCACACCAACTTCTTGTAGGTTTCTTCTAGAACCAGCACAAAATCCAACCCACACATCAAACCCCGTAACATTTAATAACTGGCCCGACAATTACACTCTGTTCTCGCAGACAGCCTGGAAGAGCACCATTAGGAACCTGCACAGCTCTCACACTGACCCAATGTACGAGCCTTCAATATTTGTAATGAAAAAAAATAAATGCCAACCACATTTCACAGTATTTTGGCTTAAAGAGCCTGTAGCTACTTTTCCTCTACGCCTGGCCACTGCTTAAACACCAACATCTGCTTGGATTAACCTCAGCAGTTTAGTAAACACACCGTATGACTGGATGTTTCAGGACTGTGCCAAAACTTACGTTTATCGGAGGTCAAACAGAGGATCAGATTAACCTCAAGATTTTTGAAGCAGCAGTCAGAATTATTTGAGAAAACCTGAAACTCTGCTTGTAGTTTGTCCAAGAACAGCTTTTCTTTAAAAAAATAAAAATATGGGAATAACAGAGATACAACTCATACTACCCAGACTTCCTGCAAGACTGCCTGTGTGCTTTGGACCTTAAGGCAGGGAACAGATGTGTATAATCCTCATTTTAAAGAGCATTCTAGTGAAATATCATTGAACTATTTTTTATCTTGCTACAAAGCATCAGGATAAGCTGCTACGTGACCTTCTACGGCTGCTTTTAATTTCTAATTTGTTGTTTATTGGGGGCAGACAGAGAAGCAGAACAAGAAGATAAGGTAACACTATTTACAAATGCAGATTTTGCTATTTTAATGGCCTTAACTCTTTACACATTTCTCAGCCTCCAAGACGTGACAGCTACCATTGCTGCTCTTCCCAAGAAGCCTCAGCGTGACCAGGCTTTCCTATTTTCTTGTTGACTCCCTGGCAAACAGCATTAGCAGCACAACGAGCAGAGGCCAGATGAGGAAGCAGCAGCACTCCAGTAATACAGCCATCAGACAAACAGATGGCATTCCCCACAACTGCTGCAGTTTCATGAAACTATTGGTTGTTTTTTTATTTGCCAGGCATCCCTTACATCACAAATAGTCACCAGGGAGAGACGGTTACTAGACGAGCAGGATGAAAATGGGACACCTTAGGTTGCTTTTCCTGCAGCACACACCACTAGAAGGAACACACATTCAGGACACAAGTTAGAGACATTTCTAATTTAAAAGCTAAACCTAATAAAACCTAATTTAACAGCTTACAAAAAAACATCTTACTGGACTGTTTCAGCACAAAATTTGATCTACCTGCCTGCTTGCTTTTAGTCAAAACCAGCCATTAATTTTTGACCTCACAGAAGGGATGGGTCATCAGACTTTCTGAATCAAGCAGCTATTTTTGACACAACACAGGCACGTAACTGCTCGTATAAAGATTGTTTGAAGAAACAGGCCTAGAGCAGCCTCAGCACGGACAAAAGCTGGGACCAACTCCCCGGCTGATGACACAGCTTGGAGAACCCAGGAGATGCAGCTGAATGCCAGTGTGATACAGTGTGCAGGCTGCATCAACCAGAGCACGGCCAGACGGCTGGGGATGCAGGCACACCCCCCCCCGTAGGACCACGGTACCCACCTGGGGATTTCCCAGCACATCAAGAAGCTGGAGCGAACTCACCGGAGGCCACCAAGCTGGTCCCAGGTTGGAGCATTTGCTTTGCGATGGCTCTGTGGGAACTAACAGCAGCCTGCTGGTACCTGCGGGGATGTGAGCAGGAAAACGGAGCCGGGCTGTCCACCGAGGTGCAAGATGTGAGAAAGAATGAGCTAAAAAAAGGCTGATATACCTTTAGTCACAGCAACCCTCATGCAATGAAGTACGTTGCAGACCACAGGCTGTCCTATTGTGTAAGATCGTTTCTCCCTTTCATTTTAATGAGATGACATACCAAAATCTATTTTTAATGAGCCACTGCAAGTCACTTCTAAATGCAAATGTAAAAGGCTTGGGAGCCAAGAGTTTAGTCATTTCAGCACAGCTATGGAGATCCGTGTCACACCAGCTAAAATAAATCCTGCTGAAATCAACACGTTACAGAAAAGCCATCTTAAAATACCAATAATGTTCTATTCCAATAATACTTTATAGATACAAAGACACAGAGACTGGTTGTATGAACTGCTGAAGACCAAAAACTATAGTATACAAGTCCAAAAAATATAGTGTTTTATAATATCTTTTAAAAATTATGGTTTTAGGTTCCCACTCCTCCCTATTTTATCACTGTCAAATGATTCACTTTTAACGCATACTGATGGGCAGTTCAGTTTTTGGACTTAAACCACAGATGGATAAATCCTGCATACCACTATTTTTAAATCTGCAAACGATATAATGAATGCCTCCTCCAGGAACATAACTTCTCTTATCAAGCTTTTCGGAATTTCTCAACGCCCATAGAAAAAGCTTTGCTTAAAAGGCTGCCACACTGAAGTGAATGGGAACATATTCAAGCATTTCTTTTTAAATCTCCATTTCAAATATTTCCTTACTGTAGAAGGTATTTTACAATTTTTCAATATCTTTCACTTCATTAACAACAAAGCATGCTGGTTCTCGTTTACAGATACAATTTTCACACACGCAGAAAAAAAACAGAAGTTCAGAATGAAAAAGTTTCATAAGATTCAGGATCTCTCATTAACGACCAACCTAACAGAACACCAGTTTGGTTTGAAAACAACACTAAATTCACATTGCAGTCCAGTTTGTGATTACAGACAGCAACACTTGGATTAGACAGTTAGTTAATCAAAATCCCAGTGCTCAAAGCTGCATAAATAAGAGCTATACTGTGGACAGCTTCATGCTGCTGCAGTGCCCTCTTTCCCCTTCTCCCTCCAAAAGCTACTTGTTTCCTAAAGGACAATTGCATGCATGGCATTAGGGGGATCTCCAACAAATATGTGCACTGTAGGGCTGCTCTGCTGGATGTTGCTTTCAGCCATCTGGCATAGAAATACCTGTCGTGCCGTTCATGGACTCCTAAAAATACCTTCTTCCTTTTAGTTGCTGATCTTTGCTTTCTGCCAATTGAAACAATGAGATTTTCTTTTCATTGGCAAAACCAGCTTTCAGGGAAGCCAGAATGTTCCTGTACTGTCTCCCAAGAAAGGTGCATGCACTTTGCAGTGCATGCTCTTCCTTCTCACGTACAGCTCAGAAAATGTCAGGATTAAAAATAAAACCACACTGACAATTCCTTTTCTGATGCATCTCTCAGACTAAAGATCCACATATCTAAGTATTAGTTTAACAAACCCCCAGCACTATATATAAATGCACAAGGTAAGTGTGCTTACAAGGTCAACTACATACAAGTAAGCTGCTTAATACCTTTTCCAAATGTTTAAAACCTACCTAGATGTTCCTTACATATCATGTCTACAAAGCTCACCAAAATAAGAGTAAAAATACTGATATGCATGCAAAATAAGTCGATAAGAAGTACTTCTACATGAACAGCTGAACAGGAAAACGCTCACCTTCTTCCAGAAGAGTCGGCACTAAAGAAGCAGTGCAAGGTTACATAGTGAAAACACATTCACTGCAGTAGCAGTCAAATCCAGTTGGTGTCTTCATTCTCAGTGAACAATAAAACGCTGAGCCTGAAACTTAACACTTTGTTGCTGAGCACCGCTTTCACGTCCTTTCTGGAAACGAGGTAACAAACACGAGCTTCCCTATGACAACAGACTGGTCTGCAGGGGGTTCAGGACATGAACTCGACAAGGTTATTCCTCATTTCACTGCACAGACTGCCCCAAAAGCACTGTTATTAAAAAAAAAAGTGAGGTCTAAGTGTATTTCTAAGGATTCTTTCATCATGGCATCAGTGGGTTAGACCTCAGTAACACTAGAGAAAAGCCATCGAGGTTGTATACAAATTCTACAAACTCCTTCAGTCCCAATTTTCCAAATCACCAGCAATTTTAAGCTTTCTACTCAAATGCATCTTCTTAGATTTTTTTTTTTTTAATCAAAACTGCTTTGAGCTTTTTGCCCCCAGCTTTCTACAAACAAAGTGAAAACATTATCCAGTTCCAAAAAATAAAAAAATAGAAACTTAATTTGGCAGCCCTCCTGCCAGAAAAGCTGGCAGGAAATTTGGCAATAAAACAGACCTCACTGAAGTACTTTGCAGTGAGGCAGTGAAAATTGGAGTTGACTGGGCTCAGCTTTAAGCCTGTTACTACTGACCATAGATGTTTTTTTGCACAAGGGTTTTCATAAATCCCAGTTCTGCAGTTCCCTCCAAGCAGACATCCCCTCGTGCAGAGCTCGGTACTGAATTCAACAGCTGCACACAAAAAATACGTTCGCAAAATCAAGACTAGAAACTTCATAAAAAATACACCTGAGCTCGTATAAAAGGCAAAGCTGCTGCAATTACTTTATTTCCTACAGAACTGAAAACTCTGTAATGCAGACTTAATGAGGATGGATGGTTACGTTGTACCTTGCCCTACAGCATTAGGTTACAGAATTCACTCAGACTTCCAAGCCTATTTCCCATAAATCACACAAAGCCGATTCCTTTTTCTTTTTTTTTTTTTTATTTTTGGAGGATTTTTGTTTTCAAAATGCAGAAACTTATGTAAACAAATATGACCGCAGTGCTACGTTTGCAGCTCGGGCATGTTGCATTCACTTAAAGTCAGCTGCCAGAAATGGCCACAGGCATGCAACAGGAGGCAGTGAGCTCCTTGCCGCGGCTCTGCAGTCTGCATGTGCAGCTCACTTCGGTCAGCCCTGCATCAAACACCTCCACGGGGCTTGAGCAACTGATATTTGTGCACAGAGATGTATTCATTTAAAACAAAAAGATAAAAGCTAGCACCACAGCTGTGAGGGAGGTAAAAACAAGGTAGGGTTTAAATCCACAGAAGCTGGCGTATCACACCTGTGATCGAAGATGTTTAACTCATGTCAGCTGCTCCGAAGTGTTAACTTCTGGTGAGGTTCTCTGCACTATGAAGAGACAGCACAGTCTTAGTGAGACCCCCCACGTCTTACAGCCTGGCTTCTCCTGCATGCTTAGCCATTGCTAAAACACGTAGAACTGCAAGAAATGCTAAAAGCAGCGTGTTTAATTGAACCCACTGTCCATTTGCATTTCTCGTGTCCAGAAACAAAGGTCACTTGGAGTTTTTCGCTTCAAGCCTTAGCACAGAGTCCACACCATTTGTAACAGCATAACAAGAGACTTAGTTCCTTACTGGAAGAAAAGAAAAAAGTTTCTCAGAACCCCTCCCATCTTCTTGCTTGCGGATCTATTTTCACAACAGAAGTTAAAAGGCACTTCCGCACGCTAGTTTCTCTCTAGTTCTCTCATTTTCTCACTGTCTCAGGCCATTAATACGAGAGAGGAAGCCTGAGGGTTCAAACCATCTCCATGTTCTCCCTTCAGCTCCCCAGCTGAACCATACGGTTAAGGCATCAGACGGAGCCATGGGATGCTCTGGTTGAACTATTTGCTCTGCTATGGATTTTGATGAGATCCTCAGAAGCTTGCTGACTTGGTTCCTCCTACTGAACTCAGACGATGCATTAAGGCAAATACATCAAAGGTACTGCAGCCACAATAAGCAGAAATAACACAAATATCAAGTGAAGCTCTGGGTTAGAAGAGCAGGAACTCATTCTTGCTTCTCCCCAAGAAAGCCTACCTGTGAACTCTTGTATAGGAGACACTTTTCCCCTTTCTTAATAAACTCCAGTAATAAAAACGAAAGAGGTACCCACCATTACTACTACCACCCTACCTACAAACAGAGTCAATGAAAACACTTTCAGTCATGCATCTGAACTAAGCTATTAAATTTAATAAAAGCTTGTATTGCTAAACATTGTATTTGACAGCAGAGTAGGGAGTTTTCCAAATGCATCAGCAAACAGACCTTCTATGGGCATGTTTCTGGAAAGAAAATGTGGATTTTAACTGCTGGATTAGAGTGATAAATCAGCACGCAGATTTCACCCTGTCTGTATGGAAAGCAAACTTGTGCAAGTATGCCAATACTTCATTTTCTCTCCCATTTCCTTCTACATGATTGTACAGACACGCTTCCCTCCTCTTCCAAGGAAGTTCTTTCTCCACCCCTACTGGTCACTTCTCTTCTGCTTATCTATTGCCAATGCTTTTAATACAAAAACATTCTCACGATTTCGATGTTGAAATTGAGGATGTTGCAACAGCACTGTTAATCTGCTCTTCTTTCATTTTCCCATTTCAGTAGAAGCCACAAGCTCCAACGCACTGATAGCAGAGGGTTAGCATGGAATCCAAAACCTAGTCTTCGCTTGTTTCACAAGTGGTGAGTCTCAGCGTCTGCTGATGCAAGAGATAAGCCATGCTAACTGACAAAATTAAGGTATTCCAAGGAACAGATGACTAAAGAAAGCACTTCTAAGAAGTAAACTCCCTAACAAATGCATAAGAGGTATCAACAGGACCCATAAAATCATTTCTTCTTGATGCTACACTTCAGAAATTAGCAAAATAGTCAAAATACCTATAAAGATGATACATAAGGAGTTGTGCATCAAAACAGGATAGAGTTCTGTGCTTCCTGGAAGAGGACCTCTCTTAATTCAGTTCACCTCTGAGGTCTAAAGCATCTAATTTAACCCTTGTCTGCACAAGAAAATCTATGGCAATTAGCCAAGCAATGCTCGGACAGCTTTATATAAGCTAAAACCAAGACCTCTGCATGCTCTTAGCATTCATTAAGCACTTGTTTGAGTCAGCGTGGCATACAGCCATCATTTACTGAGGAACCCTGCTTTTTGCATGCCTCTGCAAATCTGCTAGCTGAACCTGTCCGTTTAAAATTTGACTTCTTAAACGGTGCTGCACCTTACAGTTCAAGTCTCAGGAATTACACTATAAAGTTACCACAGATAAGCGGTCACCTCACGTTAGTCTCTCTCCTACGTTTCTTCATGCACATACTCCTTCCCTCTTACGCAGCAAGAGAAGTGATTTTGTTCAGGTAGCCTGCTCCACAGCAAGAGGGATTAGAGAGACCATGCATGCCAACAGAGCCGATAAGGTGTCACTTGTCAGTCAGGGCAAACGCTCAGCCTCCAAAATGCAGAACCTTACACAGCTACTACACCTCCACAGGAAAGAAAACCACAACAGCTCACCTGCCCTGAGCTCAGGGTAGGGCCAGCAAAAACATCTAAATGCCCACCTGCGAGCAGTACAGGGTAGTGGGGTCTCCTCCCTAGCCTGGGCATCTATTTCTTGCTCATATGATAACGCATAAAGTAGACAGTAGGAAATTCTGAGGTTCCCAATATTAGGGACTTGGAAAGACAGTGAAAAAGTTGCTTCACCCTTGAGCGCTATAGTCCAATTTCAAAAACAGAGTCTAGCTAAAAAAAAAAAAAAACTAGATCGCACAAGAAAGGGCTGAAATATAGCACATCACTCTCACAGGCACTTCAATCCATACTCTCTATTTTGGTAACACCATCAGCTGTTTAACCCACAGGCTTATATTTTCACAGCTTGGTGAAGGAGTTCAGAAGGTCATAGAACAATATCTGAAACTTAGTAGGCTTGAAGTCAGCTTTTGATTGAAGCAGTATCAACAGCTTCCTAATTCTGCCCTTTTTTGTTGCACTGTATTACTAGTTTTCACACTAAAGTATTTACACTAATTATTACCCAATGCTGACTCACATGAGAAACGTGCTGGAGCACAGCTGAAAGATGTGGTAGATACCATTAACTTTTATACAAAATGAGCCAAACAAATCAATTTTCTCATGCTGCTAAACACTGGTTTAACAGCCAAAAGCTCTGTACTAACAGTACTTGATACATTAACACAGTAGCTGCAACAGCAGATGCATTCATCTCCGTAAGCCTCCATATGTTTTGAAATGGAACCTCAGATAAGGATCAAACTAGTTTCCACCTCCCACAACCTAACATGGATTGAAACAGACTTCACCCCTGTAATGCTTTTTTGAGGGGAAAAAAACAAACAAACAAAAACAAACATGAATTTCTGCACTTGAAATATACAGGAATATTCTTGCTCTTTAACAGCAAGAAATGGAGTTGTATTGCAGCATCTCTCCAAAATGAAAGGTATTAATGAAAGTTACTTGAGTTTAGGGGATACCCAGAGCTGTGGTACTGCCTAGTCAGACAGATGGAACTGTTTAGGAACTGTCACAGAAAGGAAAAACAACTTCTCCTCGGCTTCACAGAATTACAGAATGATTGAGGTTAAGAGGGACCTCTGAAAACCCCAAGCCCCCTAAATTTGACCTTGTCCCTTCAGCTGGAAGCCTCCCTTTACTTTCCTGCCCCAGTAATCAACACAGGGCTGCTCAGACCGCACCACTTTACAGTATGTTCCAAGGCAAGGTAATTTAATTAAGAACGATCCTCCTTCTGTTCTTTTCACCCCTGCAGTATGCTCTTCTCTCTTTCTTGAAGACACAAATTCCCCATATTTACTACCTGCTCAGATACTTCTGCTCTTCTTATTCCTTTGACCCACACATATTCACGCCTTTTAACCTGCCACAGAGACTTGTTTCTGTAGCATTTACTATCGGGAAGATACTTTGTATCGAACAACTCTCTACATTAATAATTCACCACTATTTCCCTCGCCATGCTGTTTTGGGGGCTTTTTCCCCTTAAAAAAGCCTGAATCGCACTTACTGTTATTTTACACCACTATGAGAAGGACGATCCAAATTCACCCATTCCCATCAACATAGTAGCTTACCAGGAATTCCTTCCAGTTTTACACCCAGGTGTAACGGAGTATCAACATGCCTGCTCCAAAGCAAACTGATAGCAGAAGGCAGGCACCAGGCCCTGAAACCTGTAGCGAGAACCTCTTAACCCAAAACGTGTCACTTAGCCTGCTGGTTTCCTCCTCTAAGGCTGCGAGATGAAGGCTCATTAGAGCTGCAGCGCTATTTCTTCCCTTCCCTGCTGCAGAAGAGCTCCTGAAACTCCGCAGGAGCTTATCTTACCCAGAGACGAGGACGAGCTTACACAGAAGGCACACGGTTCTTCAGAGCTGCTTTTACTGGGGGAGGCCAATCACTTGCTAATCAAAAGCCTCTTATCTGGAACCACCTGGGCCGTTAGGATGATCCGGTGGAGCCTAGGAATCCCAGCCAGGTGGTTTTATACGCGCAGAAAGGATCTCCAGCCGGCAGCAGGGCAGAAACACAGCCAGGAGAGCTGGGTGCCGTCCCTTCTGGGGCCTGCTTAAGCTACACAGAGATGCCCGCGAACAGGTCCCTATTAAGATGGGATCCATAAAATAAATAAATAAAAGGCAGACGCTGGATCAGAAAGTATTTGAAATATTCCGTGTTGCTTACAGACTGCTGTAAGGACAGATGGGATGGGATCTTAGCTGAAAAGCAGTTTTAAGAGAAATCAGGTAGATCAGCGAGCACTGCTGCCCACCTGTGTAGTTAGCACCCTGCCGCGAGGAGGTTTCACCGCTGTCTGAAGCAGAAAGCCGCACTCCCAACTCGTTAGACGGGATAAAACACAGATTATTCCCAGGGCGGCAACAAAACCAGGCCCCGATTTGGGGGATTTTCCCTCGGGAACAGCAGGGGCTGCATTGCCGAGCCCTGTGAGGCCACTGACCCCAGCGGTGGCACGGTGACACCGGGGACACGGCGACACCGGGCAGGTGGCGGCACAGGCACCGTCTGCACCCCGGGTAACCTGAGGGGGGGACTGCGGCTGTCGGCTGCCACCACCCCAACCCGCAGCCCCCTCCAGGAGCCGCAGACCGAAGAGGAAAATCCCCCCAGCGGCGACGAGGGCTGGAGCCACGCGAAACAGCCTGGGGGGGGGGGGGGGGGGGGGCGGAAAGGAAGCCGCGATGTCGCCGAGCCCGCGCTGGAAGCCACGGGAACGACAAACGAGATACAAATCCAGGGACCCCGGGGCAACCGGGGACAGACCGCGTTCCTCATTTGCCTTCCCCCCTCCCCCTCGGGACTGCCCCTCGTCCCAGGGCTGCCCCTCGTCCTGCCACCGGTCCCCTCACACCCCCGCCGCCGGTCCCCCCCGCACTCACCGCGGCGGCGGCATGGTCCCTCCGCCCGCCCCCTGCTCTCAGTGGCGGCAGCGGCTCGTCCTACAGCGACACCACGTAACCGCTGCCTCCTCCTCCTTCTCTCCTCCCTTTTTTTTCCTCCTCCTCCTCTTCCTCCCCCACGTGACGCGGCCGGGGCACGGCCGCCATGACGGCGGGGGGGGCTGAGGCGGCTTGAGAAGATGGCGAGCGCTGCGGGTGGAGGGCTTGTGGCAGGCTTTTCGTCCTCCTTTTCTCCTCGTTGAGCCGTGCGCGGTTCCGAAGCACCGCAGGGGGGTCGGGTTGGGTGGGTTCAGACTCCCCACCCCGGGGTTAGGGTTGGGTTTGTTCGGTTTTGCCGCCCTAGAGCTGCTGTACCTGTGCACAGCCCGCTGGGCACCCGGAGAGTGATAGCCAGGAGCTCGCTTGCAGTTTTCTCTCAGGGCAAAAACCCTCCCCAGTCCTTCAGCTTTAAGCTTCATGGTCTTAAATGGTGCCTGGAAGTACTTGTTGTAGGGCTCTGAAGGGGAGAAAAGAGACAGCTGGAGGTCAGGCTGGAAGGGGATGTCTGGGTTAAATAGCATGGGTTTCCTTGCTGTGGAGTTATCTGGTGTGTGTGGGACTAATTTCATCTCCTGATGAAACTAGAAGTACCTGCCTGACCGTAGCAGCTGTACTAGCAGAGCATATTCGGTCGCTACTCTGAAAACAGTTATGCTATGTGTAATAAATATTAAGCTGTGAGAAAGAACAGGTTTGGAGAGGTTGGTGGGTTGGTTGCTTAGAAAACAAAAGTCTGAAATCTGGCCCTAACTGTGCATTTACAAGGTTATTATCACTCTTATACTTCTGACCCAGTGATTATCACCTGCAGAATGGAGTAGTTCAGCAGGAAGACGGAAAAAGCTGAGAGAAATCAACCACAACAATGCTGAAATAACCTGAGTGTGGCAGTTAAAGCACACCTACAGGGACAAGAGTTGACATCCTGCCAGGTGGAAAGGAGTGTTGAACCCTCAGATCTTTCAGATCCAGAGAAAGTGATCTAACCACTGATTTTCAGACAAGAGTGGTGGGGTAGCTTCACAACTCATCTGTATTTGTGCAGAACCTGACTTGGTGGGTGTCCTTTGACGAGTGATACTGCAACACATGTTGAGTTTGTAAACCCTGGCGAGATTTAGGAATGAAGTAAGTGTTGACTTCCTCAACATAGTCAGGACTGGAAGCTTTTCTGAGCATACCCACACGCAAAAACTTGAGCTGCCTGAACCTTTTGATAGCTGGTAAGTGACATTTTGAGGATGGCAGGTTTTATTTTAGTAAAGTGCAAATTAAACAAGGTTGACACATCTGAGTCCATTATTTGGTGCATTTTGGCCCTGGTATTTGGACGTTACAATAAGGTAACAATACAAACAGAGCAGATTAACAGAACTTGTCAAAAAAACTAGCAACAGCATTGAAGTACAGGGACCAAAAGGGCAGCATGTAATCAGAAGCTCCAGTAACAGAAAAAAAAAAAGAGTGACAATCTTAGTTAGGAGGGGTTAGCTGGCAGAGGGCAAGGAGGCAATATGTGCAATTAAATGAGATAGCCATATAGTTAGCATCTCCATCAGCCAGCTTCTCATAATTCCAATTTCATAATGGCTAATATGCAGCTTTGATCTCTCATTCATAATAATTTAGCCTGAGGATTGTAGGTGTGTGTTGAGTTGTTTCAAGTAAAAGCAGCTTCAGTGCATATGCTATCTGCTTTCCACAGAAAGATTATCCTTGTACTCCTAGTTTGGACAGTTCTTGCCTACCCTGTAATTCCAGGTATTTAATCTACCCAAATAGCTATTTTAGTTCTTGCTGAAAAGAGGTTCCTTGGTGCCTGGATTATCATTTTATTAACAATTAATGAACTGTTACTTCTTAGTGTCATTCACCGTAAGGACCTTGAGACATATGTCATTTCTCAAAATCCCTGATAATGATAATCTTTGCAGCCCAAGTGTTTAATATGCTCTACAATAAGTCATTAGTGTTAACTAATTGCTCCACTTCCTATATGTTCACAGCAATGGACAAGAATTCATATAAAAATTCTGGCTAGAAATAGCAACCTGAAATAATACTCTGTCAGTATGGCTTATAGTCAGAATTTAGGATCCATAAGTACTCAAGCACTGACATTTCATTTATTAAATGTTCCTTGTGTTAGCACATCTTGGACACAGAAATGATATGAGGCACTGAGCTACAAAAAATATTCTGTAAATCCTGTCTAATTTCTTAAATTGTCTCTTCTACTTTGTGAAAAAGAAGAGGAATATCCCCAGATAGAATTAATGTATATTATTCTTCTAAATCCAAATCATTCAGAACAAAGTTGACCAGCTGTGAAGGAGGAAACTGGAGGAAACACCAACTGTTCTTTTAATAACTGGGATAAATTGCATTTGTTTCAGTGATTTCCTTGTATAATAGTTTGTGTAGGGGCTGTTCATGACTAAAGGCAGAGTCTGCGCATTGACTAGTAGAGTTTCTACATGATTACGCTTCTGAATGAAAAAACAAGCCCTTGAAAGCACTGGACATTTTATTTGTAGTACTTAAGCAAACAGGACACCCATCTGGTTGCTCCCTGAATTTTCCTTTCAGTTATTTTTGTTAAATATCACATGTTTTTTGCCCACTTTCCAAAAGAGGGAAAATTCAGAATATGTATGTATATGGATTTGTCTGACCTGTTCCCTCTTCTCAAATGCTCTTGAACTCTTGGGCCATTTTCAACAAATTTGAAAGTCAGGAGATCTCAAAGAGATTATATTCTGAACAGCTTTGCAAACATAGATGTCTGGATAGAAGAGAGAGACTATTATCTACTATAGAGGAAAAGCCTGTAGAACAAGTTCAACCCACATACCCTTAAATTCAGGAAGGAATCTGTGGAGCTGTTGTGGCTAGTCTATTGAAAACATCAGTTCTGTGCTGTGTAGTAGGTGTAAAGGCTAAGAGGATGTTAGGTATGTTAGGACAAGAGCAAAGAATAAGATGGGATACTGTTGTAAAACGTGAAGTGCTTGGACATGTTGAATATTATATGGAATTCGCCCTAAAGCACCAAGAAAGGTACAGAGAAATATGACAAGTTGATTAGAGATATGGAATTGTCTCCTCAGAAAAGCACAAAGTCGATCAGACCTGTGGAACTGCTTCTCTAAAAATAGTTGAAATAAAGTAGAACAACTTGGAAAAGGACTATGAAGGAGTATGGTAATGGTGTAAAGTCTCCTGTTACTGTAAAAGTGAATTCTGTGTTTTCTGTGGCACAAGAGTTAGGTGTCTTGAGGGAAATTTTCAGATAATAAATTTAAAAGAAACACAAGGATGTTTGCTCTTGAGTTGCAGTTGTAAATTGCTGCAAGTATATCAGGGAGGTCAAAAGTATAAATGTCCTCCTGAGCAGATTAGAAATGGAAATGGAAAAAAATGTCCTTTGAGACACGTTAAGCATAATGCTAATGCAGCTGCCAGCTCAGGAAATCTCCAAGAGGTGGGTTCAGCTAGCAGATTAACTAAAACACCTAAATTTGCATTTCAGTGTGTAGGTGTCTCCATGTGAGCCAGATGTCTAAGATCCCTTTTTACTCCATAGAGAACTAATGTGGGATTTAGTTACATAAATGCATGCATCTAATTCCATTTTAGGCATCGCAGAGGTTCCTACCTGGCCTCCAGCTCCTGTTCCAAGAAGATGCAGGTCTCCTTAAAAAACAAACAACAACAAACTGTCATATCTGTCAGTCTCATATGGGAGTCTTTGATTTCTCAAGACTATTGTAGCTGTAACTAAGGTTAGCAAGCTGAACCCTGCTTGTAGCTGATGTAGCAACCTACTCAGATAGCCTTAAAGTAAATGTATCGGTTTATTTTTCAACACCTGTATAGCTCTCTACTTCATTAGCTGTGTTGAGTAGTTCTCTATTGACCCTAGGAGGAACTTAAACTCACATGAAGATATCTACGTGGGGACACTTCAGTCTAGGTATCAGAACTTAAGAGGTTTGCCAGAAGGTAAACTTGCTGGACTTTTCTTATTCTATTTCCTTAAGTTTCTTTAGCTAGTCAGACCACTGAGATGATTTGGCTGGTATTGATTTAAGGAAAGAAGACAGGAGATTACATATGAAAAACCTTGTTAAGACACTCAGATACTACTGATAACGATTATGTGAAACTTTAGATTCATAGTGCCATTAGATCCTGCATCTGAAAACACACATACACACACACACACACATATATATATTTATAAACGTAAATCAAAACTAGTTTGGTTGTTGACAGACTTCACACTCTACTGTGAATCAGGCCAGTCTGATCTTGTTAGAATAGCAGAACTTGCCTAAGAAGAATTTAGGCTAAGATTCAGGCTAAAGAAATTAGAAAGAAAAATAAGTAGAAAAGCTGAATGATAAGTAGATGACTTGGAAAGCAAAAGGAATTTTCTTCTTAGTCTCTGTCACAGGTGGAAATGATAGAAACTTCACCTGGAAGCCATGAGAGGCAATATGATTTATTGGTATAAAGTAGTGATTTAACAAAGTTTACACAAATTAACAAAGCTCCATTGGTGGCAAGGTACACTAGGTTATTTTCAAGATAGAGGACAGGGTAAGTCAGATGTGCTGAGGAGCCCCTCCTTGGGGGTCACAAGGTTCAGAGAGGACCCCTGGACTTCTAAACTCCTACTTAGAAGAGCCTAGGTGCAGTTGTATCCAGTCCTAGTCCCAGAAGAGGTGTCTGTTTAAAGGATTACATGTGCACAGTTAATCTGAGATATGATCTTAGCTAAGCTTACAAAATTTAGCAAGCTATTAGTTACCGAGGGTCTCTTGCAGAAAGGAATCTCCTTTCAGTGTTGAGTGATCTCCGCAGCAGGCGTAACCTCAGGAGGCAGCCCTACGCAAGAAAAAAACAGCCCGCTGCTGTGCCCGAGAGCTCTTGGGGTGCTCTCTACTTACGGGGTAAGACAATGGACTGGAAGTCCTGTTTGCATACCAGCTGCAGGTATTAGTTTCTGCCAAATTTGGCTTGAGTTGGCCATTCATCAACTGTGGTTAGGTGGGTGCATTGCTCAAATTAGCCTTTGGCTATTGTAGTGTTGTATGTCTCCACCAAATCTACTTTGAGATGGATGCAGCCATCACAACCAGACACATCCATCACAACTGCCACCGGTGCCACCTCCTTGAGCAGGATTATCATAGAAATCATAAGCTCAGGCTGGGGACGTGGGGGAGGAAGCAGACTATCACAGTCTCTAGCACTTAAAATAACTCTCATTTTCAGTTGGGGTGAATAAATTTTTAGCACTAATGCTATCCTGTTGGGCTGGGCTTATTTAATAAATATGTCAGCATGCTTTGACTTTTTTTGGTTATTTTCTGTAGTCTTACCAGAACTGTGGAAAAGCTGTGTTTTAGCTTTGAAGTGTTGCTGACAAAATTCTGTCTGTTTTTGGTATTCAGAAGTTCTCATTGCTAGGAGCTGGGAGCAAGATGTTACATTTTCTGTCACTTTCCTGAAATAAAACATTCCTTGGAATCTGTGAAGGGAGGTAATTGGCTAAAGATTCTGTCCAGCATTGCTCAACTGTGCTCAGATCACTTCACAGGCTTAGGGCCTGGGCCAGCCTGGGCTAATTTCTGTTCCACTTTGGACTGTTATGCAAAGTTTTGAGAATGAAAACAATCAGTAAAACCCAGAAATCTCATAATTGAATTGGCATTTTCGCAATGAACTATTTTAGAATCATACCCAGAGTTTCTTTCCACCTTTGCTTTTACACCCAAGAAAGAGGAAAAAATTTCTTTGCAGAGGAGATCAGTCTCGATGTCTTCTGTTTACAGATGTGGAAATTAAATCACAGAAAGATGAAGTTGTTTATTTGAGGTCAGCCAGCAGAGCAGCCACAGAGAGAAAAATAGAATGGAGTCCTTCAGTGCTCACTCTATTGCATCACTGTCATCCTATTTTGATGAAAAGGTCTGAAATTTAATTTTCATAGGTAAGTAAGTGAGAAAAATTCAGGTTCCCTGAAGCCTGGAAACCAAAAACTTTATATATGTCACGTAAACAGGGGCTAGACAGAGTTCAAACCGAGACAAGAATGCTAAGGCCTGAGTTGTGGCACGTCTGTGCTGCCATCTTTTAAGTCTTCCTCATAGCTGGTGTAATCCTCCAAGTGTCTTTCACCAAGGAATATCTTAACCTTGAGCCCCATACTTATTGTACAACAGGATGCTGAGCCTTTATCTTTTTTTTTTTTTTTTTTTTTTTTTTTTAATACTGAAATGTAATTTTCTGCATTCTCAAGGATGGAGCTTTCACTTTCCTAGCACTGAGAAAAGCATAAAAAAGAAGTATGTGTAACAGGCAAAGGGTTATAGAATCATAGAATCATAGAATATCCCAAGTTGGAAGGGACCCATAAGGATCATCAAGTCCAACTCCTGGCACCACACAGGTCTACCCAGAAGTTAAGACCTTGTGACTAAGTGCACAGTCCAATCTCTTCTTAAATTCAGTCAGGCTCGGTGCAGTGACCACTTCCCTGGGGAGCCTGTTCCAGTGTGCAACCACCCTCTCGGTGAAGAACCTCCTCCTGATGTCCATCCTAAACTTCCGCTGCCTCAGCTTAACACTGTTCCCACAGGTCCTATCAATGGTTTTCATGGAGAGTAGGTCTCCTGCCTCTCCACACCTCCTCGCGAGGAAGTTATAGACTGCGATGAGGTCCCCTCTCAGCCCCCCCTTCTCCAGGCTGAACAGGCCCAGTGACCTCAGCCACTCCTCATATGTCCTCCCCTCCAGGCCCTTCACCATCTTCTTTGCTTTCCTCTGGACACTCTCCAACAGTTTAATGTCCTTTTTGTACTGTGGTGCCCAGAACTGCACACAGTGCTCGAGGTGAGGCCGCACCAGCGCAGAGTAGTGCAGGACGATCCCTTCCCTCGACCAACTAGCAATGCCATGCTTAATGTACCCCAGGATGTGGTTGGCCCTCCTGGCTGCCAGGACACGCTGCCAGGACACACTGCTGGCTCATATTCAACTTGCTGTCAACCACAACCCCCATATCCCTCTGTGCGGGGCTGCTCTCCAGCATCTCGTCACCCAGTCTGTACGTATAGCCAGGGTTGCTCCATCCCAGGTGCAGGACCCGGCACTTGCTTTTGTTAAACTTCATGCGGCTGGTGATCGCCCAGCTCTCCAACCTGTCCAGATCTCTCTGCAAGGCCTTTCCACCCTCATCCAAGTCCACAACTCCTCCAAGTTTGGTGTAATCGGCACATTTGCTCAAAACACCTTCTAGTCCTACATCCAAATCATTTATAAAAACATTGAAGAGGACTGGCCCTAAAATGGAGCCCTGAGGGACCCCACTAGTGACCATCTGCCAGCCTGATGTGGCCCCATTTATCACAACCCTTTGAGCCCTGCCTGTCAGCCAATTGCTTACCAATCGTATGATGTTTTTGTTAAGTTGCATGCTGGGTGTTTTGTCCAGTAGGATCCTATGGGAAACCATGTCAAAAGCCTTGCTGAAGTCCAAAAAGATCACATCAGCTGGTCTCCCTTGGTCAACTAAACAGGTGATCTTATCATAAAAGGAAATCAAATTTGTTAGGCAGGACTTACTCCTCATGAACCCATGTTGGCTGGGACCAATGACTGCATTGTTCCCCAGGTGCACTTCAATAACTTCAAGAATCATCTTCTCCATAATTTTACCAGGCACTGATGTGAGACTGACAGGCCTGTAATTGCTAGGGTCTTCTTTCTTACCCTTCTTGAAAACTGGTACAACATTTGCCAGCTTCCAGTCTACCAGGACTTCTCCAGATTCCCAAGATCGTTGAAAAATAATTGAGAGAGGTCCTGTGATGATGTCAGCCAGCTCTTTAAGCACCCTGAGATGAATCCCATGTGGACTCATGGACTTGTATGAATCCAGGTGGAGCAGCAAATCCCACACACGTTCAGGGTCAGTTGGGAGTTTGTCATTCCCACTGTCATGGTCCTCCAGCTCAGGGCACCCTGGGTCCTGAAGCCCATCATCAGTGTTGAAGACAGAGGCAAAGAAGGCATTAAATGTCTCTGTTTTGCCTGTGTCATTGTCTGTGAGGAGACCTTCCCCATCAAGTAGCAGACCCATGTTTTCTTTGGTTCTTTTTCTGTTCACATATCTGAAAAAAAAAAAAACAAAACAAAACAAAACTTTTTTATTGTCTCCAACAGCCATGGCCAGCTTCAACTCTAGTTGGGCTTTGGCCACACGAATTTTCTCCCTACAAACACGAACAGCATCCCTGTATTCCTTCCACATCACCTGACCCTCCTTCCAGCAGCCGTACACTTTCTTTTTTTCCCTAAGCTCCAGCAGAAGATCCCTGGTCAGCCAGGCCGGCCTGCTGCCCTGTCTGCCTGACTTCCGATATTTTGGAATTGCCTGATCTTGTGCTTTTAGGAGGCAGTGCTTAAAGACTGACCATCACTGATGGACACCAATGCCTTCAAAAGCAGCTTCCCAGGAGACCTTGCTGACTTGTTCCCTGAGCAGCCTGAAGTCTGCTTTCCCCATATCCAGGGCTCAAGTTTTGGTGGCAGTTTTCCTTCTGTCACCATAAATTCTAAACTCGGCCACTTCATGATCTCTATGACTGAGACAGCTGCCAGTTGCCACGTCCCCCACAAGACCCTCTCTGATCTCCAGCAACAGATCGAGGAGGGCACCTTTCCTAGTTGGCTCCCTTAGCACCTGCACCAAGAAGTTATCATCTAGGTGCTTTATGAACCTCCTGGACTTGCTCATGTCAGCAGTGTGGTGATCCCAGTTGACGTCTGGCAAGTTGAAATCCCCCATAGGGACAAGGGGAGTTGATCTTGAGGCATCTCTTAGTTCTGCAAAGAATAATTCATCGGCGTTGTCATCCTGGCCAGGTGGTCTGTAATAGACTCCCACACTGACTCCCCTTTATTTGTTCATCCCTTAATCCTTACCCAGAGGCTCTCAACTTTGCTGTTGCCAACCTGAAGTTCCACACAGTCCAGCCCATGCTGGTAATATCTGGTAATACTTATAGTTTCATTTTAGTTCTATTTTTTCCTTTGGTTTTACAGAATTATGCTGATTCATAACCAACTGGAGGCAGTTCCTGCTGCTCTGTAGCAACTTGACTATCTGTTGTAATCACTGAATCACAGACAGATATGGTGAACTGCCATTGTACCCCTTCTTCTTCCACCCTTCCCTCCACAGTCTATCATTCTAGTCTGCTGTTTGTGCAATCCCCCCACTAAAAACTTTTCAAGATGTTACAATCTTCATGAAAAACTATACAACCATTTGGAAACTGCCACACTAGATCTTTTTTTTTTTTAAAAAAAAAAATATATATATATATATATTATTATTATTTTTCAGAAGCCTGAGATATATTAGCAATATACTTAATCTTTGTATTGTTTTTCTAAGGACAATATATGAAATTCAGTGCTAGTTGTGTTTCCTATCTTATTATGTATATGTGAGAAACTGAAATCGCATTCTTACAGCTGAGAAGACAAGAATTAGAGATATGACTGTCCCTCAAGGTTCCCTCTATTAGTCTGGATTTATTGCTTGATGACTTCATTTATTATGTGCAGTATGCTGATAAAATTTGTACCCCCACATCCTGTATCTATTTTATCTATTTAGATTAGAAGCACCTGTGACCAAACACAGTTTCTTACTGGGCAATTATGTGTCACTACAAACAAGGACTCCTGACCTCTCTTACACTTTGTAGGCACAATGCCAGTAAAAAAAAAAAAAAAAATATCGCCATCAGCAACATCCTCTTCATTGCATTACTGACTTGTGGTTTACCAGAGAAATGTGCTAGGGGAGGCTACCAAAAACAGTCTTCCTAAAATGTAAGTTTTGTAAATACCTTAAGCCTGAATTCAATAAATGATGAAAACAAAGTAGAAAACGAATGTTCCAATTGGTCTATGCAGAATCAAAGTGCTGTGCAGTTGCTTTTGCATTTACTCATTATTTTATCAATCAAAAAAATATTTAAAAGCTCAAGATAATTTTTGGGACTATTAAAAAACCCTAATGCAAATAATACGACCTTTGTGTTAATGATTTTAGAGAAGGATTATTAGTAGGCAATTAAATGAATGACCAGAGGAAACCATTATTGCACTGTATGAAAATGTCAAACTCTGAAAGAAGTATACAGCCTAAGGAAAATGGTGAAAATTTAAGATAAATACTGCTAAAATCTATCCTGGACAGATACTGCACTGGACAAGGAGATAATGTAACAGTCAGTGCAGGCTGTAAGATGCCCCCTGGTGTTACAAAGCTCTGCTTTTTGTTCTGTTCAGACACAGTACATGGTTAGAGCAGGATGAAGCATCCGAGGTGTTGATAAGGGAGAAGAAAGCTTAAATGGTAAATGGAAACTACAGAAAACTGCAAAGCTGGAAAAGGGGGATTGGTAGCACTGCCATTTAGGGTCTAACTGCCATTTACAATAAAAAAAAAATCTCAGTTTTGAGTAACATTTTCAGTAACAGGAGTTGGGGGATGCTGGGTGACGGGCAAAGAGAAGTCACAAAGGGGGTGGTGATGGGGATCCCTCATGGAAATCCCAATTTGGAAGAGGTCAGCCATGTTTTGTGGATGCTATAGATGAAAGGAAGGCTTTCAGAAGCTTTGGAGAGCTGCAGAGAGGTGTCTTCCTCTTCAGCCCGATGTCTATGCCATACCACCTTGAGGGTTATAGGACCACTGACCTGCCCTTTCCAGTCATGTCTCAACTGCAGTTGCCACAAGCAGCAGTACCTCCTGTCTTCTTATTCCTACAGCAATTTCTGCTTGCTTGGGGCTGATGAGAAGAGGAAGGAGAAGCAGGGAAGGGACAAGAGAAAAGGGACTATTATTGCGAAAGGGAAAGGAGGACTACAAGGTGCCAAGATAAAGAGGAAGGCCTCAGGGAGCGAGGCTTTCTGTTCCTATTTCTGGGGTCAGAAGTCACTGCTCCTAAGGACCACCATTCCAGTTCTAATGCCTACTTCCATTTCTTTTGGAGGGAGCAGTGGCTGTGTAGGCAGAAAGCATGTATGGCCTGTGTGACTGAATGCTTCTTAGTCCAGAACCATGAACAAAATCCCTGTTTCCCCAAATAGCAATGTTCTGACTACTAGGACACACTCATACATGAGCCCTGGTTTTCAGGTAGAACGTTTTGTGTTCAAATGCATTTGCAGACATTTAAGCAGAAAATGGTAAAGTATTCCTTGTTATGGAGATGCTAATAATTACCTAGCAGTATCCTGAAAACTGGGACAAGAAAAAAGTGGAAATAAAATATTTTCAAGGTCTGAGATTAAGCTAGTTAGCATTAGGGAGATTTAGAAGACTCAGGATTTTCTTGCAATACTTTTGCAAGGAAGAGAGAAGAACATTGTAATAAGGATGAAAGGTGAACTAAAAACCTGTTCGACCTCTAAACTGATGTGGCTCTTCATCAAAATTAAGTGGCAGTTCTAGATGCTAGCAAGTAGTTCTGTGGGGCTGTTTTTCCAGGACTCTTCTGGAAACAAAGTCACATAAACTGTGTGAAACTAAGAATGTATACACATGAACAGAATCTAAAGCAAGTGATACTAAGATTAGAGGGGAAATCCCTCTGATGTAGGTGTTATAACCATTTGTAACTGGATATTCAATATTTGCAGCTTTCTTTTGTGGGATCTCAAGATGGCAAAAAAAGGCAGATGTTTTCATTCACAAGCTATTTTCAATATTTTCTGAATATGAAATCTCTGCCCCTTTTGTATGTCCTTATGATGGAAAAAGATTACCCCATCTCGTATCATTAAGAGAAAATACCAGGGTTTAGCTAGGTGGCTGATTTTTTATGTTGACATATTTTGGAGATTGATTAATTATGAAAGTTTTGGTTCTCTTGTGAATTAGATGAGTGAGGACAGGGCATTTAGGAAATGAGGGCAAAATCCTTTTGAACAGATCAGTATTGGTTGTAATAAAATTTGCAGCATTTCATTATGTAGAAATGTGTTGTAAACCAAACAATACTTGAGTTGTTCTTATAGTCTTTGTTGCCAAAGGAAATAAGGTCAGAAATTCAGCTTTCATTGTAATTAAAGCCTCCAGCCCTTTTGGAGAGGGGAATAAGACCTTGAAAATTTGACATACATGTAAAATGTTATCTTATATTACAAGATTAAAATTTAAAAAGAGAGAGAGAGAGAAATCTCTTCTAGTGATTTTTGTAAAGCCATTCTGAATTTACAGAGACCAACTCCTGTTTGTGTCAGTTCTCAGACTGGCAATACTGAGCATACGTCCCAAAGATGTCCGATGGCACCGTACCAATTTGAGCTAAACTGAAATACTGAAATATTATCCCTTCTCTTAAATGCAAGTTTCTGCTCTACCATATTATGGAGCCATATTATCTGAGAGTTGCAAAGTAATACCAGATGGTGGTTAGATGTAGTTTGGCTGGAATTTGCGGTTTCTCTTGTCTAGCCACATGTTTCACCACTTGCAAGCTTCTAAATTATATTGTTCAATTATTTGTCTCCTTGGCTCAATAGTCTCTTTCTTACTTCTTCTGATTTGGTGCAATTCTTCATGCTTTCACTAGGTGGGTCCCCACAACAGCACAAAGGGTAAGCAGTGTGTTGAATAGCCTGAATTCCTTTGGGGAAATGGATCTCCCAGACAGTTTTATTACTTTTTTGGTAGACATTCACTGCCCCACATGTTTTGATGTGCAATCTAGTGATTTCAAAAACGGATTGAGTGCTGCGAAGTTGTCATAAAGGGACTGGATTTGGGGATCTTCCTAAGATTATTCCCTTCTAATGGATCTATTTCAACTGAGAGCAAAAAATATGCTCTTCTTGTAGCCAGTCATGTATAGCCATATCAAACTTTACAATCATTTTACCTTTCAAAGGGTGATGCAAAGCTTGTTGGCTAGCAACATCATATATATTCCTCCCTTCCAAAATCAGCAGTTAGCCAGCATATCTTAAATGCTTTGTGACTTTCCATGCTACTCAAAACAACAAAAATCAGGATCCTTTTTCATGTGTGTAAGGTATTTACTGTCTACACACGAACAAAAAGAGCTTTTGTAGCTAAAATCTTCAGAAATTTTCTTTCCAAGTGAAATTCTTAATACCTTGGCACCTACAGAAAGAAGAATGGAAGAGCCTAGCTAATGTATTTGAATTATTGTGAGGATAGTTTTACTTTTTCCTCTTCCTTCATTCCCTCTCTTATCTGGTCTCATTAAGTGAATTTATTTCATCTGCTTATTTGACATGGTAAGACAATTCATCTGGAAGTCTAGCAAGAAGTGCAAATTTTGATTGAACTAAAGGGTTTTTTTTCATGGGATCTATGTTTAGAGGGCAAAGAAAATGTTCAGAAAATTCTTGCATTATGTTCTACAGAGATAAACTGAAAACTAAAATAGTTTATTTTCTTGCTCAGTGACTAAGTTGTATTAAATAAAGCTGATATTCATTATTGCATATATTTAAACTCAGGAAACCTTGGTCCATCAAATAATGAATGTAAGACAAGACAAAGACTGCCACAGTACACAGTGGCACAGTAGTGCTTACTGTCAGAGATCTGCCTTAAAACTGGTCCTCAGCAGTGGCATCTGATTTCCTGGTTTTAGCAAGTAGGTAGGTAGAGTTTTCTGTGTTTTACCAAGCCAGGTTTAATGATCTCCTTGGCTTCATTTTGATGGCAAGAATCCCAACTTGGAAAAAAATAGCTACTGTATACTTTCAGTTTTCTTATGTCTCTAGGTGATGGTTATGAGCTCCAGTAGTTATCTCTTCATCATCAGCCTACTATCAGTTGCAATCTCCGTTCTTCACCTCTGGGCCAAATCTACCTTTAGGCTGAGTACAAATGCTCGAGGAATCCAGGGCAATGTGGAACAGTGAAAAATTCCAAGAAAACCTTTATTCACATTTAGAAAGGTCTCATGTGCCTGAGCCCAGAGACTTGGTCGAGGAGGGGGATCTCCTGCTCTCCTCAATTAGAGTCACCGTTCTGCTTCCCTGGGAAATTACACGAGGTGTAGTGGGAGTACTTGTCATTTCTACTTCCAGAGTTTGAAACCACAAAGCCTCACATACTATATGAGGTTGGTCTGCTCACACTTGTCTGGCACCATCGTTTCCTCTGGGAAAATGGCAAAAGCAAATAGCAACTTGCCTGTTTGCATGTAGGCGTGATCCTCCTGAGAACATATAATTTGGCACCATGTGTAACTAAGTTCAAACATCCTCAAGCTATGAGTTGTTGACAACATCTCTCAGAATAGACACATAAACTATCAAAAGCAGTTTTGGTGCTGTCTTATTTCAATACTACCTTCAAAAACTAATTGTTCCCAAGTCACTAAGTCGCCCCAGCTGGTGAAATCTGCTTACAGCAGAGGATGTCACCGCATAACTTTTGCAGTTGCCCCTTGTCTGTAGGCAGCAGGTAACAAGACTTAACCAGCCTCAGCAGCAGCCTGGTAGATGCAAGGCACACTATGATGTGTGCATTGGTGAATGCTTATGTGTTACTGCCCCGCAGTGGCTGTACCTACAAAGGGTTCAGTCCTCGCAATAAAGGGAACAGTGCGACATCTGACATGTCAAATAACAGCGATTTCTCAGTCAGATTATTAGTTGTGGAAAGCGGGCATTGTGTTCGTGCTGTTTTCTTGTTTACTACTCAGGATTTGAATAAAATTGGCATAGCTGGTGGTGTCATGTCTATATTCCTAGTGAAGGGATTGTTCCTCCTTTATAGGAGGTTGAATAGCAGTACTACAGAAGGAGGTAAGTAGACCATATAAATATTCCAAGGCCTCTCAAGAGAGAGTCAGCGAGCAAATCTTGGCTACAACTCAGAAAATTTGAGAGTTGTTAACAAAGGGGATTAAAGTAGTAGGCATCCTCTGGGCTATAGCAGGATTTAACAAATGCCTGCAAATTTAATGTTCAGTAGGACTCCAAGGCAAAGCTTGACTATAACTTGGAATCAGCACAGAGGGAGAAGAGAAAGCAGGCCAGGATCATGTTACTCATCTGATTGCAAAGGGCTCTGTTTTCAGCGCTGCCCCCGGGGCTTTACCTGATGTATCCAAATAGATGTCTGCCCTTCCCACCCTGCAATCATTCATACATAAACAACCTCTAAATACTTTTCTGACTGTTCTGCCAGTTTCAGCTCTTCTTGCTTATTCAGTGCCTGCTCTCCTTCCCAAAACAACAAACTGAGCCTGTGTGGGTTGTGGTTGGGGGCAGAGGCAGGCAGCAGCGGTCTGCTCATTTCCTTTGTTTTTCACATCTCTCTTTGGCCTTTCCTTGGGTAAAATCCAGGGGATGGATCATCACTGGTTCCATCTTGATGCAGAAAGAACAGGCATCCCTTTTCAAACAATGACAGCTTTATGAAGCTTGACTATCTCAGCCAAAGTCTTGATGCTATCATCAGACGTGTCTTTCTTCCCAGTCCCTGCAGGTGACTGCAGCTGGCAGCAGATCTTTGACAGTCAGATTCTGTATGTTATCTCTGTTGGACCAAGCCTTTAAATAATTGGATAGGAAGATCTGGGGAACAGACATGCTATTTCAAGGCATAAATAACATCATGCTGAGTGCTGCAGAGGGCCTTTATTGAATTTAGTTCTGTTTGGTTCAACCATGGTCATCTGGTTTGGCTTCCAACCAGGATCTCTGGTAGATGTATGCTCAGTTTCTTCTTAGACCACCAACCGTCAGTACAAATCACTGCTCACTGTGCCTCCCTTCCTCAGCTCCTCAATGACAATAATAAGATGTCCCTGACCTACAGGGAAGGAAGATAAGGAGTAGTGGGAAGTCAGCGTATACAGGTTGTGAGATTTTCTCATTTTCTAGTAGTAGAGATCCATATGAATGTCTCAGACACAAGACTGAAGTGGCAAGAGTAGCTGCTGCTAACAGCAAAGGAATTTGGAGAGTGTTAGTGGTACATTGTCATCATCATATCATGTCATATAATACTGAAATCTAGCCCTGAGATGGCCAGTGTAGACCATGTAAAGTAAAAACTTTCAGCTGTCAGAGCTGTAGAGGAACTTAAGGGTTGGGTGCTCTGCCTGACGATGTCATCCTGATGGCTTAAAGATGTTTAACTCTTCAATTTGCATATTGCCACTTGTGATGATTACTCAGAGCTTTGCTTTAGGTCCCAAAGGTCACACATTTTTGATAGTGATCAGCCTTACATTTTAATCTGCAGGCATTAGCTCAAGGCTATTTCTTTGCTTCCAACACACCGAAAGAAAAGTGTTGAGCTAAACAAAAACAAGCAAAGAACCACAAGATGTAAACGCACATTCCTGTTTGCCCCTTTTTTTTGTGCCCCCACCCTTTTTTTTTACAAAGGGGAAATTTCAGTTCCTAGCCTTTTCTGGAATGCAGTCTGGGAGGTGAGTTCATCTGGCTGTGTGAAGAGGAGCAGCGCAATCCTAGCAGTGGCAGCATCCTGCCAGCTAGCGCTGCTACCGGAGCATCAGCAATCCCCATCAGGCTGAGGACTAGCAGGTCCCCAGCAGCTATAGATCGGGGAGAGCAAAACAGCATCAGATGATTTGACCTATGGCATTTTAGGACATCTGCTCACTTCCCAGAAGCCTGGGAGGCTCTGGATTCCTTGGCGTCTGGTGGAGCCAGGGAGATAGATTAACTGAAGGACTGTTACTGTTTTGTCTTGGGTGAGGCCTTCTGGGCAGCCAGCTGCTTTATTTTGTGTATCACACAGAAAGGTGCTTTAAAAACGTGTGTTCTTGGGATGAGGGGTTGGAAGCAAGAGCATAAGCTGGGAAATATATATTTTTTTTCTTTCCACAGCAGTCTTTGGTAGCCAAAAGTGTTGGCAAAAACAGTAGGAGAGAAATTCCCATAGAGTAATAGCAATGCACATTGCCCTGTCATGCAAAGTTTAAGTCATAAAGGCCCAGTCCAATGTGGTGCTATGGGCCTGGTCTGAAAATGATTTAGCTGCCTCACTCCAGCTGCTAGAGGTTGCTCTTGGAGTACTGTAATATGCTGCACAGTTCTGAAAATCGGGACCCAAAACCCTCTTGTTGTAGCTAGAGTACAATTACCACATTTCTGTGTAAACAGCAAGTGCTACTGACAGCAATGGGTTTCTCCATAAGCAAAAGTGTTCACCTGGAATTAAATGTTTATCTGTTTCCAGATACTAGATCGTCAGTGTCTTATGTGCTGTCCAGACAGAGCCTGAACAAGAACAGGAGGAACTGTAAGGTCAGTGACATTTGTATAATCCCCAGGATATATACTTTCTCAGATCATCCTTTTATAATGCAATATTCTTGTAACTCAGTTCTAACTCTTTTCCACATTTGAAAGCAGAATTATGGTGCAGTTTTGGCAGTATATCCCTTCCTACCAAAGCTGACTCAGAACAGAAGAAAAGACAGCTTTGTTTTTCCACCTATGGCTTTTTAAAACATTTTTCTCTGATTCTGTTTGGCTCACGGAGTATGTTTCAAGGATATGTAGCACGTTATGTTATTACTTCAGTGTATCTGTATTAAACCATTTATCATCCCACGGCCCTGTGAAATGGGGAAGACTTGCAAGTCTTGAGTTAGCAATGAGGATGCAGTAGCACAGAACTTAGCCCCTGGAAGAATTCTCTTAAGCAAAATACCCCCAGTGGAGGAGCCTGTTGCCTTCTTTCTTCTTTCCTCAGACCTCTGATGGCAATGGTGCTGAATGAACCGTGTGGGATCAGGTCCGTGCTAGGGACAGGGGCAAGGGGGACCTGCTCTAACCCCCCCTTCAACCAGAGGTATGAGCACACAGTACCCTTGAAAGGTAGGTCTCAAGGGATTTTGCAGCAAATATCCTATAAGTGTCTGCAAGAAAACTGCCAGTGGACGTCTGTTATTTTGCCAGATTGGTTTCTCCCTGACTGGAAGATAGTAAATGTGGTACAGTAGCAGATATATCACCCAGTTTGGGGAACGAAGGAAGGCATTTGTGTGTAAGTTTTGACCCGCCTTTGTTTTCTTATATAAACAATAATGAACAAAAATATAATTGATAAGCATATTAACAAGTTAATGATTAGCTTACTTAACAATGTTGTCCTTCAAAGTGCCATTAGGAGGCATTTGAGCTGATGTACAAGTGTCACAAATCATATTCCAGGTTCCTTGCTGACCTGTCTGTCTGTACTGATGCAATTCTCGAGGTTTTGCTCACAGAGCTAGAAACCTTACTCTTCAAAAACATACGTATGTGTTGGGTGACCAGGTTAAAGTCTCTACTGCTAGAAGAAACCTGGCTATCTAAGGTTTCCAGGTATCTATATAGATTTTTTTCTGATGCAACGAAATGAAAAACAAACTCATAAAACAATTGGACGCAATCCCAAACTACAGATGAACACACTTTAAGCCCCAAGAGAATAAAACAGAAAAACATTTGCTGTGTTCAAGTTTGTCCAAGGCAGTTCTAAAACCTTTTTTCTTTTCTTTTCTTTTCTTTTCTTTTCTTTTCTTTTCTTTTCTTTTCTTTTCTTTTCTTTTCTTTTCTTTTCTTTTCTTTTCTTATCTTTTCTTTTCTTTTTTCTTTTCTTTTCTTTTCTTTTCTTTTCTTT
>CM021732.1:7023324-7037286 GCA_011075105.1 Heteronetta atricapilla | reverse complement strand
TTTCTTTTCTTTTCTTTTCTTTTCTTTTCTTTTCTTTTCCTTTTTTCCTGTCAAGTTTCTGGATCTAATTAGATTCACCTGCATTTCACTTATCTGTCACATGAGACGTAACATGAGAGAATCTCATCAATATAAACGGAGATGTGATTTAGATTGTCAGCTTAAGAAATAGCATTGTAACGGTGACTGTAAATCTCCAGCTCTTCCATTACTTTACTGTGCCAAGGACACTCAGACTCAAACTTGCTTTGTGTCTCTTTCCATCGGAGGAATTTGTGTTGTCTGCCCGTGGCTCAGACCTTGCAGCTCAATGGTAAATCCCGCTGGTGACTCGTGGGAGTCCCACGGGTGGCGTGTGGTAACTATTCCAGGATTTGCCATTTACCCACCAAGTAATTGATTCATGATGCTGAAAGGAGTGCTGCATTTCACAACTGTCAGATGTGTAGAATCTGCTTTATCATGGGAGAAGATGAAAGATAAAGCAGTACTTAAGAACACAAGATTTTCAATAGCGGAGAAAATTACAAAATGATACAACAAGATGTGTCACTAAGATTATGCTTGGCAATAAAGACCTTTCATAGCTGCTCCAATATCTCATCCAGTATGGGGATGACTGATTAGTTTCTGCAGTTTATATCAGAGTTGGTACACCTAGAAAATTTTAGAGCTGCATCTTTCATGTTCCTGTTGGTAAAGAGAGTCTTGTGGAACAGCTTATCCTAGCCTAAAGCAGGCTGTCTTGTCACCTGCTCCTGCTAACACTTTCCCTTCTTATTTCTTGTGCTAGGATCCACAGACTCATGCTAATGAAGGAGATCATGTCACTTCTGTACAGTGTTCTCTGCAAAGTGCTTAATTACTTTTTCTGTTGTACACTTTGATTAGAACACATTCCTGGCTTTGGTTTTTAATTATTTGCTTTTTTTCTTTTACAAGCCCCTTCAGACAGGGTGCTAAATTTTTCAAATGTATTATGAAAATATAATATGAAATTCATAAATATGGTATTATTCATATAATCTCATTTGAAAATGCAACTGATATTAGCTCATTTTTAGCAATTTAGATTTGATACTTGAACATAAAAGGCTATCAAAACTGGGAAGTGGAGTTTCTAGAAAGAGGGTTTGGGGAACTCTGCTGTTATTTATGAGGACCTTTCTCCTCCTAAGCCCCTCACACCTTCGTTTAGCAAAGAGATGGGAGATTTTAGCCACTAGATATATTGAATATATCACTCAATAATTCCTTGTTTATGTGTGCAGGCTTGTGTATTTCAATTCTCTTACCTTTACAGCTCTGGCGTAACCTTGTTTAGGTGTTTTTACCTCTGTAAGATTTTGAACTCGGTACAGAATAAATGTGGTCTCAGCACACTATGATGACCTGTAATGTAGTCCTTCTTGCATTAAAACTGCCCCATATCTGACACAACAGTACAAAGTTCAGGCAGTTTGTTGAAGCCTGAACTGGACTGTTCTGATATGATTATCTTATCAAAAGTCTCCCCAGTGAGCCAGGTGAATCCAGACTAAATGATTTTTTTTTTTTAATTTTTTTATTTTTTATTCCCCTCAGTCCTTTTCTTCTGGATGCATGAGCCAGTTTGCTATGCTCTGGCTACTGGTCCTTAATTTCTGTCCAGTTCTTCTCTGGGCATTTTTATCTGTTACTATATAATAGGAACCTTTTGTTTTCAGGAAACTCTGATTTGCCTTAATCTGTCTTGGAATAAAATATTTTTCTCTCTTATTTTCCTAGCTCTGCCCTTGCCATGCAAACTTTGATTGCAGTGTGTATTTTGCCTGGACATTTTGGATTCTCTGCCACCTTACCTGATGTATAAAAAATCAAATTAAACTTTGCAGTTTCTCCACTGTTACTATTTCGACATCCTGAAAATGACACTGTATGCTAAATAGCACCTACATCTCCACGGGGCTAGGCACAGTTGCAGTAGGCATTAGTAGCCTGAAAAAATGGCTTATAAAATTGGCCCACTCTGATCTGAGAAGTGTAGAATCACAGTTTAAAACTCTGCTATGCACAGTTCACCCACGTTTAAGTGCGGCTGATGAGGTGTATGTCAAATGTCAGCCTGGAACTGGTACAAGATTTTAAAAAAATTCCTATGTTTAGCTCCCATTGTGTGTCTAGTGGCTTCTTTTTCTCAAAAGGCTCTTTTTAGTCACCTTATTTTCCAGCTGACCTTATAAGATTGCAATATGCATCTGAAAAATCGATTTAAAAAGAACTGAAGCACACTCCTATTATATATTAACGTGTGTCCTTGTAAAGAAAGGCCATGATCTAGGTATGCAAAAGCTAATAATTGACCAACTTGTGCTGCCACAATATTTGATCTATTTATTTTCTTTGCAAAAAACATGCAAAACACTGGAGAAACACTAAAAAAAAAAAAAAAACCTGCAAAATACTCCTACCAAGTTTAAATAGGCACATTTTAAAATGTTGAGCAATGATTATCAATGATTATCACCAAGGGCTCCAAAACTCCTCTGTCTAACAAAAGAGCAAATGCAAATTTTACAGGTTAATGGCAATGCATGAAAAATAGGTTTACTTTGGCTCATTATAAGAATAGAGAAAGAGCTGTGAGATCTAATGTGATAAGGGAACATGAAAAGGCTGGTTTGTGGTTTTCTGTTACTCACAAGAGACAAGTTCAGCATTTGATTCAGGAAGTTTCGGAGGGCTTGACAAGGTGCTCACCATTTACACAACTACCAGCAAGCCACTAACACTGAAGCTTAACCATGACGTTTGACATGGAGGTGAAACTCACAGTGACTTGCACTGTTTGAGGAGGGACAAAAGGGACAAATGGACAGTCCATTTCTGTGTCAATACCAGCGGCAGAGAGCATTTGTCCTACCCCCTTGTTTGCCTTCTGTAATGTGTATGTTGATGCTTTTGCCTTATTTTGCACTGACTGTGCTCCGTTTCCTCTAGCTAGAATTGCCTCATGCCCTGGCAGAATTCCACTTCCCCAGATCTCATACCACAGCACCATTTCTTTCCTAAAATGTTCTGAGCTGTTACAAAAAGTTTACTTTCATTACAATAGTCTTTACTAGAGTAATTGATATTTGGTGTGCTATTGATGCCTGATGGTGAAGTCATTTGTGATTTTTTTATCCTAACAGTGGTGCCACAACATCTTTGGCTTATGTCTTATAACATTCATGATGTACATCTCATCATGTTCAGAGTTACCTCACAGTCTGGTCTGTAGGACTATGGTAAAATGAGTCTCTCTTATCCTTTCCCAATGAATTTTGGGAAAACTCACCTTTCCTTCTGATCAGGCACACGTATTCTGGGAGAACTTCAGAGGGCCTGGAGCATTTTAATAGTTTAGCTTCTATACACAGTATCCTACAGAAATGAAGATATTTCACCCAAATGAGTCAACTCTTTAATTTTAGTTTATGACACAAGATAAATTTGATAACGTGCTGCTTTCAACATAGGCTTTCTAGTTGGAGAGGACCAAGTTTGTAGGGTTATAAATATATATTTTTTTCTCTGAGTAAGAAATAAGGTGAGGGCAATATTTGGACAATATAATGGCATGGAAATTTCAGCTGTAGTATCCAGCTGTGAATCCTAAACAAATCTGGTGATAGTCACACCTTGTTGGGCTTAATTCTGAGATTAATATTTACATCCTGCATGGGAACATATTCCAATCACTTGTTATTGCCCATGTCATATTGTATAATCCCTTTCATGAATATATTGCACAGATTTTTGTGTTTTGTTTTGTTCTCCCCTCCCCTCTCCCCCCTCCTACCCCCTCCCCCAGTTTCTCACTGAAAATCTCTTCAGGACTTGCTTGTTCTTATAGCT
Source organism: Heteronetta atricapilla (assembly GCA_011075105.1). Lineage (NCBI taxonomy): Eukaryota > Metazoa > Chordata > Aves > Anseriformes > Anatidae > Heteronetta > Heteronetta atricapilla. The sequence continues at coordinate 7,033,407 of CM021732.1, read as the reverse complement.
CAGAAACTTCTAATTCCTCCACTAAATGTACACAAGTAAATTTATTTACATTTTTTTGGTATCAACTTTAGATTTCAGCTTAATTGATTTGAGTGGGAGCTGAGAACATTTTGAGAGGCTGACGCTTTTTGAAAGAGCCTGTAAATCTTTAATTCCAGTGCTCTCCAGTTTTCAAGGAGAAAGTACATGTTTCCTCCTGCCCGGCAACAGAGATGCTTTGATACCAACATGTTCTTTTAATTTGCTTAAAGCAATTCTTCAGTTTTAGATGGTTTAGAAGGTTGTTTTAATTTAGCTTTTGTGACTTGAAATATCTGGTCTCTTGCAGTAGATATTAAAGAGGAAAATAGCATACACTACTAGGGATGAACTTTGTTAGTGTTTGTTTAACAGAAGATAAATAATGAAAAAGCTTTACTATGAATAGAATTCATGAGAGGCTTATTTTTTTTAAAGGTGAGAAACTATCATCCTTCATTCAGCAATACCCTTGAAGGTGTAACTTTTGTGTGATTTCTTGCTAAACAGTCGTTTGATCTTTGACATGTACTTGTTTGGCCATTGGGGTTTCCTCAGTTTTTCATTTAGTGCTAACAAGCAGAACATACTGAAAACATTTTTCCTAAAGTTGTCCTAATTTATTGGCACATCTGTGTTCTCGTAGGCCTAAACCTTTTTCTAAGGGATTACTGTCAGATTCTGAAGAGATGAATAAGAAAAATTGTCCCTTCGTGTCCAGTTTAAAATGCAACATTCAAGTTTTTGCTGTCAGGTATCAGGTCTTGCTGCTGAGTTAAATGATAGCAAACCTTAGGGATCTGAAGAGTAATGCTGTTGTTAGGCCAAGTACCAAAAAGGAAATTCTAAGTAGGAATTGCCTAAGAGTGGCATCCGACTAACAAATATGAATATTCCAAAAAATCAAACACATTGTACCAAGTATTTTACATTTTATTCTGGTTGTGAGATATTTGTTTAATATGGATCCCAAATCCTGATAAAAGCAAAACTTCCATTATGACAAGATTGCAGAATTAGTCTCAACTTTAGTAATTATGGCCTGCCTTCAGTAAAAAACTCTCCACATGACTTTCTCCCTAGAAAATACACTCACCTTGGGACCAATTTTGAGATACATATGCCACATGTGTGTATGTCTGTATGTTAGCAATTCTCTACCTTTACTTTGGCTTTGCCTTTGCTACAAATTAGACCTGTTTATGGTGATTTTTATATATGGATGGTTCTCCTATATTCTTTATCAGTTATACATTACTTAATTACTCTCATAGTATATTCTACTCGAAATAAAGATGTGTTAGGGATCTGATCAGGATTTCCCCAGCACAAAGCACTTGCTGTTATAATCTCCTAGGTGTTGAGTAACAGTTTAGCATAATTCACTCAGAGAGACTCCCACATTTTCCAACCTTGTTTTGTTGTGTGCTAGAGAAGTTAAAACTGGTTGGGACCTGAAAATTAAGATTTGTATTTAAAAAGAAGACTGCCAATTCCAGGTTATACGTTTCCTGTCATCTGGGAAACTTGCAGCAACAGATGTGTAAGTTGGTTGCATCTCACCCGCTGTGGGACTTTTTTTCTTAATTTTCTTGTTTCAATCTTCTTTATGCTTCTTATTTTCCTCCAGTATGGAGGTTCTGTTCCTCTCCTCAACATGTTTCCTGATGTTAGTATTCTGTCATACAGCAGTACTTTTTCACATTTGGATATGTGCTCTGTCACAGGATTTTAGCAGTTCATGGCATTAAGCCTTGCTAGAGCTAGCTGCTTGGTGAATAGGGAAGGGGAAAGGAAGAGGAGGAAACATGGGCCAGGACCCAATGTCACCCAGCCCAAGTGTGCTGTTAGTGGTGCTAAAGGGATGCTACAGTCCTTTCAGCCACTGAACGTTCCACCAGTTATCTTGCTAAATATACACCTGATGATTTTTGTGTTCAAATTCTGGCTCAAGCACAGCCCTCCCTCAGGTCTGCTGTTTGTAAGTGGGGACCTCTCAGGGCCAGCAGCAAGACTTTTTAGGACTTTTGTTATTACTCTTTTCATGCAACTTGACTTTTGCCAAGAATCTGCCTTTCTTTCAGTCTGGTTGGCAGCTGTCTTTGACATATTTCAGATGAGAGATCATTCTTCATGGATTCTCGGCCAGTTTTCTCCCCAGCAGCTGACCCTGTCTCTCACCCTTGGAAGTGTGACTTCCATGGTCTTTAGAAGTGGATGATCTTGACAACTGTTCTTCCTAAGCAGATCTTTCACATCCCATCCCTCCATGGTTCTTGCAGGCAAGTACACTTTATCAGTACTTCCTATTGTCTCACACACTTCCCAGCACTTTTTGTGAGCTTCTGACCATGTGCTCATTCACTAAAATTACATTTTCCTACTGGTTGCTTGTTTGTTTGACTGTAAACCAATGGGTGAATAAGGAGTAAAGAAACGCCACAAATAGGGAGGCCAGTTTGACTTAAAATACCACAATTTCAAGACTGTTCTCTGTGCTCTCCCTTCAGCACTGTGTACTTGGAGGAAGACTGACTGTTTTCTGCTGAAAGTACTTAAGATGACCCAAAATGGGGACCTAAGCTGTTTTCAGTTAGAGGAAGGAACTGTTTTTTTCCTATCAGCTTTCTTTTCATTATAGGTGGAGGGCATTTGCTAGAAAATACTCTGAAACAGTGCCAGTGTACCTCTGAAGATTCCTGTTAACTGTGCTTTGTGCCTTTCATGTGGTATCTTATGCTATCTTCAAGGTCTAGACTTTCTCCTTGAGACAGTCACTTTCTTTAACACCCAATTTATCCTACCTGTTATTTACTGGGTATATGCGCACCTCTACTGTGTTAGCTCTTCATTTTTAATTTAAGATTCCAAAGTCCAGCTACTCTGCACAATATGACAGTCAAATTTCAATTAAAAAAAAAAAAAAATCTCAATGGAGCTACACTGAGTAACAATAATATGTGTTTGGAGTTGGTTGGATCCTGGGTGGAGATCACCTTTATCTTCTTAGACTATCTTTAGACATTTGTTGCTCTTTAAAGCCTTCTGATGAGATTTTAGACCATCAACTTAAGAACATGATACAGTTATTTGGAGATACTTCAAAACAAAAGTTCTTCCTGACATGAAATTACATAACCATAAATCTTTCCTTACTGTCATTTTTTTTGCCATTTTCTACCCCTGTTTGAGAGGTTTAAAGCCATTCTTCTGTCTTCAGAATCTCAAATGGAGTTGAAAAATGAAATGTGTTAAATCTATGCTTGCTACATTACAAATACATACTTCTTTTGGAATTACATCGTTGCTATGGCAATGTGCAATTTGCAGTCTTTAAATGCATATATCCATTGCCATTCAGGTGGCAGAATGATTTGCTAATAATTACGACCCTTGGTACCTCCAGCATTATACACCACAGTGCAACCTGAAGAGCATGCCTCTTTGTCTCTCACTCTCTGCTGAAACAGGAGTAGTATAGATGGGTATCGTGTTTGTCTCCTCCTATGGAAGTGGTCTACTGACAGACCTCAAAAAGACTGAGGAGCAACTTGATTGTACAGAGCCTAAGTGTGCAGGCAAGCCAGGATATGACATTTCAAGCCTCTTGGGGCTGATCCAGGATGCAGATCACAGATGGCTTTCATGCCCTGAGGCCAACTGGTACAGCAATGTTTCTAGTGAAATTCTCTTCTTTGAGACAGAGAAGCCATGTCCAACCATGTCCTAATGGGAAAGATCCCTGACCGGTATTAATTCCTGAGCCATGCCTTGGCAGTGTCTTGGGGAGTTGTAGCTGGCCTGAGCCAAAACTCTGCAGACTGCATGAGCAATTTAACAACATAGGCAGTCACAGGACAGTGCTCAGGACCATGCCTTGACAGTGGTTGTCTTGCTAGTGTAGATGAAAATACTGTTTCTGAGCATCCTTCCCTACATGTCACTGTTTATTGTGGTGAGATGAGATCTTGAATATGCATCAGTGCACACTTTGTACCTGCCTGTGCTCATCACACATGGAGAAACAAAAACAATTTCTGCAGCACCTTAACTTTAGACAGACTAGCTAGCTGGGGATTAAATATTGCATAGGTATTGTTGCCAGCAAAACTAATTTGAACAGACTGTGCTCTCAGTATAGGAGAAATACATATTATTATTTTTTATGAAAACAAGAAGTTACCATTCAGATCTTGTGCTTTTGTGATGTTTGCAATTTGCTGTGCATGTTCTGATATCCAAAGGGCCTTCCAAGCTCTGTAGGCCAGCAAAGTCTCAGTGTGTGCTCTAAGTTTCTGGAAACCATTGTGCAGATGAGATTTCACATCATTCTGGGATTTTTTTTTTTTTTTTTTTTTTTTTTTTAATTTGCTCCATATTTATTCATCCATGAATTATCACCTTCACATTGGGTCTCCACATTCGGTGTCATTTCTGGTGTTCTGCTGTTATTAGTTAATACCAAGTGAGAAAAGCTGTTTGCATTGCTTTATGCAGGAAGTACATTTGGTAAGTGCAATTTTGCTTTCCCTGAACAGTGTCTAGCCACTGGCCTCAAGTGGAGGAACACTGTTACAGGTATGTTCTGGAATAGCAACACCTTGCCACCAATACTTTTCAGTATAATAAATGTGAAGCTAAACTTGCATTTTTTTTTTTTTCTTTCAGATCTTACAAACCACCCTGGAACTGACTGCTTATGATTGCTTTTCGAAACCTCACTTATTTCTACATCTGCACCACTGCACAGTAAAAGGCTCATGTTTTGGAGCAGTCTCACCCACTTTGCTCCAGGAGGAAAGGGTCATTACTGCCTACTGTACCGCATGAGGCTCAACTCACTCTATGCCAAGGAATAAATTCCGAAATTATTACACAGGCAAAGCTCACAGAAAGTGAGTTTGTAATTCTTCAGCTCTCTGAATTCTTCCCAGCTTTCTGGAAAGAAGAGGGAAGTATTTTCAAGATTTTACTGCTGAAGATACTTTTTGTTCTTGTGCCCACACATACCTGGTAAGAACTATGCCTCTGCCTCCTGTAAATGCTCTTTTAGCTGACGTACTGTATTATGGATACTGCTGGAAAAGAAAGTAAAAAAGCAGACTCTTCTTGAAGCCTATTTGTTTTTCTATGTGTTCATTTGCAGTACTGACAAAAATTGCACAATACTTGAAATGAGTATATCTTTCCACTGCTTTTGCATGTAATCTGCTGTTTTAAAATTTTCTTGACTTTATCTGTCTAACTTGTAGGCCTATGTATGCAACTGAGAATCACTAACTATTGTGTCTGGCTAATAACCAGAAATTCTGAATCACAATCAGTAAGGAGAAAATTATATGCTTTATAGAGTTTTGTCCATTTCTTCTGCGATTCTTTGGTACTATGAAAAGTTCAGGTGCTGAGCAGTGTCATTCCTGCTAATGGTTTTTGTATGTACGTGTATATAAATAAATAAATTAAAAAAAATATATATGATTTATCTCAGGAGGTGCCCTGATCACTGGACGGGTCTCCTGGCTCTCAGAACCAACAGAGGTTGTGTGGACCTTGAAAAATCAGCTTCAAGGTCCTTTATCAAGCTGTTGTGGTTCAAAAAAGAGAATGCATTTTTTTTTTATACTTATGCATAATCAGATCTCCCAGAGATTTACTTTCTATGCAGAGATGACATTGAGAGCACTGTTTCATTTTACTCTTACACTATAGTGATGCAAATGAGAACCTGTGCAGGTTTACTCACCTGGCACTATAGTCTAGAGTTCAGCGAAGGCACTAATGTGAACCATGCAATGTGGTTCAGAGCATATCAGCATGTACTCTTATGATTTATTGCAGTTCTGTCTGTCCTTGTGGTGTCAGTACTATGGAGTTTGTGGGCAGCTTCGGAAGGATTAAGGCTGTGGAGCAGTGAAATGGGAGATAGTGGGGCAAGTGCTGCAGCTGGCAAAACAGGGATCCTCCTACCGGTCCTTGCACCAGTGCCACTGCCAGACATGCTATCATGCTCTGTGTACCCATTGCATGGGCCTGCTCATCTCAAACGAAAACTCTTGAACCTTCTTGAAACCCAGGATCAATTTGTCAAGCTGCCCAACTACTTCAGATCTGCAACTGATACATTTCTATGGGGAAAACAACAACAACAACAAAAAACAGAACCCAGCCCCTGCCTTTGGCTGTCTGGGGAGAAACTGTAAATCAGATAAAATTAGATAAACATCATAGAAAGTTCCTATGAAGCAGCTTCCCTCCTACTTCCTCTCCTCCACATTATGGTCTGGGTAAGAAGACTTTTTTGCTGAATCAGCGGGTGCAGCAGTGCAGCAGCTCCAGACCAACAGACACACCAGCACAAATGGTGTGAGCAAGAGGAGAGAGCTGTAGGGGAAGCACAGCTCAACCCAAACACATCACCTTTAAAACAACACTGTGGGGTTTCAGGTGCTGGGACAGAATTTATTTCAGTAACCAGTCGTGTACCAGAGGACATCTGACACCAGAGTGCAGGCACAGGCACCTGACTGCGCAGTTTCTCTCCTTCAGCACAAAGATTTGGCAGCCTTTGTTGCAGTTATATTATCCCACTGGGGACCAGAAATTTCTTTCTCATTGACCTCATTGTCTCACCTTGCTCCAACCAGCTAAGCTTTCTTGGCAGACTCACAGTTGTCCCTGCATATTTCCTCACAAAAGACCATTTTAATTACAGTTTTGCTGCAAACAATGCAGTTTATCTGCAGGTATTTCCTCACGTTGACTATATTTCTGAAAACTGTTCCCTGCAGTGTGATGAGTGTCTGCAAGTAGCAGGTGAGTGCGTAAGGGCAGAGAGATGTAGGAGTGTTTGTCCTCTCCTCTCTGGTCTCTACAGAAAAGCCTTATGCCTATAGTACTCCATTCTGCATCACATTAATTACATTGTACCGTTGATTAAATTAAGGAGCCCTATGCAGCAGGGTCAAATTAAATCTAATAAATGTGTTGAATAGAAACTGAACAATCAACTTCATGCATGCTCAGGAAATTGAGCAGAAAGCTGGAGAACAGAGAAAAATGGAGGAAAATAGAGAGTTTTATTCTGTATTAAAATGTTTGAGTGCTTGGTAATATTGCTAACAGAAAACTTGAACAACGATTTTAAAACCACCAGAAACCCAGACAATTTTACCCATGCACCATTTTTTCAGACACACTTTGTCACTTAAATGAAATTTTGGTCTTCTGAAAATCTCTCTATATTGCATATTAAATTTCAGCACAAATGTTAGCTATTTAGACAGTATTTTAATTATGGCAACTACAATCGACAAAACCAAAGTTTTAAGTAAAGTTTTATGGTTATTTTATAAACTTAGGAATGTGCTGTGGCAATTTATAATGGCAACATTGATTCAACCTGCCTTTAAGGAATAACTAGGGTAAGTTGTCTGATGGGTGGTAGTCCAAACCCCATGGGCTGTTTGTGCTGAGTTGCAGGTAAGGCTTGCCAACGTGGAGCACTCACACCACACCAGGGAGAGACAAAATGGCTTTGTGATCCTCTTCTGTTGCCCGCCTTGAGGATGCATGAAACCTTTAAGTACTTAGGATCATATCCTTGAAGTTATTTAGGTGTCCATTAGTCTGTGAAATTAGTAATTTGAATGCTTACCTGTCTCTGAAAACATGGTTGTCAGCAGTCAAACCAACAGGACTTAACATGGGAAAAATAACTTGAACTCTCATTAGAAGTATTCACAATATTGCTCATATGATGAAAAAATTATTCTCTTTGTCCACCAACGTTAAAAAAAAAAAGTAAGCAAAGCGAAACCATGATGCCTCATTGTCTGAAATAATTGGTAATTCCTTTATTTTATAGTAGGGTGTTATTAACACTTGATTTTATGGAGAGTCAAGCTACTGAAGTCTAGCAGCTGGAGGAGAATTTGGGCTTGGGTTTTTTTAAGTGTGTCTCTAATCCTCAGAGCTGCAATGAAAAGTTTAAAGGAGTTTCAAAGGCTGTATTTGTGATCTTAGAGGATAAAAGGAGAAAAATAAGAATAACCCCACACTGTAATATTATTAAAATTATAAATACACTCAGAGTAATCTTATATTGGAGGGGGAAAGGTGATTCATGATGTTTTTTAGGTTTGGCAGTTTTGTAATACTGCCTTTTTGCCACTTCCTAAACCCTTTTTCACATTCTCCACCATTACTAATACAAATAATCTGCAAGAAAATGAATGAACTTATATTTAGAATGCTAAATGTGTAAAATCAGACATAATATTGTAGGAAACGATTCTGTATAAATAGAGGAATAAATTATAAATGTGGCAGATTTTATTTCACCTCAGATGCCTGTTAATTTAACAAAGAACAGCCAAGAAGTCTGCTCACTTATGATACCTACTACTAAAATCCTTCTAAAGAAATTCTACCATTTTTCCCCTATTTTTTTTTTTTTTTTAACTTTCATGAGCATACCAGCAATGGAAAATGTCGTAACAGTTTTTTTGCTAGAAGCGTGTTTATTAGTAACTTTCTCAGTTGTTCATTCAAGGGATGATTTAGTTGTTCCTATATCCCCCGGCAGAAGCACTCTGAGTTTATGTAAGTGTTGTGGGAAAGTGAGTTACAGACCCCCTGCTTCTCTGAGGGTCTCACAGCCTGCCCCAGACACAGTTTACTCCTTGGGGGAATTCTGCTGCCCCCGTCCATCTGCCATTAATATCCCTTTATGATCCAGTGACAACGTTGTTAACCCCTGCAGTGTCATTTCTCGATCTGCTTCCTTCTAGGACATGCAGTATGAATCTATGGGATTGTTATAAATGCCTTTGAAGTAGGGGCTTCATATTTCTGTATTTGAATCTGTATAATTTTGTAAAACTGTCTCCAGATCTTATACCCAAATTCACTTTGTATTTGTTAGTTCCTGAGACTTCCCTAAGGAGGGAAATAAATCTGAACTGGTGTATATCTTCAAGATAGCCATCACATTCCTAGTGGTGGTGGTTTTATTTCAGAAGATAAGAAGACTTTCATGGAAAACACTTCCCCTTCTCCCCTCGGTGCTTATAAATCATTATTTTATATATCCAGTGAGATTTGTTAGTGGTAATTGCCGTGTATACTGTGGGAATACACACATGCACAGCTGGGAGCCCAGTGAAAATCTGGGTTTAAATGCTGCGATCGGAGGTGTGTGGCTGTGGCAGGGCAGGCTTGGCAGGGCTTTACACCTCGGGCACCTGTAAAACGGGACGTTCAAGGGGAGGAGTGTCACTTCTAACAGGAAAACTCGTATCTTGATCCAGAATGCATGCCTGTTTCTACACGTATGAAAGCCTCTTGTTTGTTTTTAAGGCAAAAGACACCTTGTTCTTGCAGAATTTGCCGTCGGAAACCCTCAGCCCCACAGACCTGGAAGCAGAGGTGGCAAGGCAATGGCAGGAGCCACCAGGCGAGGCGGCGGTGTCCCACTCGCTGACACTGCGAGGCGGGAACGGCTTGCCCACGGGGTGCCACCTGCCTCCTTCTCTCGGCTGATTTGGGCGTCTGAAGGCTTTTCGGGGAGGGAAGCAGAGGAAAAACACCGCGTCCAGGAGCCGGCTGGGGCCCTGCTGCCTCAGGCACCGGCTGGCTGGCGGCAGCCCCGGCTTGTGGCCGCGGGGGAGCGGTGTCGGCCGGGGCTGGGAGGGGGGCTGCGGGCGTTCGTGGTGTTTGGATTTTATTTCTTCTTCTTCTTCTTCTTCTTCTTCTTCTTCTTCTTCTTTAGGGGAGGGAGCTCGGGGTTTGATTGCTTTCAGGGAGAGCGCGGCCGGGCTGCGAGAAGGGAAGGAAACTTTCTTAACCCCTTAACCTCCTCCCTCCCCCCCCACCCCCCCAGGATGCTCCGGATATTTTTGAAAGGGCGGAAGAGTGAGAAAGCGAGCAGCGCGCCCAGGGGCATCTCATGCTCCTGAGAAGGTCCCCCTGACACCTCGCTGCTGGGATTAAAGGCTGGGGCTGGAGAAACTCCTCCCCTTCCCTCCGCTTCTTCCCCCCCCCCCCCCCCCCCCCCCCCCCCCGACA
>CM021732.1:6988246-7023224 GCA_011075105.1 Heteronetta atricapilla | reverse complement strand
GGGGGGGGGGGAAAAAATAATTAAGGAGCCTGGAGTAACCGCAGCCGGTGGGGTAGGGGACGAGCAGCCTTCCCCTGCGGATCCATCGCCCGGCAGCACGCCGGGGTGCAGGGATGGGGAGCACTGCCATGGACACCAAGAAGAAAGATGCCTCCAGCAGCAGCAGCAGCGGCAGGAAAAGCTCCAGCCAGAAGAAACTCATGCTGCGAGTGCACATCCCCGTAAGTGCCTCCCTGCTCTTCCTCCCCTTCGGCGGCTGGCTGTGCCTTGGGCACCGGGACACGGCTTTCCCCGAGCCTCACCACGGCGGGAGGCAGGGAAAGGGGTTTCCTGCTGCTTACACCGAGGTCTGGAGGTTTTGGGGTGCAACAGGCGAGTCCTCCGCATTTGGGCTGGGCTGGAGCAAAAGGGGGGGTCCCGTGGGCTGGGAGCTCAGGGTCCTGCCTGCAACGAGCGGCACCAACAGCGAGGATAACTCGGCTGGGGGATCGCTCCTCGTAGTGGGGCTCAGGGAGAAGCCCGGTCACCCCCAGATGCGGGGCTCAGCAGCGCCAGCTTTGGCTCCGGGAACTGTCCGTGCCTTGTGGCTGAATCAGGGGGTTTAACCTGACGCTGCCGTGGCTCACAACCAGCCCGCGGCTGAATTTCCCAGGGCTCGGGAGCCCAGATTTTGACACGAGCAGCCTGTTTATTGCTGAAAAGGCAGGGACGGTGGCATTGTTGCGGTGGAGCAGACAAGGGAGCCATGCAGCCCGTGCACTGACTCAGTTTTGTTTTGTACGGTCACCCTGTAAAACACCCGAGAAGCTGTAGCGTATAGCTACCAAATAACCTCAGACCGAAAGTTTCTCTGCGGTCCCCGTGAGTACTCAGAGGCTGGCTTATTAACTGGGTCTTCAGAGTTTGCATCTCTTCCAAAAGTTTGTTTTCTGCTTTTCTTTACTGTTAGGACATCCTTGTTATCTCTGTAACTAGTTTTTGTATTCTCAGTACCAACATGGTTTTGGTTCCAGTACTTCTGGCAAAAAAAATATGTCTGAGTCCCAATATCTTTTCCTGCGCAATCTGTTTTTCTTTTATCTCGTTATATAAAAGTGGGAAACAGTCCTACACAAGTCTCTGCCAGGCCACCAGGGAGCAAAAAAAGATATTTCTAAGCCTTTTTTCTTTTATTTTAGAGAAGAATAAGAAGTCAAAGCAAATTTATTAGGTGTCTTGAGTGCATGGAATAAAATGGAGGAGAAATCCATGGCTCTTCTGCACATTTCATTTTTCTCTGGAGAGGAATGCAAGCCCAAGCCAAACTTCTGCTGCGCTGTGTGAGTGCGCTCGGTCCTAGGAGAGCCGGGTCTGCTCCTGCTCACATGGGTGTTGCCTATGCGTTTGGGGCTGGAATTTTTAGGCAGCGATCTTTGCCACGTTACTGGCAGGGCTTTGTAATAGAAGTGTAAAATACCATGAACATCAGCTTTACCGCGTCTGAGCGCCGCTCACACTGTGCACCTTTTTCTTTTGCATCCTGCCTGCTGCCTTGCTGCGTTACCAGCTCTTTCCACAGCCCCCTTCCTCTGACTCAGTCTCACCAGGACCTGCTGTGCAGCTCTATCTCCACCTCTGCTCAGAGAAAATGCATTTTCTGCCTGCTGAAGAGCCACAGGTAGCCTGGGAGATGCTGTGGTTGCTGCAGGATCTTACAGGATCCGTCTGGTGCTTTTGAAATCAAACCAAGCACCAGACATCTCTGACCACACCAGTCCTTGGAGCAGCTTGCCCCACTTTATGGCTGTGAAGCTAAGGTGGAAAACAACGCTGATTAACTTGTTCGCTCTGAACAGATGAAGGCTGGGGCTTTCTCCTAATCACTTCCTTAGGCCTGTGGACAGTCTTTTGTCATGAATGTTGCTTTAGTTTTGTCTTGGATGGAACGTCACTAGTACCAGACGGTAATTTTTCATGTTCATTAATCATTTAGTTTCTTTGCTTTGCAGTTTTTCATCTAGGTAGTGGTAGTTATCAGCCACTGACACTGCACTGAAGTCCATGTGAGTTTTATTGTTTCCCCCAGCTGGGAGCAATTCAAGGGTTGGTAATGAACGAACACTTTTCATCTCTCCTCTCTACCCCCAAAATAGGACCTTTCTGATTCATTTTGCATCATTTCAATATTCCTGAAATGGGCTATCGGACTCAAATTCTTTCAGGTTGTACTCTCATTTTTGGTGGGTTTCTGTTATCTGGCAGTTTAAATATGACTGTGCTATAAGAAAGAACATTTTTGTCATTCTCCTCATTTGACAGTGGAATCTGCATTTGAAAAGGCCCATTTAGAGTGTTTTTTTTTTTCTCTTTCATAACGTTTTCTTGGCTGTTGTTTTGAAGCATCATTCCTATTATTTCAGTGGCGCCTGTCAGTGTAACTGTAGTTGTCAAGGGAGCTTTCACCAGACAGTAATTTTTATTTTGTTCATCCTCTTCTTTGTTTTGCTGTGAGATCATGTTTATTGCTGAGACATGCAATTCTTGCTCATTGAGATCTTCAAATTAGGAACTGAAAAGGTCTGAACAGGAAGAGAGAGTGGAGTCAATTCTGAAAGAGAGAGCAGTGGGCCAGAAAGGTGCTGATGTGATGCAGGCTACCCTAAAACATATTTATTAATCATGTAGAAATCCTGAATTAAAAAGTGATGATAAATATTGTGGGCAGAAAAAAAAAAAAAAAAGAAAAAAAGAAAAAAAGGTGAATGGTGCAAAAAATGGTGCAAAATACACTACATAATTTAATACATGATACATAATGGCTAGAGAATTGGGGAATAATAGACATGTCTGAAAATAAAGCTTGTATGCTTTTATTCCCTTTTTTTTTGGTTGTTGTTTTTGTTTTATTCTGTTTTTGAATTGGCCTCAGAGAGTGGGAAAAAAATATCAATTTAAGAAAGCTGCTTTTGTGTCTTGCAACACTCCAGGGCATTTCTCAGGTACATCTTCCTCAAGCAAGAGCATCAAAACATTATATAGAAAGTCTCAAAACACTCTATTTTTACCTTCTGTGTGTGTTGAATCTCCTCTGGGACAAGTCAGTGGCGCCCAACCTTTGCTTCTGGGAATAGTGCTCGACCACTAAGTTCCTGCTGGTTGGGTTTCCTAGCTCCTCTCAACTTGTCATTCAGCAGCCCAGAGAGAAGCAGGAGCCACCAGATTCTCTTAGTATGGCAGGGAAGGATTTGTTAAATGGCTGGACTAATTGAACAACTTTTTGTTTTGTTTGTCGTTTTCTTTGTAAATGCAGAACTGACTAACTAGTGATTTAGATGTACTGTGATGTGGTCACAGGAGCCTTTGTAAGGTAGAGGTCATATCAGCCTCTGTCTTTCCCAGCAGCATGTACTGAGGGCTTGAAATTAGAACTGCCTAAATGGAAATTTCTGGTCCAATACCCTTGAAATCTGCTACAGATTTGGATACAACTCTTTGCTCTCTAGATACATCACGTTGTAATATGAAGACATTAGCATTATAGAATCCCTTTTTAAGCCATTAGACGATAATGCTGCCACATTACTTTGAACATTTTAAAAAGCCTGTTCTAAGATAGGTTGCAATTGTCTGCTGAGTAGGAGCTCGCAGTAGTGAGATCAGCATGTTCTTCTGTCATCTTGCTAAAATTGATCTGCTCTAATGCTAACGTTACCTTTGTAATCCCGTGTTGCTGTGAAAAAAAAGGAGAGATTCTGCTCCTGCTTGGTTTGAATTTCAGCTGGGATAATTCAGTCAGTGCCAGCAAAGTTGTGCTGTGTTTACACAAGTGCAAATGAGAGCAGAACCTGTCTCAAGAGCTTCACCATGGCAAGTGCCAAGCACCTGCTGCTCCCAGCAGGTGAGACTTACAGCACCTTGGCACTTCCTTGGATTGTGCCCAAATATATCACAAGGTGACTTTTTATGCAGGTGAACAAAGAGATTTTTCACAATAAGGACAAAAATAACATCTGCAAATGAATATGAAACCATCTTCTTTCAACCTGGTGAAGTGGCTATTGCCTCTGACACTTCAGCCCTGACAACAAAGCTGATGCACTGCAAGGAGGGTCTTGGAGACCACGATTCTTTCTTGTCAATATCACCCAAACATCTCTGCACTCTTGCCTATTTCTTTGTCATCTGCCATGCTTCTGAACACATTCCTCAATGTGCAAATTCATTGCTGTTTCCAGGCCTGTTATTATGTCAGAATGCCAGGCTGAAACATCAGATGGCTCCCATTTTTCTAACCTGATAGGTTACAACGCCGTCCTGACAGCTCGTGTTGGCTCAGGCTCTGCCCCTCCATCTTGCTTGCCACACTTGCAAAGTCCTTAATGACTGCACGCCTAATAAGTCACTGTGAAATGATTTTGTTCTGGCACAGATTTTGCAAGGTGCTTGTCTCCTGGTAATTGCTGGGTGGGCTGATGAGAACTGCACTTGAGTCTAAGGAACACTTTAGAAAGCTGCACATGAGAAACAGACAAGTCAGTTCTTTCAAAGATGAGGGAATCAGGTTCCAATATGATCTAAGAATGAAAAAAAAAAAAAAAAAAAAAGAAATATTTTCTTGGGAAAAGGAGGTATAGGGAGTCAAAGAGAAGAGGGAAAACTTACCCTACAATTAAAATCTGCCCTTGCTCTCACAGGGTGGACTCTGAGTTGTCGTGAGCTTCTGTGGCCTTTAATTTTAAATTTGGATTCCTGCCTAAGGGGCTGATACATTAAGGATCTGAACAAGGCAACAGCTATTTGCTTAGGAGCTTTGAGATCACACTTTGAATCTATCTGAAGAATAATGGATTCACGTTTGCAGTGACAATAGCTGCCCCTGTACTTAAAGAAGCTCTTAGTCTTTTTAGTTTTAAAGCATAATAGAAACTGATCATCATCTTATTGAAAAATACTGCTTCTTTGAAACATCACTTTTTGTTAGGAGATTCTACTCCTAAATTATCTCATCCACCCACCATTACTTACCCGTGAGCCCTGTGAGCCCCGTGAGGTCTGTGGGTTTGCAGGAAAGTGAATTGCATTGGAGGAAGAAGTCATGAATGTGGAAGAAACCTTACAGAAATGTGGACTGTAAGATTTGACTTCTTAGAAGGTTATTCACACCATGCTTGTACTGGGAACTATGGAAATAGAAGAAAATGTCATTTTCCTAGAGGGGCTTGGAGTGATGAAGAAAGTAAAGGTCTTTTGATGGTGAGAGTAAGAAAAAGAAGATTGAAATTGAGATCATGATTTTGCTGTCCTTTGCCAAAGAGGATTCATGTTGTTTAGTGTTAAACAACCTTTAATAATTCCCATCATGTAAGCTTAGTCACACTATTACTTAGCGGGTGATCATTGCACCATGTTGTGTCAGCATCAATGACTTTTCTCAAAATCTCAGCTTCTGATATCTTTGGTTTCTTTCCCCATGTGCCAGTCCAAGGGTACAAGAAAACCAGCTACACTCTTCCCTTCTCCTGAATCATTTCCATTAATATCCTGTGGTTAATGTGTGCCCACATTAGCACCTGGGAGGGTCCAGTGCCTGTTCACAGATCTGCAAGGTTCAACTTACATCCAATCTCACCTGGGCACCACATTGCTTTCAAGGGACCTGCTCAGAGGTGACCAAAAGAAGAATTTGGCTCTGAAGACAGGGTTAAACAATCATTCTGCTGATGGTGTATGGGCAGTGTAGGTTGGCATGACCCTGTGTTTGGCTCAGCACAGCTAATGGGAAAAGAAAGAAGTAGAAAATAGTAGAAAGTCAAAACAGCATCAGCATGGTTGTTGGTAGACTGAGTTATGGGCATGCATGGTGAGTGGAGACTTTTAATTGTTATTCTTTTGAAGAAAAGCTGAATTTATATCAAAAAGTGTTCCATGTATAGGGAATAGTGAAAGAGCAGAATCAGTTACAAGAGAAATAAAGAATAAGGCTGTCTGGCATAAAAATAAACCTTTTTGGGCTACATTACCCTAAGCTGATCATCATGTTTCAACAATCAGCCTGCTTTCAGAACCTGCTCTAGTTGCAGAGGACTGCTGTTTCAGTTTTCTATTATTGTTTGCACTGTAGACACACCAGAGAAAGTCCTATGGCCTGGCAAATAGAGATAGTGTGAGTATTCAAAGACAAAAAGAAAAAGCAGCTTGAATGTATCTTGAGTAGAGTATGTTTTGCATGTGACTGGAAAGGAGATCTTATGTATACACATAAATTTAAGATACCATCAATAAAGCTTCAATATTTTTGGTGGTTTGGTGCTATAGTACTATGCTACTAGTCAATTACTTCTTGTACTAGCAGTGAGTTGAAACAGTGGTGTATGTGACAAGTTCTGCTGCAGACTGATTTTTCTTTGTATGGCTGCAGGAATCAGAATGTAATGCATCAATTTAATGTTTGCTTCTGTAATACTGCCTCTCAAACTGCTTGCATATAACTACATATGAAATCTTTAAAGCAGTAAATTACATTATGTAAGCGTGACTTAGTGGGCTGCATAGCAAATGCATTGCAGTATATGTTTCGTGGTTGTCATTTGTATTACACACTGTGATGGTTCAGACCTTTTGGTCATTATTACACGGGGTGCTGATGGTATTCTGTTCCAAAAACAGAACCTATGTCATAAGCTGAAGACTTAATCTATTTTTGCAATCAGGATGATAGAGCTGCATACCCTTTTTAAGCTCCTGGAGAACACATTCATAGATCTGGAGTTTCATTAGGAGGAAATGTGTGCATTATAAGCATTATCTACCATGTTATGAACCTTTATCATCATTTATTCACAACAGGCATCGTGCAATTTGCAGTCAAGTTTCCATGTTGGTAATGCTATCGGAACAATGAAAATAAAACACCCTGCTTCTGAGAGCTGCAGAAAGAAAAGCTATCACAGTGGTTAAAGTGCTGGTGTACAGCACTACAAAACACAGGATTTTGCTGCCTAGTTGTAGACTTCCTAATGGTCTTTGATGAATCACTGATGTTCAGAGCTGGTTTTTAGAAGCTATGTGCCTGTTGATTCCTTCAGAAAAGTTTGGATTTCTAACTCCGTATTTTCTGTGGCATTAGAAATCGATACCTGCTGAGCTGGATTACGGGTAAAATTTGAATTCAAGCATGAAGAAATACTGCAATGAAGACAAGCTCTCCATTGAAAAGGTATAGTTGGTGATATTGCCTTTCAAAGGTGTAACTACCAACCAGTATTTTGTACAGAATCATGGAAAAATTGAGGTCAAGAGACTTCTCTGGATATTGTTTAGTCCAGTTCTGCAGCTGAGAGTAGAGTCACAGTGTGTTGCTCCTTGTTTTATCATGTTTTGGATATCTCCAAGGATGAAGACCACACAGCTCCATTGCTCTGAAGGAATGCATTTGGGCAAGTGAAAGCTCTTTGAGAATAAATATTGTTTAGCCGCTAGCCAGGCAAACTGAATAACTCCACAGTTGGTAGGATCTTCTCCCCAAAACATAATATTTATTTGGAAAGTGAAATTGGATTTGATTGTGTAGTGTAGAGGCTTCTGAGAAAAAACATGCTCTAAGATGGGAGTGGAAACTGGAGGCACAATGTTTCCAAAAAGTCTTGTGGAAGAAAGGTAGAGTAAGGAAGAGACTAAGAAAGATGCTTAGTCAATGTTATCACAATACATATGGGAGCTTTCCAGCTTCTCAGTAGAGCCTTGCGTCTTCTGGATGTAGTTTTCATCATGCCTTGTCATTCCTTTTGCATAAATTAATTAGAGGGGGATTTGCTGTTACAGAGTATTAATCAGGGTTTCTGTGTTGGAAGTATGATCTAAATCAAGAAGCATGAGGAAAGACAGTTCAAGAGCGTGAAATCATCACCTAGTTATCTGAATGTCTATCTGCTTTATTGCCTGAGGTTGGACAGAAGAGAGTCCTGGATGTAAGCTTTGCACTGATGAGTGGCTGAAGCATGAGATCCACAAAGAATATTCCATGCATACAGTGCAAAATGATAATAGATTTTTGTGTCACATTTCCATTGTTTTAACATGGTGGCTGGTAAACTGTGAACCACTTCCAATGTATTTTTTTAGGTATTAGTGTGCCACACCAAAACACTGAAACCCTTATGGGATGTTCATCCCATGCATGACCTAATGCTTTTGAGGTATATATCTGTGCACACATGGGATGCATATGTTGGTAGAGACAAACTCTGAAGAATTTAAAGACTTGAAAGGTGTTATAGACTGAAGGCATGTGAGAGGAAACAGTACTGTTCCTGCAGTACGAATATTCAGGTAGATGGTTTGAGTTTAAGCAACTTGTCCCATGTTGTACAGGAGTGTGGCAGTTGCAGTCATGAACTCTTGAGACCTAATTCATTTGCCTTAATAATAACCCCGTCCTTCTTCCTGTGGTATTTTTTATGCAAGGAACCATGTACATGCTCAGCCTAAGTCAGCAGTGACTGGAGGTATTATTCCTTTTGTTTTTTGAAAATATATGTTAAGTGAAAGGATTTCAGTGTAATGTCTACCATCATTCTGTGTCCTAAAATAACAGTTAGTGTTCTTTTGATGCTCTGATCTGGAAATACAAGGATTGAGGAGATTAGATAAATGAGAGAGGACTACATTAAATTCTAGCACCCAAAGTGACACATCAGTGAGTGTGCCTACTTATCACACCCTCCATATGGTTCATGTGGTTGATGAAAGCTGTGAAGGATTAGTCTTTTATTTTATTTTATTTTATTTTATTTTTTAATTTTATTTTATGAATTGGTGTTGGCACATTAGGTGTAGAGATCTTGAAACAGGGGATCTGCAGCCATTTAGGGCATAATCATCTATAAACTCAAGCAGATGAGGTTTGGAGCATCCCAAACAGCATTGTACCAACCTACAGCACCTTCCAAAGAGTTTGCAGGCATCCTGTCTCCATTCCTTCAATCCGTTGACTTGTTCTTCCAGTTACCACAGCTGGGCATTCCCCAGTCCTGCTGCCAGCTAGTGCAGGAGAGAGAATACCAGCATTGTCTCAAACTATTCTTCTTGGATACTCCCTCCATTAATGCTATACCAGCTCTCTATTTTTTTTTTTTTTTTGGTGGGAAAATGGAGAGCTTCTGCCATTTGAAAAGTTGAGCCAACATTATTCATAAACATAAGATTTATAGTCTGAGATGAATGGGAGGTAAGAAATGTTACTCAGCTGTTCCCTTTGTCCTTTTATTTAGCTGGTTGATGTTAAAGGTAAATACTAATTTAACAGACTTATTTTAGTTGGATGACGATTAATTATACATTTTCCTTATTTTTTTAATGTTTTTGAGAATGACTGTATGCAGCTATAAGCTATGCAGAGGCAGGAGGGTACATGCCAACAATTCTCTTTATAAAGTAATACCAGTAATTAAAAAACTGCAATTACTTCAATTCCTTTTTCTTTATTGTGTACTTAAAGAGTTCTGGCTCCTTTCACTGGAGCAGGCCTGTGGAGGCATCATCAGCTGGCATGCAAAAGCTGCTGTTAAATGAACTCTTCTGATTTTTGATTGTAAAGCACTGAAGATACAAAAAGAGGAAGCATGCCTTCCTTAGTCATGTACAGTAGTGGACTAGTCTCTATTACTTGGTAAGAGAAAAATGTTGTTCACCTTTGGGGAATGCAGTGTTCATCAGCTGTCCCGGTGGCCTCCAACCAACAGTTACCCAGGCAAAGAGAGCCGCTGTTTGCCAGTTAGGATTCATTAACAGCCTACGTGCATCCTCCTGTCCCGTTGCAATGCTGAGTAAAACATGTTGTCTTAAAATGCTTTCTTCATTAACCAACATATTTCATTTTCATAGTGGGCACTGTCAGATAAAACAACTCAGCAGGTGAGTGGTAACTTGGTGAGTCCCAGTAACTCGTTCACTTCTGATGGCCATCTGACTGTAATCTGAGATCAATCCCCCCTAGAACAACGGATTACTTGAGTTACTTGAAATGCCATTCACAGGATTAATTCTAGAGAAAAATATTAGGTGCTAAGAAAGCTAGTAGTTAAGAGAGATGGGGTTTTCAAAAGATTTTGGGCATGGTAGTTCCCTTTGCAGTATTTGGAGATCCTACTGGTTCATCTGCATCAGGAAGTCCTTAAGCACGTTTGAAAATCTAATTTTACGTCTTTCAGGCTTTCAAAATGCCATTCTTCCCCTTCTTTTTTTTTTTTTTTTTTTTTTTTTTTTTTTTGTACATGTATTACAAAACAAAAGCTCCTTTTCCTACTTTTTCCACTCCCAATTTATTTTCAGCTTTGAATGGGGAAAACATCCTCTTGCACCTGATAGCTAAACAACAACAACAACAACAACAAAAGAAAAGAAAAAAGTCAGAAGCTTGCTTTTTTTATGGAACAGAGATTGAAAGTAATACCATGAAGTAATTTGGGAAGAAATAAATAGCAGCTGTTCTCTTGATGATAAAAACTGAAACTAATACCAGTACTTGGTGTGGTGCAATTCACTGTGTTACAATAAAGTCGATGTACAAATTTAGGTTTGACAGTGACCAATTATTGCATATGATAAAGACTTCCAAACTAAATTCCTTTTCTACTCCCTTCAACTTTTAAGTGTAACTTGTGAAAAAGTTGCACTCATTTCAAAGCTGGGAAGTTTTTTTATTTACATATTTTTACCCGTGTTACCTTTTAAAACTTGTTGTGAACTACTGCAGGCATTTAATGTGTTCAGACTTAATGTGGATAGCTATTTCAAATTGACTCTTAAATAGGCAAGTTTTAAAAGGAAAAATATCTTTCACTGCCATGATCTGTGTCTGCTTTTTGTCCGAATATTTATGAAACAGAGGTATTTGGGTTTAAAAGTGTTTGGATTTGCACAATTTGGTGCCGATGTTGCTTCACAGGCTGCTCTTTGTCAAGGTCACTGGAAAGAGATGAGAGAACACCTCAAGTTGTCAGAAGGTGATGGGGTAACCAACTCAAAATTTTTGTGTACATATCTGCTGTAAAACAGCTCATTGCCTTGACTGTTTTTGAGTTAAAATAATGGAGTAAAAGGCACACATGTAATTAGTGAATACTGTTAATACCACTGCCAGTGATCTGTGTGTGCACTGTAATGATGAGAATTGGAACACACAGCCTGAGCATCTGGGGACTTGCACGTGGCAATCACCTTCTCCTGGTAAAATCTTATTTCTGTGGACTCCAGAAACAAAATGAGAGGAAATACTAAGTATATACCCCAAGGAAACACCAGTTTTCAGATAAGAAATTGCTAAGAGTTCATTTCCAGAGAGCAATAGTTTAATTTTGCTTTATGCTCTTGCAAGTTCTGTGCACTTGACTAGGTTAATGAAAAAAAATAATATAAGGACACAAGTGCAGAGCCTGTGTGTGTATGTATGAAAGGAGGCTGCCCTGTGTGCAGCTGTTTACTACAGGCTGAATAGGTTCAGTGTGTATGTACAGGCTGGCAAATTGCTCATGTTCCAGAGAAATGAACTGTGATGGAAAATGCAATAGATATTGAATGATTTCAGGAAAAAAAAGTCATTACGAATATGCTTCTGCCTGATGTTAAAACATCTGGATTTAGTTTCTAGCTGTATGGAGATAATTTTCAATTTCATATCCTGTGTTTTAATGTCACAGAACAAATAGAACAGCTAGCTGACTTTGTATCTTGACCTTTATGCTTTCTTTTTTTTTTTTTTTCTTGTTTCTCTCTCTCTCTCTCTCTCTCTCTCTCTTTTTTCCTTTTTCTTTATTTTTAATTTTTATTATTATTTACAAAACTAAGTGAATTAAAGTCCAATCACCTTGGACAATGTGGTAAAAGAGTAAGGTGTATTTATTTGTGTCCTGCTGTCCAGGATGGTTGTAACCTGGACTAACTTTCCTTTGTCTGCTTCCCTGCATACAGCTGTTGCTGCAGAAGGCCTCCAAGTTGTGTCATGTCAAATAATGCATGGTCTTCAGAGCTCACTGGGGGAGAGCAAAGTCTGGGAACAATGTGAGCAGGCACAGCCAGCCACTTCCACTAATTGTTGATGTGGACGATGGAATACAAAAGCAGAAGGAGGGAGGGGGAATGGAAATGTGTCTTGGTGTGGAAACGGCTGCGTAAAAACAAATATGCCTGGGCTTGCTCGTTGGGAATGTACTTGTTGCGCAGGAGAACTCCCACAACAGGAATCCTCTGCTTTACTCTGCCCTTGCCAGGTTATTTCAGAGTGTTCTTTTTTATTTATTTACCTGGCCTTTTTGGTTATTTGGGGATGTGGATGATAACAGATAGTGGCAATTTACTCCTGAGCTAACCTGAAATCATGTTAATTTTGGGTTCTAGTCAGTCTACTAAATATTGCAAATGCGAAATTTAAATTAATTAATTTTAATGTAACATGCTAGTGGCGTTTTGAATATGTTCGGCCAAGGCACAGTCAAATGTCTCTGGGAATCTCATTCATACTGTGTCCTCTAACTCAAGGCAGGCTGGAGTGCTTTGCAGACGAATCATATACAATAAATAAAATAGAACAAAACTATATAGATGAGATTTTTATTCATAATGAAAAAAAAAATGAAAAAAACAAACCAGAATTTCCTCTCCAGAGTTGTTGCAGTGAAATATCTAAACTGTGTTTTCCTTAAACCCTGAAAAAAAAAAAAAACAGGTAAAGACAGTAATGGAGGGATGACCATTTGCTAGGATGAGCTGCAAAATGAAACATCTGTCCTATAGGATGGTTGGTATAGAAAATAATGAATGACAGAAAATGGAATTGGGAAAGTCATTGAGATTCATACAGATAAATGAGTAAATTTCTACTTTATTACACAGTGGAATTTAGCTACACAGTCCTGTGCATGCTTCATCATCTCCTGGAGACAAAAAGGCTCTTTACGTCAAGGAAACACAAAACAAGTGATATGCAGGGCACTTGCATGTTCAACTGTGCCTGACTGATCATACTATTTATGCAGAAAAGTAGGTATTTTTGCAATAAAATGCAACAGCTGCAATTAGCAATAGACACAATTGGTAAAAATCCAAATGCTTACTTTATCCATTTACTACATGAATTGCAAAGTCTAAATCTGAACCAAGAGCTATTATGGAGGCAAGAGAAAAGGGAATAGTGAGCAGAAACACCAATTTGTTGATTGTATAATGGACCTGTCATTAGTAAATTGATTATGCCAGTGCCATTTCTTTTTCTTCAAGACAGATATTGCTCCTACCAGAGCTGATGGTCTTGAAAAGCAGTCTGATTATGCCATAGTGCATTTTAAATGGAAAATTATAATAGTGTTAAGGAAGATGGAAAACTATTGACTGGTAGAAATATGATTGCTGATAGCATTGCAGAAAAGCGAGAATGTGGAAAGATATGATGGTTTATCCAAAGAGATAGATTTATCTATTTTTAGTGAAAATTATTTAAATTAAGTGCTGTGAAAGTTAGCATGAGGACAGCCCTAAAGAATGAGCATGGCTCAGAGCACAAATCAAGTCCATCATTTAAAATTCCTCACAACAATTCATTGTGGCACTTCTGTTTTGACAGGCAGGATTGGTCTTTAAGCAATTACCACTGAAGATATTTATTGTTGTAGTGAGGAAATCCGACTTCCTGGCACTGGGTTGGGCACTTCATTTCTCAGTGATCTCCTAAACATTTTTGCTGAATAAGACTGATCTTGAACCTGTTGCCAAAAGATAGCTTTTCAGTCTCCTTGCCAATCTTCCAGTTTTCACATCAGATTTCCCTTTAATATGTGTCCCTATTTTTGTAATCTAGTTATTTCCAAACGCCATTGTACTCTTTGGAAAAAAAATAGTAATTCCTTAGCAGTGTCCTCCCAGCCAAAAGCACTAACTGCTATTTCTAGATACAATTTCTAAAAAAAAAAAAAAAAAAAAAAAAAAAAAAACCACACCACAATCATAAGATACAAGCACCATAAAAACCAGTCTTGCAGTTACATGTTGTGTCTTCTTTGAAAGGATTTTTTCATTTTCTTTGCATCCCTGAGACATAGGTAGACTTTAGGGATGGGTGTCTGGTTTTTCAGAACATCTGATGACCTTGGCTACCTAAGGGTAGGTTACTTAGTGTTAATGGGAGCTACAACGCTCCTTCTATTTCATGAAGGATATCCACAATTAGCATTTAAGGTATTTAAAGGATTTTTTTTTGGCCTGAGTGGTCTGTTCAGTGCTGAGCAAGGAGTGGCTGAACCTTCTGGATGATTTCCAGCTGTACAGGCTGCTCACCACTAGATATACTGGGCCTGACTGGCGTTACTTGCCTTGGTGGGAGTGTTTTCCATGCCACCTCTGGAACTGCTGTAGTCAGCGGGGTCAGTGCTGGAGGCACGATTTCTGCTCAAAATGAAATTATTAAGGTTTTGTTATGGCTCTCTTGCAGGTTAGAGGGATGGGAGAGGGAACCACCAAAGCTTGTGAGTGCTCTTACAGCTGGTATAAATGAGAAATGTATGGTGTATTAATAAATACCTTGTTAATAAATACCAAAATATAATATATTTTTTTTAAATTTTACAAGAATGCAATTCATCAAACATCTAATTTTTTTTTCTGGATATCTTGCTGAGAGCTTTCTCTTCTTGCAGACAACTTTCATAGCACTGTTTACCACAAATCTGAGTGTATCATTTAGAAGGACTGGGCAAAATGGATGTCTAAGAGATCTGTGATGGAGATGTGTGAGGGAAACTCAGGTAGAGTGGCAATATGTGGCTAATGATTCACTCTCTCTGCTATTCTATTTATGTTCCAACTGTAATTCTGAGGCTGTGGTTTTTTCCAGTGGTCTAAATGGGAAGGCAGGTAAGAGGCTGAACTCATTGTGAGCCAGAAACCTAAAATATCTCTGTGAGTATTGGCAAAGTGTACAGACCAGAATAGATACATTCAGTCTTTCTCTTTCACCTCCATGTTATAGAGACAAAGTACAAAAAGGCCATACAGAATTCTGACAGACCATATTTTTTTAAGTAGATGCCTGGTGACAGTATGGATCAAGAGACATTTATTAGCCTAAGTCATATACTTTCTATGGATTTATAAGTCATTTACATTAAGTATGCCTCAGTGAATAGGCTGAAGATATGTAAATTGAAACAGTTTTATGTATGTTTTCATAATATATTCTTTTTTATGTCCAGTACATATACTTGGCTAGATGTTTTATGTTGGAATCATCATGGTGATTTAGTTAATGTTATTTTATTTTCTGAAAATCATGTCAGAGTTTATCATGATTTATTTAATAATAATATTTAAAAAGTTCTTTTATCTGTCCCAATTTGAACATAAGGCATTGAACATTTGAACATTCCTTTTTCTGAGGAAAGCTTGACTTTTCTGAGAAGCTTGTAAAAGTTCTAAAGAAAAGTACTTCATTTCCATCTGGCAATTAATTAAAAATAAGCCTTAAGAAGTTCATGTTTTCCTTACTAGGACAGCCTGTTATTCAGGCTTCTCAGCACTGCTGTCCATGAGCCTGGCTGTGTGTCATGTTACCACACTGCTCAGAAGAGGAGTTTCCACCCATAATACCAGTGGAGACATGGGACTTACGTCCAGGGGCTGGAGGGAGGGTTCTTTGTCTGGCACATTGGTTGGGCTACACGGGACGTAATAACTTTGGGAAGGAAAGGTATAAATTCTAGCTATAGCCTTAATGTTTTCTTGCTCTTGACTTTTTATTGTTGCAAAATTATATGTAAAGCAACTGTGAGTGCATAACATATTTGTATATTTTATGTGTAATGGCAAAGTAGAGCAAGTATGAATGTGCATCTTGGTTTAACTCTTTTCCAAGTAGATGTATTCATTAAGCTGCCCATAGAAATTCAGTCAAACATAAACTCAGCTATTGCAGGTAATTCATTAACAGATTCATCTGAAACATAGTCCAAAGCTTTAGTTTCTGAATCAGGTCATGAATGTCTCATTTCCTCAACAACCCAAAAATACACAGTTGATCTGGTGCTTGAAGCCAAGTCTAGCTAGACTGCGAGCAGCAGGGCAACCTCCTAACCACAAGCTTGCTTTATCATGGATCCAGCTGTGCTTCTCCTTCCATCTGTCAGGACTGCAGAGGAAAAGGATATCCCTGTAGTATGAAACATGGCAGTCTTGACCCTAACACCCTGATGACTTTGTTCTTGATCTTCAGGGGAACATGTAGCCCAGACTGCTCTGACCTTGGCTGGGTATGGTATACATGGAGTAAAATCAGGGACTGTTGTAAACCTTCTCATATGAAAAGCTCACAAGTGCTTTAAAAGTTGTATTTTGCCATTTATGACTGACACATAGATAGCTTTGGGACAGGGAACTCTAGGTGTTTCACTGGTACTTAACAGTGCTGGGAAAACTTTTTTCAGGAATTCAGGAAAATTACTTCATCAGGCATATCTGACAGGGAGAACTTTATTAACTTAAAAATGCAAATTGTGGAACAGAATTTATTTTCTAATGTGTCATGAAATCTTGAATGGATACAAGTGGTTTATTTCTCTGTATACAGAGAAAAACATGGTCTTGTTCATTCCAGGTCTCTCCAGCATTTTGACTGCCAGCACTGTCCTGCCTTCCTGGCAGCATGATTCCTGGTGAATCATCAGTAATAGCAATGCCCTAGCAATGCTGAACCTGAAATTTTACCAATCACCTGACTGTCAGCTGTAATGTATTTGCAAGATCCTGATATTCACCAGTCTCATCTTATTATCCATATGCTATTCAGTGTAAAGTGTGTAGATCGTAGCTCTTATCAGACAACTGTACCCCCTAATACCAGTGTTCTGTGCACTCCAGTTTTCACTTATACATTAAACATGGGGAGATCTGCTTTATTTGAACTTGCCAAAGAAGTGGACTCTTGGAGGATGTCCAGGTTTTTATTGATGGGGTATTTGATCCAAATATTTGTTTTAAAACTCTCCTGAAAAGAAAGCCTAGTGTTAGAGCCAACATAACTTAATAACCCTAATGGACTGCCCTCCTCTGTATTCTTCCTTCTGCACATTTCAAAATGTTTGGCAGAAATGTATGAGTTAATACCCAAATTGCTTGGAAGTATCATTATTTCTGATTTAAAACCTGGAAAGCAAAAATACAAAGGTAACTTGCCCAAGTCCATAGCAAGACAGAAAATAGACCTTGCATGCTCCCTAGTCTTGTGCATTAGCTAAAACGTCATGCTTAAAGCCAGATTGATCTAGGTAAATCAGCACTGGCAGATGTCTTGGCCCACACTAGTCCTGATACACTGGCTCTGCATGGAGTTTTTCATATATAGGATCAACAGTAATGAGCCTCCATTTGGCTGCAGGAATTTACCTGTGATGAAGTACAAAGGAGCTACCAGACTCCTATGTAAATAGATTTACTGCCTTCGGTTGGGGATGATGTCAATTTGACCCAGTCGAAGCAGAATCAGATAGCACTGTGAGTCTATGGCTCCCCATAAAACATCCATTCTCTGCCGTTCATTGTTGTTAATGATGGATAATGTTGTTGCTGATGGAAATAAGCCAGTTTTAAATCAGGGGTGGGAAAGTAGAGCCTTGCCTTAAACTGAGCACAGCTGCTCTTTTGTTACTCCAGTTGCGCACAAGGGCGAGCAGGGTTTTGGCATGCTCTTGGTTCCATAAAAGCTCTGCTGAGGGAGCAGCGGAAGTTACTCCCACTATTTTAAAAGCCAGGTCACCAGACTCCCAAAGTTAGAGCAGCTGATGCCTCTGGAGAGCCGGCTGTTCCCTAAGCCCTGGGGAGAGCTGAGGAAGAGCGTATGCTGCAAAGGATACCCTCACCGTGGGAACTGTGGTTTGAACCTGGAAAGACGGTGACAAATCAGCTCAGTGTTCTGCTAACAAGGGTCTGGTTTTCATATATAAGATAAAAGTAGTCTTCCAGGTGGCTGAGAAAGGTGAAAATAGGGACAGAGATCATGGTGGTGACTGGTCAATGCTTAAAGTGAAATAGTGTTGGTATATTTTGTTTTTTGACCATTTTGAGGAAGTCTTTTTTTCTTTTCTTTCTCTGTCCTATTTCAGTTTTAATTTCACTTTTAAAGCTTTCCCTTCCTCTTTTTGAGCTTCTCTTTCAAGTCTGGTTAAAAATATAATATTTCAGTTTGGGAAAAAAATAAATCTTTCATTTGTTTGCTTGTTTTTCCAGTCTATTCAGTAGGTTATGGAGATCATTTCCGTTTGTAGGTTGATTTAGGTAAGTCAGATCATCTTGATTCCACTTTGGAGTCATCACCCAACTCCTCACCAAATCTTGGGGTATTTCAGACCCTTGTGCAAGTGGATGATCTATTTTTATGAGTAGTATCCCATGTTTGTGAGGTATATATGCATAGGGGTGTGTCTGCACACACCCGTATTTCCATGAGTACTTTTGCATTTAATCCATGTGGCATCTCCGATGTGAGGTTTCCGAGAAGGACATGGAGCAAGGACTTCTTACAACAGGCTTCGCATGTTTTGATGCAGGTCTAGCAAAAGAATGCGTTTGGCATACTCTGAACGCTGAAATGGTGTCTCTCTGAGACACGTGGTCACATGTTGCATACCAGTCTCTTTCCAAATCTGGTAAATGGTCCAGAATTAACCTTCTGAATCATCCTATATTTTTACGATGACCCTCACATCATACATAGAATGACTTTTTTTTCCAGATGTCAATAGCTTTTTTTGATCTTCCATTCATTAGATATCTAGGCTGCTTCTGTTCTGCAGATCTGCCAGCTAAGGGGTCTTCACAACTGCTTAAACCCGGAAAATCTACTAGAAATAATTACCATGTATTTTCCTTCTTGTTGTAGATTATGCACAAAACAAGAAGGAGCCTTCTTTTAACCTGCCATTTATTTCCATTTCCTGCTCCTGTAGGAAAATCTTGTAGGCAGCCCCATGATATCTTCCCGGTAAGAAACTCCATCAATCTGCAGAGCAGTTACGTTTTTTGTCCCTGTTGCTCTTGCTAGAACGTCGCTCCAGAATTCCAGTCTTTCCATTCCTAATTTCCAACCTAAGTTTATTCACAATCTGTTTCCATCTGACGATTGCACCCACAAAGTGTCCTTTATCCCTCGTGGTGTTTGTCCACCGTATGTAACTTTGGAGCGCGATCACACACTCTCTCAGCTGTCGACTGCAAAGCTCAGCAAGCCAAGCTCTTTTAGTCACGTCGCATAAGAGAGCCTCCGTTCTGCTCGTCATCAAAATAGTCTGTCGGTGCACCTGTTCCCAGCTGAATTAACCTTTCCTGAGCATAGATGACCAGAGCTGTACACATTATTCCAGATGAGTTTTCACAATGCTAATATATATATTATTAAAGCTTTTTATCTGCTCTGATGGCTTTCTGCCACGTTCTGTAACCACACATGCTCTATCCATAGCAGCATTACAATGATAGCTCCTTGTTAACCTTTATAGACAGCTATGCTTCAGATCATCTCTACCCTGCTGCTAAGTTCTCAGGTTTTGGACAAAATTATAGTCCATAAAAACATGAATTCAGGGAATAAACTAAATTCATTAAATCAATTTTATAAAATTAGCCTTAATTCTTTTCCTTCACTCACTGATGTTATCCAATTCTTCCAGTGAGCTACTCTGGTGCTTCTGCTAGTGAGTGAGCCTGGTAGCTTCGTATCATCACCAGGCTGTCAGCCTCAGCTTAAAATATTTTGAGGGGATTCTTGAGCTAAGATGAACAAAACTATTTCCAAAACATTAGTAAAGAAAAAAAAAAAAAAAAAAAAAAAAAAAAAAAAAAAAAAAAAAGAAAGCATGTTGTTCATCTGGGTTTAATGCACTGCTTCTTTGCACTAGGGACCTGAAATTCCTTGCTCTCCTCCATGCTTCCTTCTGTGTCTGCAGGAAGGAGCAGCACAAGGGAGGGCTAACAAAGAGGGGTTCACCATCTACAAACCAAATCTTGGAAGGACATACTAAGAAATTGGTGTTTCTTCCACAAGTATCTGTATTAGCATTAGCACAGAGTTGGGCAGAGTCTTGCAGAGACAGCCAGAGATGGATCTGTGCTACCCTGTGGGATTTCAAGGTCTTAGTGAAAGTGATAGATCTTTTTGATTTCACATATATATACATATAATATGTTATAATATAATATATTTATTAATTTATTATTTTAATATGTATTAAATATATATTAATTTGACAGATCCTTTACTTTTCTAACTTTACCTTTTTTTCATCCAGGTTTTAGCTAAAACTAAGCTTGACAAAATATAGATCACTAGAACAGGGCTTACATTTGCAAAGTATTTGTATAGCATTTACTATAGGTTATATTTCATATAGACTTCTTGTTGCAGAACTACAAGTGAATATAAACCCATTCAGTGCAGGAAGATGATTTCATTACTTTACCAAATTGCTGAAGGTAAGACAGAATCATGCACATTTAGTTAGGACTACTTTTGTTATCCTTGCAGCAGTAGTAGCTGTCTAGACCTTTACCTTTACAGTAGAGCCATTCGTGCAAGCAGATGGGCTTGGTGGTGTGGCTGAAACAACACAATCCCTGGAGCTGAGCCTGCTTATACTTTGGTCCCCCTCTGTTTAGGACAACCTGATTTTCAGGTGTGGTATACTGATGGGCTATGTAGTTCTTGAAAGAATCTGAGCTCAGTTGGAGTAGAAGTTGATCAGATTCTGCTTCAAGATCTTCATCAGCTTGCTTGACACACTGAAAATGCTTGGGGTAATTCCTAGAGCTTATTCTTTTCTTTCTGATACATTTTATAAACTTTTTCCGGTGTCCTATTTACCTTTTTATTTCATTTTTTTTTCTTTTATTTTTTATACTTGTTTTCTCCGGTCTGTTTGAAGGGTATGAACCGTGCTTTTACAGTGGGGATATTCAAGGAAAATAAAAGGTTAATATAAGTTCTGGGCAAATAATGATTTGTTTCCAACAGTGCTACCAGCTGAATTCTCTTTCAGCTGCATTGTGTGCTGAAAACTGATGACTTAAAATTGGCTTAGGCTGACAGCGAGGCTGGAGCAGCTGTTGTGTTGCAGAACAGCAGAAACTTGCAGAAATAACTCTTTTCCTTAAAGCTGAAAAAGAGTGTTGTTTGCTCCCACACCTTCCCATGTAAGCAGGTGTTCTGAAGGTTTTCCTGTAATTTTAGATTCCCACTGAGGAAGCAGCAAGATTTCAAGAACAAAGCTGTTTGCACACGTGTAAGCTAATGTAGTGAAATATTTAAGCGATCTCTTTGGTAATGCATATGCTTTAGTAAGGATTTGTGTGCATGTGCGTGTGGATTTAGCACTTTTGAAAGAGTTGCTGGTTTCTAGCCTTGCAGTGGTGGGTTTATCCAGAGAGCAAGTACCACCTAGAGCCTGGCCTGGCATTGCCTTTGTCCCGGCTGCCAATCCAGACCCCCTTGAGAGGATGCTGAGTGTCCATTTCAATGCCTCTTCAGCCCATAACCATCCCACAAGGGCTCAAGTTATGCTTCTCCGAAAACGGTGATGTTTCTATGTTGCAGACTTTGGGCCTTTTGAATTTCAACTGAGTACAAATTCACCTCATGGCTGTGAAGGTGATTTATGAGGGCATTTTCTGGGAGGGCTGTGCCAAGGAAATTGTGTCTCTGTGGTTGGTTCTTGTCAAGAGAACCCCGTCACTGCTCTCATGACCATTATTCCTACCAGCTTCTCTTCCTGCTGTGCTGCCCCTATGACCAATGTACTCCTACCAGAGAGGATTTTCTCCTGGGCAAAGGTGCTTTTATAAAGTCACCTGGAGTCTTTTCATCTAGCAATGGTGCTGCTGCTTCCCCTGGGGCTGCAGCGTGCACCCTGACATGCGTCAGTGTGTGTTCAGCATTGCTGTAAATGCTGAGCACTTCGTTGTTTCCTTAATCCGTGCTGACTCCACCATTTCTGGGCATTATCAGAAAAGCACTCACCTCAGTAGCAATCGCGTGTGGTCCGCCGGGCATCTTGCTCTTTCCTGCGTCATCCCGGGAAGTGGCACGAAGGCTGGCTAGATCTTCCCTCTGAAGAGAGGGGGAAAACAAAGGGAAGGAATAGCGTAAGTGACTCTTCTTATCAGCAAGAAAGAGGATTTGTTTTCTCACAGACTAAGCTGCTAATGCTGAATGACATAAAGAAAGATAAAGAGAGCTGCTAAGTCTCTGAGGAGGGTTGTGGGGACAAAGTATGCTCTCCAAGGGGATACAAAAGACAAAACAAAGTAAAACCAGCACAGTTATGGAAATTAAAAACAAGCCCCT
The DNA here is from genome assembly GCA_011075105.1 of Heteronetta atricapilla. Classification (NCBI taxonomy): domain Eukaryota; kingdom Metazoa; phylum Chordata; class Aves; order Anseriformes; family Anatidae; genus Heteronetta; species Heteronetta atricapilla. Next base: position 7,000,873 of record CM021732.1, on the reverse strand, counting down.
CCAAGAGGAGGATTAGCAGAGGAAATGGGCAGCAGGCAGCAAAATTGTGACATGCCTATCAGGGACCCCATGGCCATTAGTGGCTGATGAAGATCATCCTCCAAGTAATGGAGATAAGATCTATAAGTAAGAGAAGAGAAATTAAAAGGGTAAAGGGCCTAATTTTACCTCTCTTCTTCCAAAACAATTTATTATATCTGCATGCTTACAAGAGTTACTGTTTCAGGATGGGCTTTTCCCATATAAGATAGCTTCCATTGATTAGTAATAAATAAAATTCCAAGTCCACAGGTGGAAAAGGTCTTCGTCTGATAGACATATTTTGTGAAATAGATAGATGTATATGAAATACCAGAGAAAGGTATCCAAGAAAGTGTCTTTCCCAAAGAAAGGTACTAAAGGGCTAATAAATGGGTTCAAATACTTAGCTACGAAGGCTAAACCACTTTCCCAGAACACTGAAAACAAATAAATAAATACCAGTATCATAAAATTAAGTGAATAAATTCAAATGGAGGCAGCAGGAAGTCTGACCATTGCTGATGGCTAAGTACCCAAAGGATTACTTATGGAAAGAGAAGTTCCCACTAAAAGCTGTGATGTTCCTGATAAACAGGAGAGCTTCATAAGGTTCAGACAAGGTGTTCTGAGTATTGTCCAGGTCTTTGATGTAGTTGGGACCTGGACTCAGTGAAAAGAACAGGTGGAAGAAGCAAGACCAACTTTAAAAATTTAGCAGGCTTTCTGGAGTTGGATTTGTCTGTTCATAAGACATTTTACCACTTCTCAACTTGATCTAGTATCAGTGGAAATGGAGATCTGAGACAGAACAGCCAAACACAGCCTGGTGTATCTTGGTATTTTCCTCAAATTAAACTTATTTAATAGAACTGAATTTTTAAGATTTTAGAGAAATAGAAGCGCTACTGATTATTGGCGTGATTTATTCTTAGCTCTTGCCACGGGTTTTGCTATATTTGCCATCTGAGCTTCTCGTGTGCGGGACAACACAAAGCAGAGCTGCTTTAAAACAGAACAGCCGACTTGTTATTAGTAGCTTGTTTGTTTGTCCTTAGGCCTATTTATAAAAACAGCCCCAGGAATTCTGCCAGCAGCCCAACCACTAAACAATTACAGATCTTTTCTTGGATCACTGTGTTCAAATCTATGCAATAATTCAGCAGCAAACCAGGGCCCCGCTCCCCTGCTCACATGTGTATGAAAGTAGCCATTTTTGTGTGCAGCACTTTTTTAAAATTATTTTTTAAATTAAAAAAATTAAAAAATAGTATCAAAAAGTATCCATACTGATACATATAAAAATCCCAAATTTATCACTGCCTGCTTAGTGAAACCGGGCCCACAAGTAAGATATGCAGAACTCAAAAGAAAGTCAAAATGGTCAAATAAATATTAACCAAAAACTATACATAGGCTGCAAACTCAGACAAGGAATTCAGGAGACTGGTACTCACAAAGGGCCAAGGCTTCCAGCTCCCTCCAGTTAGCCAAGTTTAAGTGAAAAATAAAAGGGAACCCCTCTGCGAGGGAGAAGACTCATCTTACTTTGAAAGGACACAATAACATCTGGTTTTATCGTGGTATGATATTTCACGCATATTAATTCATGACTGTGGTAGACAGTTGATTATTTTTTCACAGTTAGTGTTGCAATGCAGATGAAATGCACTCTTTAATTAGTGAATGTAGCACTGCAGGGACCGAATGACAGTCCCTTGATAGCAAAAATACAGGAGAAGTGGAAGGAGCCTCAACCACTTGCTTTTGTTTTTGTTCAGACTGCTGTAACGGCATAGCAAGAGGATTTGGTGAGGATATCTTGTTAAACAGCAGACGGTAAACAAGGCTAGTGAATGTAATGAAAGGTAGGAATGTTCAAATGAGACTCTTTGGGGGAAAAGGAGAGTACTAGCTGAGCAAATCTATTCGATGGCAATTACAAACTTTGCACAAGGCTGCCTCGGCTGGATCACTTCTGGGTACGAAGTACAGAAGTCATGAACTGGAACATCTCTGCCTGGGGAACGTGTGTTTGTTAACCAGATTGGTTGTGTGTCAGGGGTTTGAAATGTTCTTTCTGCACTGAAAATATTTGCTTGCATTTGATAGACGTGATGCAAGGTTTTGACAGTTTTGCATTTGGTTTGTAATTTCAGCCTTAAGGAAGATCTAGAACTTGGGATTTAACCCCAAATCATTGTGAAATTAGTCAGATCTTTAGATGTTGGGCTTTTAAAATTATTTTATTATTTTATTGTATTCTAGTCTTCCCTGGAGGGAAAACAAAGCAAACTTGCCTGGCTGCTGCCGTGGAGAGGTGTGGCAGGGACACTTTGTCCCAGGGATACCTTAGGCCCAGATTATATAAATACACCCTTGAAACATTTAATCCTTCCATTCATGTCCGAAGATTGAGGCAAATCCTGAAGTAGCTTAAAAATCAATTGCATTGCATAGGACAGGAGTTGGGAACTCAGAAAGCCCATCTCCTTTTCCTCTGTGCACGTATTTCTGGAAAACATGCTCTGTTAAATGTATGACAGAGGCAGAGCCACTGCATCTCCAGCGTGCACAGAAAGTTGAAGGGATGCAGAGCATGGATGGTGGAAGCCCACAGCATCACCTGTTTCTCCTCCCACACAACAGCCTGGTAATGTGAATGAAAAAAGTTTGCATTTTAGGAGGCATACTCTGTCCCTGTTTGCTGTTCAGGTTAATGAAAAGAACTCATGGTATCAAATTTTGGATACTATGGCTCAAAAATGAGGTAATTCGATATTGAAAAGGGTCTGTATTTTGTTCTTGAACTAGGAGGTGAAGGAGTTGGAAAGAATCCTGTAGCATTTGTATAAGCTTTTTTCTTATAATTTGTTTACTTTGTCATGTGCAAGCTAGTCTATAATATTGGGCTAAGGAGCAGATGAAAAATTTAAAGTGTTAAGTTCTGTGAAGTTAATAGCTTTTTGATTCTTTTCTCTTTTTCTTTTTCTTTTTCTTCATAAAGTTTTAAAATGGGGAGCTGAGAAAATAAGTAGCTCTCAGTCTCATTTCCTCCTTTTTGCACAGAGCCCTTGTTGAATTGCCTTGTTCTCCCTTCCTTACAGACAGATTATTCAGCCACTGTTCTTTATATAAGGGGTTAAGATCTGATGATGTTGAAACCAGTCTCCTGTTTACAATCATTGCAGAACTGTAGTATGGAAATTTCCATCTGCAGGAAGATTTAAAAAAAAAAAAAAAAAATCCTGCTGATTTTTTGAAGGTTTAGATCCAAATTAAGAAATAGTGGCTGAGTCAAGCATATTAATTCTGATTAGCACATACAGTGGGTCCAGCTAAAGAAATCCCCCATCCTCTGAATAAATTTGCTTTCTCTGCTACTTCAGCCAGCACAAATTTTCAGTATCAGCACAGAAACCACAGTTTCACTTGCAGAAGTACCTAAACTGCTAACCTCTGATGATCTTTCAGTGAGGTCCTCTGAAGTGCAGTGCTTCTTTCTTTAGGGAGACATGATCAAGGTGAAAAAGAATTGACTTTGTAGCTATTGCTCGCAGTGCGTTAATTTTCTCTTGTCGTGACATGGATAGTTCTTTAGCTCCTCCATCTGTGTGGGCAAGGACAAATACAAGGATGTTGATACTTTTGGAGAGTTGAGTCCATAGCGCAAGATGTCTGACAGATTATCATTATTTTTTTATTTTATTTTATTTTGAGGAGGAGAACAAAAGATCTGTATATCCCACAGGCCTTTTGCGGAAACTAGACAGATGCTTAACTTCTCTAAAAGTAAGATCAGTGCTGTCTTGGTTTCACTTGCTGCTTCTTACCCATTTCCAGAATTACTAAGGGTGTAATTTCATGTAGAAGTTGGATTTTCTGTATCATTTCTGATCACTTCACCTGTGAAGTACAACCACTGCTACCTCTACTGCTCGTCCCGCAGCCCAGTAGTGTAACAGTGGTGTAAGGTTTGCATGGAGCACAGAGCAGAACAGTGCTTATATTGAAAACACTGAAAACTTTAAAACCTGCATTGAGAGCTCTGGTATTAATATTCTCTATTAGCCCTGGAATTTAAATTACTGTTGCTGTGTTAAGTTCCTGACAGTAGGATATTACAAAAAGCAACTGTATGACAAACTGTATGACAAAACTGTATGACAAAATTCCCAGTTGCAGTTTTGGGAAGAGGATCTTTCCAAGCTGATGCTTTTAACTTGTGTACATGGTGAAGTTTGCCACTGGACCAGTTTGAGAAAGAGCATTTTATATGTTTGTGAAATTGCCTTGCTGGGTCTGAGAGGCAGGACCAGCCTTTTTGTGGGCTCTGTTGGGCACCCCAGTACCCTGGCTGCAGCGCGTGGCAAACTCAGCCAAACCGCATGCCCAAGTTATCTGCAGGCTGCTCTGAGTGCCTGTGGGTTTCCTTCACAAGAGCAAAATTGAGGTTGTTCCACTTCCTCCTATTTTGCATTTAGGACAAGTTATAATTAATCTGCTGTTGCCTTTGTAAACCCCTACCCAAAGTTCTGCGTAAGCAATACTAATCAAGGTTAATAATTCAATGCTCTGCTGATTTATATTTTCAGAGGCCTTTACCAGCATTGCATAGTTGACTGTCAACGCTTTTGTTGTAAATAAGCAATGTGCTCATTTTTTAGCTGAAGAAACCTCTTGCTGAAGTGTAGAGCTGCGTTGGAAGCACAAGTAAAATGAACAGTGACATTAGGACATGCTCCAGCAACATGTTTTAGCAAAATAAGGCAGGATGCCATGCGTTTGGCAGGGAAAAATACACAATAATATATAACCCTTGGATTCACTGGGAAGGGCGAGCATCCCCAGACAGCATCCTGCACCGCACATGTAGTATCTGTGTGGTGATTTGCTGCTGAAGCAGCACGGCAGCTGGCTGGCTGGCTTTTGTTGTGGAGTTATCACGTGTAGGGGTGTTGGCCTCATCCCCCTTAGCGTGCTGGTGCCCGGTGTGCTGTAACAGTCAAGCAGGGTTTGCCCAGGGCAATGAGGAAGCAGCCTAAGAGCTGGGATCAGAACTTGCTTTTATGTGACCGCCTTTGAGCTGCCTGTCTCCACTGTTTGTGGTACAAGGAGTAATTAAATGATTACTTTTAGGCTGGTTTATTCAGTCATGGAGTTGTTCCTGTGGTAGCATCCTTGCAGGAAAGGCAAGTGGATGTTAAAAAGGAGAGCGTGGGTCTCAAAACCACAGATTGGGTTTGCTTGCATACAGTCCTCCTAATTTGTACATAGCAAAAACTCCACAGTGGAAGAGACTTAACATGACTTAACATCTTAAATGCGAGACAAACCCCACAGCTGTGAGGGAGATCACAAAAAGCTTTTGGGGCTTTATCACTGCAGTGATGTGCTTGTAAGATTCAACAGGGCTGGCACGTGTAGGTTCATGTGGTCACATTAGCAAAACACGGACACGTCCCATTAGAGGTCAAATCCTCGCAGTGGCCAGGTCAGTTTTTTTTTTTTTTTTTTTTTTTTTTTTTTTTTTTTTTTTTTTTTTTTCCCAGTGATTTTAATCAGAGCCAGGATTTCACCCTAGGTCTATAATCTTGTGTAATCTTCCTTTGAAGTTGTGTGGATTTTTAAACATTGTCTTATATAACACCAAAACAATTCATTACCCACACAGTATTGTCTGTTTTCCGGCATAACCAAAACTGTATGTTGCAAATTTCCTCACCAAAATCTGAATGATGTTTGATGTTGAATGTTTTTTCTTCTTTTTTTCTTCTTCTCTCTTTTTTTTTTTTTTTTTTCCTTTTAATATGGGGATGGTTTTTGAGCCATTTTGATGGTGTGGGTGTATTTTTCTTTTAACTCCCTGGTCTTACCTCATAGCCAACCACGCTTTAAATAAGAGGTTGGAGTAAAGACTTTGCATAGATCCCTTCCAACCTGTATTATCCTCTGATCTTATGATTTGTATCTTATGATTTAGATGACTTTTAGAAAAGAAATGCCTTTTAGACTCATCTACTAATAAAGAACTGACATCCTGCTGGAAATGCAGTTTGTCTCCTTAATGTGAATGTAATCATCAAACACAGTTCCCAGCAGGAAGCTCTGGGTTTAGGTTTATATCTGTGTATATTTGGGAGACTGTATCTTCAGACTGGGTCTACTGAAACCTGAAGAAATTTCACCACAATTTTACCATAGCATCAACGTAACATCTGAGATGTTTAAGACTAAAGATGAGTTTCGAGTCTGCTGGGCTAAAAGAGAAGATGAGGGGGAACACCTTCAGGGCAGCAGTTTACTGCTTCCATTTGACAGTGAATTAGAGGGGTAGCACCCAACAAAAACTCTATTTTGTGGAGAGGACTGCCTATGTTGCTTTGGAGGGGATGGTTTCCTTCAGATCATGATATGATTAAGGGTCTTGGGAGGTTTCTGAGATGAGACTGGCCAAAACCCTGTGCAACCTCTTCTGTGTTTTTTGCTCACTCTTCTTTCAGCAGGATGTGGGACTAGAGAGCCTGAAGAACCTTCCACTCTGAATTATTCAATGATCTTGAATCACACACAACTCTCCTCATAAACATTAGTCAGTCCTTGTCAAACACAGATGATAATTGATGACAGTACATGAGATATAAACAGTCTGCTATTAAATTCCTCATGAGATGTTCTACCTGTAAGTAATGTATCTAAGACTTCGGTGTCTGTTGTGTTCAGTCTGGAAATCACTGGTGAAAGGGACACAGCAGCTCAAACCCAAGTGCTTGGGAGGAATGGAGAAATTTTAGGGCGTTCCTTGGCCTCTGCAGAAATCAAACAGTGTAGGAAGAATTGCCTTTGAGGGATTATGGATCTTTGTTGCTGTTTGCATTGAAGTAAATTCCTGTTTCCTTTTCGTGCTAAGCCTGGTGTAGATATACACTGAAAGAAAAAAATTGCTCTAAGGAGTTCATATTATTTATGGTCAAAGCTGAGGAAAGGCTTCAACAGAAACAAAAAACAGATAAATGGTTTACTAACAGTCGGAAAGTGTGTCAGCGATGGAGATGACAATTCAGCATCTTGTTCACTTGATCATGTTGTCTTTCAGGATTTAGGAATTCTCCTGTAATCTACATATGGGAAGATTTTATATTCTCTGACAACAGCATCTTAATTCAGTAGTACAATTGCTGTTGACCTGGACAGGTTTATATCCCTGTGTTTATATCCACATATTCACAAAGAGTTAAGGAAAAAATTCTGGCTGTATTAGTTCATCTATATTGTCAATTTAATGAGATCTCTTTTTCAACCTTATACCTCGGTATTTGGGGTTTTGTTAAAAATACTCAGCTGGCAGTTCCTGTTTCCTTGTGGTTTCTTCATTTGTCTCATTTTTATCTTAACCTTTTTTCAATATTTAATTTCCTTTCAAATTTTCCCCTTTTAAAAACAAAACAAAACAAAAAACCACACAAGCAAAAAAATCTTCTGCCTTTACAAATCAGTTAGGTTTTAATGAACATCCGTGTATTTGATGCTAACATTTGTTGTAGAACACATCTTTTTAAGGCTGTGAATTTTCTTTGGTGAGGGTTAACTTCATAACACCCTAAGGTGACTGTTCCAGCCTGGGAATTGTTTCAAGTGGCAGATTAAGAGGTTTATGAGGAGGTTTGTTGAAAGTACTTAGGAATGCAAGATTTGCAATAGCAGGTGAAATAATTTGTCAGTTAAGTCTGGTAACCCGCCTCCAGTAGTTGTCAGTCTCTAATGCCGTGGTAAAATTTGTTCTCTTTTCTCAGCTTCCCTTAAGCAACGGGGCTGGTTCCTTGTGTGGGGCATTATAGGATAAGTGTGGGAAAACGTGGACTGTGTTCTAAAAGAACAATTAAGCTCCTTACGCTGCAAATTTGAGCCATATTTTAAAATTTAGAATTTGGTGTGAAAATGTTCCGGCTGTAAGCAATCTGCTTTTTGTTCTCCAAAATACATGGGACAGAAAGCTTTGCCAGAGGCCTGTTCTCTAATTTCTTCGAAGTAATGTGTTTTTCTGCAGAAGTCAATACAGTCCAAAGTAAAAGAACAAACTAGGCTTGATGATGTCCCAAGAACTTCTTTAAGAAAATAACTGGTAAACAAGAGGTGACCAGAATTAGAAGCCAGTGGGCCAGTGGATTAGTTTTTCAGTGGAATTAGGACCCCATTTCTAAATTAAGCAATGAGATGACCATGCTGCTCACTACCACTTTGTGGATCCTCTCATTGGTTATGGCAGGCAAAAACCGAGAGCTATTTGGGAAGTACGTGGTATTTATTGGGGGCTAAAGGAAGCAAATTCTGCTCTTCTGACTGCTGACCTGGCATCCTCCTCCTGCCTGACCTGTCACAACACTGTGCCTTCCTTGTCATCATCCCAAAGAATGTCTTCACCAGTCTGGGTGGAAAGATGGACACATGTAAGAGTGTATTCTCTTTATTTAGTTCCTGGATGCCACCTAAATAGGAAGGTATTGTTTTCTGCATTTTCTGCTTTTATTTTTTCCCTAATCCCCCCCTTTTTTTTTCCTTCCAAAGAGAGCATGTGCTGTGATTAGTCATGCACCTTTTCATTAGACTTAAAGCTCAGCACCTGAAGGAAAGCTCTGAATGGTACGAACATTGCTGTAGGTTGGATGTGTCACTGCTTGGCTGGTTAGGCACTGTACCATGCCTGTGTTTCTCCATCTAAAAGCAGTAGAAATGAAGAACTGTGATGAAATGAAAAAAATAAAGTTTTGGATGCTTTGAATTTTCTTTCCTCATTTCGGCACCCATAATAAAACATTTTTTAAAATAGTGACCTGATTCCTGTCAAAGCAATAGCAATGTTTCTGTACATTGAAACTCCAAAACTTGCTTCATTATTAATTGTTTTACTGGGACAGGGACATAATTAACCCTTTCACTCTCAGCACCTACGTATTACATGAATATTATCCCAGGAAGCCCACTGTGGCGGAGCAGGGTTTTCCTTAGTGTTTCTGCTCTGTGTTATCTATCCACCCAGCACCGGTGTTACACGTGCCTCTGTCCCATGAGGAAAAATCCAGAGGCAGCAGAGCAAATGAGGGCAGTGGTGTGACATGTTGTGACAGTACAGTGACAACCAGTTCACCTCTCTCAGACTCCAGCCTTCATCTTCTCACGGGTCATGGAGCTGGTTGCAGAAGGGTGTGTTGGGAGAGGAGTGTTTATGAATTGAGACACTTTCTTTTTTTTTTTGCCCTCCTGAATCTGTGATTGACTTTATGGGCAGTCTTTGTGTTGTGTTCTTACCATAAGCGAAATGGAACGTGCTCAGGTATTTTGCAAGAATGCTGAGATGTGGCTAAAGTGTTTGGTGAACAGCTTGGGTGGGATTTTAGCCTGGTTGGAGCATTTTGCAATGTAAACAAATAATAAGAAAAAAACCTGATGAGGAAATCTACTTGACCTGTTTGTTAGTTAGACTTTGTAATTTTCTGGAGCTCACTTTCACCAAAGTGAGTCCTTGTTTTTGCTAAAGAGGAGGTGTGCAGTTTCTGCCAAAATAAAAGTGTTTCTGGGACCAAAGAGCGGAGGTGACTGTGCACATGAAGACCTGGGAGACAGGTTGGCACCTAAAGGAATTAGCTCATTCGCCATCGGAGGGGAGGACTGGCTGAAGCCCACTGTGCACGATCTGGGTTAAAGGCCTGGGTGCGCAGGGAAAATTAATGGAGGTGACTTGCTAGAAGGAATAACCAAGAATGGGTATCAGTATCTATGTGTTTATCCATGTACTTCAGGGGTTATTTTGTAGGATATGTATGTAATTTGTTGAAAACTATATTCTTTGTTCACTTTGTTTTTGATCCTGTCCTTGGAAAACTGTTGTCTAGAGTGATTCATTTGATTACATCAGCACTGAATGACAGTGGGAAAAAATATTAAAATATTATGATTGCAAGAATATATTGAAGACTATAGCATGTGAGCTAGCTAGTAGAGGCACTTAAAACCAGGACTACTCTAATATATATTTTTCTTTCCATTTGTGATGGGTAATGGTCTGATTAAAAAAATCAGCCAGGTCTGATTAAAAAAAAAAAAAAAAAAAAAAAAAAAAAAGTATTTAATTCCTGCTGTGGATCATCAGACAGCTCATAATTATATTGTTGTGAGAGAAAATAATTGGAATGAATGGATTCAGCCTTTATGAAATCAAAGCCAAGCTCTTAGGCCACATCTCCACGTGACATGCTTCTTAGAAGCATTGGCCCATTTGAGATGTCTGAGGATCATTCAGTCTAGCCTCTTGAACAAAGCTGGGTAGGTGTAGCTGGGCTGGGCTGAGGTCACGGATGGCCGGCAGGTCACACAGAGCCATCAGGACTGATGAAAAGAAGGAATGGCTGCTTGTGCAGCACGTGGTGCTCCCACAGCCTGATCCAGGTTAAGGAGCTGCCTCTATGAGTCCAGATGGGCAGAGGAGCTGACCCTACGGCATCCTTCATCCAAGAGCTGGGAGCCACCCCTTACGTGAAAGTGGAGCATGTGGGACCTTACAAAACACAGACTCAGCCTCTAAAGCTGATGAGATCAGGCCACCTCTAGCTAAACCATGTCTTACTTCGATGCCACCTTCCAAAGCAGCAGGTGCTGCAGTGTCCCACAGTAGTCTCTTAAACTTTATCACTGTTATTTTGACTGAAAGTTATCTCTTGTGCCCAATCCAAATCTTTCCTGCAAACTAAGTTTATTTACTGTTGTCCTTGGCTCAGTGGCCATGGAGACTAGTTGACATCCTTGTGACAACTACAAACTTGTTCTTTCTTGTTGTCTCTTTCCCAGTCAACACATGGACCATAGCTGATTAATGTCTTAATTAATCTTCTCTGACTGTTCTGTTTAGGAGCACTATGTTTTGAAAAAGCTCTGGACAAACAATATGTAGTCAGGGTTTCAAGTGTCTTACAAAGTAGAAAAATTGCCCTTACTGCTGTCGGACAGCTCTCCTAACATACCTTTGTGACATTTTTCCTTTTTTATTTTTTTTTTTGCTGCAGCAGCAGTTTCTTGTAACTGACTCATCCTCAACTAGTCACCCATTTTAGCAGCCCTGCTAATAGCTGGCTGTTCCCTAATTCATATTTAGGCATTTCCTTCCTCCTTTCCATAGTACTTCGTAGCGTTTTGTTTCATGGATGAGGATTATTTCACTAATTTGCAAGAACATGCTGGTTACTCTTGCAGTCCCCAAGAAAGCCCAGAAATGTCATGCAATGTAAATGCAATTATTTCGTAATCATTATGGAGTGTATTCTCTAATCTGTTATTTAGGTAGTAAATAAAAACATTCCCTACAGCCAGGCCATATACCTATACCTTATTTCCCCAACATGGCTATGAGAGTGTCCTGTGGGACAATGTAAGAAGCTTTACAGAATTGAAGATGTCTTGTATCTGCTGTTTGTGATTTATTCTTGATGAACCCGTGTAAGGTATTTGTCTTATTCTCATCTGGGTAGCTGCAGTAATTCATTGATCCCCCCAAGTGGGATTATAGCATAAAGTTGTGCCTCCTGCTCTGTAACTCTCTCATTTCAATGATGAAAAGTACCAGTCAGAGAAAAAAACTACAATGTAGTAATATCTATTATTTACATTGGGTGCATCTGTTTACTCCCTGCATACAAATTGGGGAACAAAAGAGTTAGAGATTTCCTCTGCAGATCCTGGTGGTCACATCAGTGAAGCATGGCTAATATTTGAGAGGGGTGGAAAGCACTTCTGCTGGCAGCTCAGAGAGCAGGCTGCTACTTGCTTTGGCTACAAGCATGTTTCAGAAACATCTTTAGACAAATTCTTTTCTCTGTCTGTGCTTCAAAAAGACCCAGCTCTCTATTATTGAACATTTAAGATGGTTTTATCATGTTTATATATCTCCAGAAATGTTCTCTAATTTATGTCTGCTCTGACATCTTGCAGCATCTGCATGTAAACTGTTTTCTTAACTAGCTTTATTTTTTTCTTCTTGTGGTGTACGCATATGCCATTTATAAGCTTTTAATGGGTCCAGGTAAACAGAGTAAGGATCTTGAAAAGACAGTCTTGCCCGTTGATTTGTGGCCTGAAAGGTCTCAGGATGGGGAAATAGAACTGGAGAGCATTGCCCACAGTGTCTCTGGTGGGCGGTGGAGATGAGAGCGCTGTGTAGCCCTGCCCTGGGCTGGTTCTGGCTAGTTTTGGTAAAAAAGCAAACACAATGTCTGGCTGCTAGTCTGAACACTAGTTTAACTGTATGTGTTTGTGTGTGTGAGATGGGAATTGCTGAACTATCCTTCCTCTGAAAAATGCAGTCCTGCTTCTTTAGAAGAAAGATGCCATTCCCCCAAATCTGGTGGATTTTGCCATGTTGAGCAAGGAAATAAAGACATCTTCCTAAAGTAAATCTTCATCCCTCTGGGTATTCTTCACTGAACTATGAGCCTTGCATATATCTCTGTTTGAAGTCCTTAATTCTGTAACAGTACCTAATGCTCACATTCCCAATTAGCCAGGTGTTACTTTGTTTTCTTTTCTTTTCTTTTCTTTTCTTTTCTTTTCTTTTCTTTTCTT
>CM021732.1:6884511-6988236 GCA_011075105.1 Heteronetta atricapilla | reverse complement strand
TTCTTTTCTTTTCTTTTCTTTTCTTTTCTTTTCTTTTCTTTTCTTTTTTTCTTAAAAGTCACCCACCTTCCTCACAGAGGCAGCTCCATCAGCAACCCCCAACACAAAATATTTTTGTCTGTCTAAGAGCAATCACAGTGGCAAGGAATGTGAATAGACATTACCTTTGGAAAGCAGCATCTGTGTAGGCAGCAAAGAAGCTGCTGAAGTGAAAAATGCAATAATCCCAATGTTGCCTGGATTTAGGGCCCTAATCACTTTCCCTTGCACATGAGCCTCATATCTGTTGTTAACTTTAATGAGACTTATGTGCCAAGCCTGCGAGGAGCATTGGCGCTTAATTCATCTCTTGCCGAACTGCTTCATTAGAAAGCATTCCCTTGTCTTTCTGTTGAAATGTTAGCTGATGGTATTGACACAGAAACCTTGCAATGAGATCTAGGATCCTTGCCACAGATTGGGGAGCTGTGGTGAGGACTGGTGCCTGCATGGATGCGAGGGACATGTGCGGGCTGGTGCATGGCTGAGGATCAAATCCCCATTAGCTCCCACTTGCTCCCTCAGTGACTCTGGGTAAATTACTGACTTATGCTGTTCTCCTTTATTCATTTCTAAAACAGAGGATAATTTGTCCTTATCTCCTTAATAGAGCTTTTGTGGAGATGAATTAGAACATGTTTGTAAGGCTCTTAAGGCACAACAAGTTTTACTTGCACGTTATTGTTGTGAACTCCCCTCTGTATTAACCTGATCGGTGTTCCTCTGAACTTTGATGTTAAGCTTTGGCCTGTGAGTATCTTAGGTGATTCCATAAAAACAAATACCAGGTGAACAGCTTCACCTAATAGTTGCAGTGCCTTAATGAATATATTTATAGTAACAACTTTATAAACCCAGAGCCATTGAAAAGCAACCCACAAATCAGTTGCAGCCTGGAAAATCCTAATTTACGACAACTTTCTGCCTTTATCTTCATAACATTTTTTAATTTGTTGCACTCCTTTTTTCATGCTAATTTGCCCTGTGTGTTGCAAAAGCTACTTCAGCCTCCTGGCAGAGCAGGAATAGGAGCCGACCTGTCACTCCTTGGCAGCAGGTGAATGCCTTGCCCCTTGAAGAGCCATCCAGATTTACGTTTCCCTGGCAGCCGGCAGTTCAGCCAGGCCACTTTGCTGCAGAGCTTTTCTGGGGGAAATTACTAACTTTATTTTCAAACTTGTGAACAGCATTTTGGCTTTGGAATTTCTTTTTCTCCCAGCACCAGGGGGTTGCCTACTGGGCTTCCTTGCCTTCAGAATTTAGACATTTTTGACTTGAAGGGGACATTATTTTGCAACTGCTCAAAAAAGGATTACAACCATGTAGGACAGGCAACAAGAAGAATTAAATTATCATTCTAGGGTGTTCAGGTACTTGAGGAAGGTAGCATATTTGTTCCTAGAGTCACTCTTGATTGCTATAATTGATGCAAATATTATTATATATATATATATATTTTCATGGAATGTGTTGCTATTTGTGGTCACAAATACTCACAGATCTCAGTTCTTGACTGCTATTAGTGTTAATGTATGTTATTTGTTAACAAACAGTATTTGAGAGTCATCAGTCATTGGAAGGTCTCTGGTTCATTTTGGGCTGATTTGGCTCTTTCACTGCCAAAGCTGAAGACGTTTGTCATGTGGGATAACATTAATTTGTGTTCTCTAAATTAACCCTGCGTCTTTCAACTGAAACAATAGTTGCTATGTGTGGACTTGGTGATAGCTCTTTGGCAAAAATTATAGATATATATATATTTCAGTAATTAGAGTGCTCTGAAGTCTAAGTGAAACACACTGAATTATATGTGGACTGTCTATCATGATTTCATTTTCTTGTAGTTTTGCAAGATTTCTACTTAGAAGAATAAAGTAAATTGTGGATTGTCATCTCCTCTTGTAGTTATAACAAAAATGTCCTTAGTTAACACTTAGCACAAATCTCAGCTGCTCAACTTCTGGCCCATAGCAATTCCCATAAAGTACTATGTGGGTGCACAAAGTGTCTCTCTTGGCTTGGATTGTTTTTATGGATTTGAGTTTTAAGATAAGGGATTTTGCCTTGTTTTTGTCATATGCATTTTAAATGAGGTGTTTGGGTTAAACAGCAGCCAAGAGACGGGTAGTTCGAAGACCTTTCTGTAACAATTATTGGCACGTGCATCTGGAAGCCAATGATAAATTTGGTTATCTCTGAGAGGTTTTGCTCTGCTGGTTTCCTTCAGACTAAGTGGTGAATAGGAATACCTCTTTGTGCAGGGCCAGTTCCACTCATGGGGTTGTTTTTTGTCAGGATGCAGAAGAAAATACTAGAATCACAGGGCAATAGCCTCGAAACACTCTGGCACTCCCTGAAGTCCTGGAAAAGACTCCAAAGGCAGAGGCATCCAGGATGCTGCTGGGAAGGCCTGACACTGCTTGCACGTGTGCTGTGCAGGGTTTTATTTCTGCTGTGCTGTCGAGGGCACTAACTGGAGCTGAGTCCACCTTAGGTAGCGGATGACTCCCTGAGCTTTCTTTGGTCCTGTTGGGCAGCCAAACTTCCTGCATCCTTCCAGCTTTTCCATAGGTCAGTCTAGGAGATGGCTTGGGCTATGGTGCTTGTTTGGGAATGCCTCTCTTTGTGGGATCTTGCTTGTACACTGGGTACAATTATTTTTGTTTGCAATTATCTTCCAAGCATGGTCTTTTGATCCCCATGTGCCTGTGTCAGGGGAGCAGCACATTTGGGGCGATCATGCTCTCACCTCACAGTCCTTTAGAAGAAGATGTGTGAGTTTTTAGCAGAGGTGGCAGAAGCAGAAAATGAGAAAGACTGAGATTAAGTAGGACAATCCTAACTTTCAGGCTGTTGAGGACCTAATGCAAATTTTTCTTCTTTCACCTGACCTTCTACACTATAACTACAGTGAGACTGAGAAAGGATTTAATCATGTTGGAATAGGTGCATTTTCAGATGTCTAATGAGGATGAAAGTTAAAGGCCTTGTATTTTATATGTGGTTTAGCTGGCGTAACAAAATTATGAAAGGACAGCAATGAGAGCAGAACAGGTGATAATGAGAAGAGGTGATAAATGTGTTACTGCCAGAATTAGCAATACCTTAAGGTATCAATACCTTAACCAAACAAAATGAAGAACTCCCTAAGGTTGCATGATTTATTAGACCACAGTGCATCATAACCAGCTGAAACCAGTTTACACATGCACTGCAGGTGAAGGGAAGGATGGCATCACTGACATAATAACTTATTTTCATGTCTGAAAAATAATCCTGTTTGATATTACTCACACACATCAGCTTTTTGACCATGGGGAAAAAATATGTGCTTGCTAATAAATTAACCTGAAAGAGCAGACAAGTTCCCAAAGTGACAACATAATTTCTTAAGTATTTGGGAAATAAGAGAAAAAATAGAGTTCTGTAATATACCTTTTAAAAGTTTGTAAGAACCATGAGAGATTTATAAGGCAATTGAAATCAGTGAGGGGGAGGAGGGAATGGAAGTTTAAAGCTGATTTCCTGATGTGTGTTCAGGGCCCCATGTTTCTCTCTGTTGTTGGCTGTTTCTCCATCTCATGTTTCTTCAGTGAAAGCAAAAAATCACAAAGTTTTGGTCAGAAGAAATAGCAAAAAATATCAAAATCAGTTGAAACATATTAGATGTTAGTACAGCTTTGGGATTACA
Organism: Heteronetta atricapilla; assembly: GCA_011075105.1. Classification (NCBI taxonomy): domain Eukaryota; kingdom Metazoa; phylum Chordata; class Aves; order Anseriformes; family Anatidae; genus Heteronetta; species Heteronetta atricapilla. The sequence continues at coordinate 6,984,506 of CM021732.1, read as the reverse complement.
CACTGGCATTGTCTTAGGGATAATTTATTTTTTTTGGTCTTTTATTTTTTTTCCCAAGGGCATCTGTACATTCCCATTTAGGGGATCTGGCTTGGAGCTATGAACTTATTATTGAAATCTCAATCAATTAAAAAAATCTAGCCTGAAATGCAGAGGTTGGTGAGATGGCTTTGATTTAACCTTTCTGTATGTGTGATACGAGCTTTATTTACATCCCAGAATTAATTTAACCATTTTGGTATGTAGCAACCCAAAGGTTTTTTGTATTTTTTTTTCCTAATGTTACAAGGAACTGAAGAAACAGATTCCATACTGTGTAATAATATTAATTTATTATTTGTTTCATAGTAGCCCAGATTTTTGTAGCCAAATTCCCATTCTCTAGTACCTGAGCAAACCCAGTGAACTGGTAAGAGCAGAAATCTGTACCATTGTCTGTGAAATGACAGACATGAGCACTGTATCCACCAGTCAGGATATGCAGAATAAACCAAATCTGAGGATATTTTTTCTCTTAAAGTTGACTAATGAGTATGTGTGAGCCAGAGTTGTTTCTTATTGGAGATGTTTAGCTGCTTCTTTTCTGAAATGCATGGTTTATTCCAGCTTTGGATAGAACACCAATATTAAACATATCAAGTATTTTCTATTGTTAAAGCCAGGGATGGCAAAAATACAGTTGGATACGGCCTGCTGGAACTTTTCACATGCTCCTGTTGCTTTTTCTAAGGGTTTATTCAGTGCAGATGTGTGTCAGGTCACCTGGCTGTGGGGAAAATCATCTCAGTGCTCGCTGTATGAGTGTGATATGTCTGATCATGTGAAGATGCACACTCATACGTCCTGCGTAGTGTGACGGTGCTGTCTACGTGTTGGTCACTGGACAGAAGAGGGATGGGGACCGACTGCACTTTAGTGGCTCATTAAAGGTCCCCATAGCCCATCTCTGCTGAAAAAGATACTGTGTCTCTTTGCAGGGGGGAAATTAAAGCTTCTGTTCCCTTTCATGATTAGTCTCACAGGATCTTTTTTTTTTTTTTTTTTTTTTTTCCCAAAGCAAACTGGTGAGCGATAAATCATCTTTTCTCTTATTTACATTTTTTTTCTTTTTTTTTTTTTTCTTTTTCTTTTTTTTTCCCATTGATTTCCTTCCTCTTTCTCTTTGAAGATCTGAGCTTTTCTTTTGTAGTTTGTTGAACTGTTGGCTCAAGGTCTGGTAGAACTCTCAAACCTTTGCAGCTCTGTGGTTACAGAAAGTATTATAAGATCTCAGGAACTGCTAGCTCTTGCCAGAAAGTAAACAGCTATAACAGAAGTACAAAGAGCAGCATTTTCTTTATTCTTTTGCACACAGGTTGGTGATTGCCAAATATCCACATCAGGCTTGGGGCCTGAAGTTCTTGATCTTGTGTTTGAGATTTCAAACAAAAATACCCATAGTTAACAGAGTGTGAAACATATATGTGTTTTTTGTTGTTGTTGTTTTTTGTTCTGTGTTTACAGTTGTTCTCTTCACTAACCTTTTCACGGGGCTTTGAGCTTCCTCTTTGGTCTTCACAAGTTACGTACAGAGTTTGCATTGAATTTGAATTCCTCTAGCACATAGAGGCAGGAGGCAGAGAAATCAAACCAGACTGGCCTTTCTCTCAGTGGGAGATATTGCTCTGCTATTGGCTTTCAAAAATAATTTGTTTAACCTTATTTGTCTTGGATGGTTGGGAAAACCAGCACTGGGGTTGCTTTAATTGGCAAAGGTACCTATCAGCAAAGAACATGCTGTGTATTATGTATGCATGGTGCTGTTTTAATGGCTATTATGAATCAAAGAGGATTTGTATTCATTTCATTAGATGTTTTGGACTATCTCAGTCCAAATTAATATATAAAGACTTAATGTAATGTACCCACCCAAGAATTGTAGAAAGAATATTGGTAAGGGTACATATTCAAGGCTTCAAAAGTTAGGAAATGTTTGGATGTAAGTAGCCTGTCCAACTTAAATTCCTTTATTTTCTACAGATGTATTAATATTCAGCTGTTGGTTCAGCTGCCCATGTGTAAGTCTGTAATATAGCATTTGAGTTGTGCTAAGGTGTCCTCTCAGGCCTTCAGCTTCTTTTCTGGCACCTCTGCTGACACCAGGCAGCGCTACCAGTTTCATTCTGATCTTGGGAGGGTGTATGTTGGTCACAAAGAAGAGTATATTTCCTGCAAAAGGATGCCAGGCAAATTGCTGAAGTGCTCTCCTGTGGAGCATAGGTGACGTGGAGATGCTGTGGCAGAACTGCCAGCCCTGTGCCTTGTCATCTCTTGCCTCTGAGGGCAATAGGTATCTCTGCTTAGGCAGCTGAATGCCACCCTTAATATTAATTTACTATCCTCTGAGTTTAAGCATGAGGTCACATGTAGACACTTGTGCTGAGACACCTAAATTTGAGTTGAGGTGACTCCTGCCCATAATGTCAAATGATCCAAACTTGTATCAGTATTTCCCCAAAAGGAATACTTTGTTTAAGTATTTTGGAGATGTTAATACTGAACAGTCTCTTCTGCCCATTAGACTGCAGAGCAGTCTCCCTCCCATCGTGTGAGAGGACAGGACTTCATCCTGTCCCCTTCTCTGAACTGACTCTACCTCATGACTGTTTCTTAATCCCAGCTTCCATTTTGTGGATGTCTGAACTCAATTTCAATCCCCTTGCCCAGCAAGTCTTTGATTCTGTCCTCTACCTCTGCTCCTTTTGAGATATTTCCAAACACTGTAGCTGCTTATTAGCTCTCTGGCCAAATTCTCTCCCAGGCTCCTTCTCCTTTCTTCTTTGGAGGATGCCAGTTGTCCTGTTCCCACTGCCAGTCCTATTACTGTGAGAGCTGACCCAGTGTAACTGTCAATGTCCCTGTATAAAGTAGCCACATTCAGGTGCATTTTTTAAGAACAGAAATGTTTGTCTGATGCACTGTCTGCCCTGCTAAATTGAAACTCTTTGATCCAAACCAAGGAGCCAGAAATTTCCCTCTAAAAGTCAGCATTTAATAGTTTTTGCTATTGAAGAAGTGTCATTTTCTGCAACACTTTTGAGAAATGGCTGAAATATTTTGGCTGAAGCTTTCCTAGCCAGTTCCTGTTTGAGGCAGATGAGGCTTTGAAAAACTTCTGCTCTTTCTCATTACAGTTTGGCAAGGCTTAAAGGCAACTTAAAACAGGTTGTTAAAATAGGAATTGCCAAATAGTTGATTCAGATGCAATCGCAGTTTTGAATATGTGGCTGTATCTGAAGCCATATATCAAGTTTATGACTTTAAATCTAGTTCTGTAAGGTATTAGAGCTGCTGACTTGCTCTGCAGCATTCTGTGCAGCTGATGCAAGAACTGCCTCTGTGACTTTTATAAACTGAAGAACTTCAGTGGTGGAGAAAGATCGCTATGGACTGTTCTGTATTGTCCTGCTACCTCATTTCCTCTATGAAAAAAAAAGAAATTAATTTGGCACGAAAGCTTAGTTTAAGCAGCTGAATGTTTGCGGTTACATCTGGAGGAACGAGCTGAGCCGGTGGTTGCTTGCAACAATAAATTGAGTTTCTTAAAAAGATCTGAGTGCAATGGCACTTGTTGCCAATGAGTATTTTGTGGCATGTATGTATGTGAGAGAGAAACTTGAAGATATGTCCCAACAGTGCTGTGCTTGCTTTTTGTTCTATATGAATGACTCTGGTTCTTTCTTTCAATGTGCTCATCTGGCAGTGTTGGTACTGGCCATCTCAAAGGCTTTACACTATGAGGATCCATAGTACATTGATTATACCCGACACACAGAGACACACACACAACAGTTCACAGCTTCCAACAATAAAGAGCTTAGACCCATCACACACACACACACACACAAAAAAAAAGCACCACAACCATAATATGCTACAGGAAAGGGGCTGGAGTAACTAAGTGTACTACCAGCTTTTTATTTTGAAATTTGCTTTCCTGGCAGGAAGAATTTGTTAGATAGATTTCCCAGGTGGCCCTTGAAAGGGGACCACACATAAAAAGATGAAAAACAAACAACCAAACAAAGCACTTTCACACTGGGGCAATAGGGAAGGAAGAAGAGGAAATTCTTCCTGTCCCAAAGCTCTCCATTTGTTTTAAGCTTGAGCATGTGAATCGCCTCTCTTTCTCCCAGTAAGCTAATACGCAGCCCATGCACAACCATTACTTTTGTCCTTTCAGTAGGCAAACCTCATACTCTAGGACTAATCTAGATAAACCTCTTTATTTTTGTAAAATTGAAGTGGGGAATACATTCAGGAAGAAGGTTAGAGCTGTAATAACTAATACATCTGTAATAACAGATGTTGCTGGTGTCCAGTTTTCCCTGGATGGCTTTTTATCACTTGTCTGGGCAAGCCTTGGCTTGGAAGACCACATCTGAGGTTATCACAGATAACTAAAGGCTGGATTTTGGGGGGTTATTGGTTTGGCTGGTTTTCAAATGTAGTCTAAAGTCTGACACAATACCTGAATTATCATGGACTGGAAGATGTAATGGACTTGGCCCTGGGGAAGGAAATACACTGGAAATATCTCTCTGTGGCATTAGGAAAAACCAACAAACCTCCGAGTTCCTGTAGATGGCCATATAGCACCATCCTGTGCTCCTGTCAGTGTTACAAGTTGCCCTGGATCACACTGGATGCTGGTTAGGATCAAGTTCATACAGAAGATGAGGGGAATGCATCTTATTCTTGCCTAAAAATAAGCACAGTATTAAGCTCCATTTTAAATTTAAATGTAGTCCTAGTCAGTGGTCACTTCCATTCATCACTTTGATTTGAAATGGCATACTGCAGGCAGTTCTAAGGGTTCAGCTTTCTTCTCCCAGTTCCTTTCTGCTTCCATAACTCCTGCCCTAGAGAAAATAAATGAAAATAACTCAATATATCCCATTGCTTTAGATGCCATCACTGTACTACACAATTACAAATCTGACTTCACAGTCTAGTTTCCAGAAACAATGAAAGATTATGTTGCAAAGTTCAAGTTTAAGCTATTTCTCATATTCCTCTCCTGGCAACTGTGTCTGCTGATGAAATTTCAGTAGAAATCTGTTCTGGTCTAAAGAGAGGTGATCAGGTTCTAACTGTAAAGAGTTAATCCTGTAGAGAAAAACCCTGCATAAAAGCTGTAGCTGAAGTGGAAGACAGCTTATTACACATGCCAGTGTGCTGGCAGAGTTTCAGCTGGAGGTCCCCAAGGACCCCCTGCAATTTGTTAAATGTTGGTATTTCAGGTGTGTTAGAGTGGAAAGCTGAGGGATTGGGAAATTTGTTTTCAAAGGCTTCTTTGCAATTGAGACGAAAGTCAGAGGTCCTGGAGAAACAAATATCTTAAGCTGTACGTGGTTGGAAATGTTTGTTTTGTTTCAGGACATTATAATGGGTATATTATGCTACGCTGGTAATGCTTTCACTTCAAATGCTAGGAGAGAGCACTCCAGAAGTATTTTGTAGCTGTGTTTCCTTCTCTTTTCTTCCAAAATAACTGAGAACTTGTGCATTCTGGAGAAAAGTGCTGCTAACAGTATGTACATACAATAATTAATACATTCTGGAATAAATAAGTCTCTCTTCAGACTCTTTTGATGAACTGTAGGGGTGGATTGTCTTTGGCAGGAGCACTGCAGAGGTATCCAAGAGAAAGGGCAAGGCTGAAAGTCTTTCTGGAGCAGTTTGCATAGCCCTCAACTCCTGGCTGTTTATTGATCGAGATCCAAAGGCACTGTTTGTCTTCTCACTTCGGGTGTCCTGGCCAAATGCCCCCCTTGGGGTATCTGTTGCTGCTTATTTAATGCTGTGTTATCATCGCCGTATCACAATCACACTGAACGATATTTGTTGCTATATAATGTTCTGTAAAAAGGCAGTATGTCTCAATAGCAAACAGTCTCAACAAGGAGCAAAGAACAACCAGGAGGGGAGAAATGAGATGGGAGAGGAAAAAGATCCCATACACAGAAAAGTTGTGAGAACAGTCAATGAATTTTCATTTTTTTCCACAATAAGTACAAATAAGGGATCATTGTTTTTACTCCTGCATTTTGCAGAAGTGGCTGCACAGCCTGGTGTCAAAAAGTGCTTTTTGCTGATAAATGTATAGCCAGGCTGAGGCACGTTTTTACTGGGGAGATGCAGGGAGTCAGTCTGGAGAATGAGACTGCGACCCGTGGCCACCACCAGCCTCCAGGGAAACTACATGGACTCATAAGCACTAGAAAAGGAAAGAAAAGGCGTTTTATCAAACACATAAGACTGTGCTTTAAATTATGGAACGTTGCCCAAGAAACAAGATTTCGGTCTCCAACCTTCAAAACAGATGATCCTGCTGTTTATGGGACTTGCTCCTGTTCAGAAGCTAATCTAGTGCTGACAGCTGCAGGGAAGCCGCCGGGTGCTTGCAGGGTGGTTTCTGTGAGCTCGGCAAGTTTTCAGATGTATATTATCCAGCACAGCACAGTAGCATAGTGATGAAAACAGGCACGATGTAGCAGCGTGGTATTTTGAGGTATGAATATGGTCTTGCCATGAGTGTTTGGGATATGTTGGGTCAAATTTGGGTTAAATTATGGTTAATGAAAATATCTTTCAAATTGATAAGACAGAATTTAGCATTCCAGTTGCAGCCTTAAGTATTTTTGCAGCATATATATATATATATATTTGGTTAGAAGTGATGATGGATATGAAAGTGAGGCATCCCTGCTGACTTCTGATTTTCTCCAGAGCTGTCTCTTCAGCTGTGCTGCTTGATTTTAGTAAGGTGAGGTGCAGTTGGAAACGAATCTCAGATGCCTACAACCTAAGAAATTAAATGAAAATATTTTTGATCTGATTTTAACATTGGCAGACCTTGTAATCACAAATGCTATCTTGGGAGCATTAAAATAAGTGCTAGGAAGATACCTGTAAAATAATCAAGTAGGCTGGCTGGATTTTGTCTGTACATAATGAGCAGTAGCTGTTGTGTAGTAAATTGGAAATGGTGAAGCTTGAAAGACAGAAGACCTTAGAAGCAGAAAATGACAGGGCCAGGCAGCATGGTAGTGGCTGTAGGTTTATTTGCTGGTTCACACAAACTGGTAAAGTTGTCCCAAATTTGGTGCAGTAAACAGTAAATGATTGATAAATATTGAAAAAGAATGCTAAAAGGGACTTTCAAAGGGACAGCTTGCAGCCAGGCTGTGAAATCAGATGGCTGGAAATGCTGCTGCCACTCTGCCAGCCTCTGGCCCTGTGAATTTGAAAGGTGTTACTGTCACCTTTTCTTCTCCTCACGTAGACTCAGCTCCCCAGGAGGACACTGACAGCACGGTTATTAATATTGCAGTGTATGCCTGCCCTCAGTAGGAGGATGGGGTTTGAACTGGTTGAGGAGTTCAATAATATTTATTGACCTGAGTCCTGTCAGTGCAATGATGATGCACTAGGCCACACTGCTGAACTCAGCGGGTCTGGGGCTTGCGCTGCTCCCCCAGTTGAGACTGGGGTGTTTGGGACTGTCTGTGGAAGAGGAATTTCGTCTGAGGAATGAAACAACTGATGGGTTTGTGGGTTGTAGCTGTTGCTGTTTTATTTGTGGGTTTAGGCCAATCTTGTGTCAAATGCACAAAGGTGGGGGGAAGAGAAACAGAATTCCTGTTTCCATCCAGTTTTATGAAAATGTTCAAAGTACATATATATATATATAAAATAAATAAGTAAAAAAATATTCCTAAATAAACCAGCCAGGATTTGATTGAGAAGAGAGACCTTTCTGCGTTCTGCAGGCTCTCTCCTCTGGGGTTTGCCTGAGTTTATCCAGGCTGTGGCTGGGAGTAGGACTGGGGTACCCCGCCAGCCTGCACACAAAGCCATCTTCCATTCCTCAAAATATAGATGTAGCAGTGAGTATGGACCATGGAAGATGGGAAGGCCTAAAAATATTCATATGCAACACTGGATTTTATGTATGTATCTATATCTATCTATGTGTGTGTCTATTTTCAGATAGGTATATATATCCACACACATTATTAATCCTATTACTCAGGATCTGGGTATGAGTAAGATGATTCCAGTGACAGTTTACACCCTTTCCTTTGTTGCATGCAAAGGTTACACCCTTTAAAAGGCTTAACCTTTTCAATTATTTCATGAATCTCTGAAGTGCAAAAGTCTCTTTCGTATGCCTTAGTGGCTTTTGTATGTGCGGTGCTACCCCACCTCTTAAAAAAACATAAAACGATGCTAAAGAAATGGACATAAGCTCTTTTTTTGCAATGATCATTTGAACTTGTTTTATTTTTAATCATATTGGTTGTTTATTTGTTGGGTTCTTTAAAACCAAATTATGTTCCCTTTTCTTTAGGCAAATTGTGTTTCTAGGATGAATTTAAAATACTGCTGCCTGTGGTCAGAGACTTTGTGAACATACTTTTCTTTCCGGTGTGGGTAGATTATTTTAAATTATTATTGACATGGTAAAAATAGGAAGTAAAACCTTAACTCTGTGTGTGCTCTTATTTTTTGATTATTTTTATTTTTTGACTAATTCCCTACAGGGGAAATCCATCATTTCTCCTTAAAATAACTGCGCTTTCACCGGATGCTTCCTATATCCAGAATTGCTATTCACAAACTTGTGCCCATTAAATAAAGACGGAACTCTTATCATAACTGGCATGTGCTTCAGGGCTCCTTGCCACAGGGTTTCCGCTGTGCCAGGAGAGGTTGCAATAAGGCAGTGGGGCTTTGCCTCCCAGCCTCTTGCAGTCCCTTGGGGAGGGAATGTGACTCTGAGAGACCCCTGAGCTCCAACAATACTATTATAGAAAATATTGCAGATGTAACTATTCCTGAAGCAGTCACTCCAGTTGGAAAATGTCCATGTTGCTCGTACCTGTGATGTTCAGTCCCCAGACCAGGTCTCCATAAATGAAAATGAGGAAAAACTGGTTAAATTTATTTTCATTACAATGACAAATATTTTTCCCACATTCCTCGTGGTGAATTTTTGACTGTCTGTCAGTGTCTGCATTGCTATAGATGTATTTAAAAGTACTTATTTTCTGTCAGTGCCGACCTACTTTAAACTCTGCAGGGTGATGTTACCTCCATTTTTTTTTGCAGCAGCAGCAGCCAGTTCATACCAGGGAAGATCTTTGTACTTCACCTTCTAAACCTTTGATGACATTTTAACTGCTTGTTATGGTATGTAAGCAGCTGCTTCATCCTTTTCTAGGTGGGCCCTTGCTTCAGTTCAGAGTTAATGGTTACTATTTATTGCATACTTTAGATTTGCGTGCAGCGTGCACACGTAGTGCCTTAGAAAACCCAGAATCCCCAATATGAAGAACATACTGTCCCTAGCCAGGCTGTGCTGGGGTGGGATACGTGGGGGAGTTACCCATGCCCTGGAGCGGTGGGGACAACTTAGATGAAATAACTCAGCATCCAGCACAACTGAGCCTTAAAATGCGTGACAACTAGTCATGAGGTTCAAAGACAATAAAACCTGGTGTACACCCTGCAAGAGCATCTTAAAGCCTAGGTAGTTGGGCTGTGATGGTATCGTAGTGGGACGTTTTCTTTTAGGTAAATAATTAGTGTTCTCTAGAGAGCTGCAGATGTGCTGTAACATTTTATGTGCTCAGCCACAAGCTCTACACCAAAGGCTTAAAACACTGTGGACAGTACAGGTGTGGCTGGTTTTAGGCAGACCTAATTGCCATTCCCTTTTTCTCCTTGCTGCTCCCTTGTCCCATCCCATTTCCCAGCTTCTTGAGCACTGATTCCTCCATCCGTGCTGGGAAAGGAAGCCTGAAGCAGCACAAGGGCAGAGGGACCACAGAGGCAGCAGCAGAGCTGAGGCATCTTTGTTCACCTCTGTCCTAACACAACCCTCATCTTTCTCCCCTGTTGCTCAGAGGCCTCTGCTGACCCCAAGCAGAGCACAGCTCTGCTCCAGCACCTTGCCAGGAGTGCCTCCAGCCTTCTCCTCCCCACCATCATGTAGGAAAGAGGCTCTGTCTGTCCATCTGCCATCTGGATGTGGGAGAAGGGTGGGAAAGGCAGTAGGAAGGTCAGTGCAGAGCAGGGCACAGGGCTGCTGTTATTGCACAGCCTCCAAAACTGTCTCTGTATGAACATGCAATCATTTCAATATTATTTGGATTTGGTATATGTGTAAATACAGAGAGCATAAATGACTACTTGTATCCTACTGAAGGACCAGGTGCATTAATTCATGCAGGGCATCACCTGCAGGCAGCTGCCCCACTTTTGGTACCCAGATGGCTGGAGCATCCCTGGCATGGTGCAATCTGCCCTCGTCATGGAGGAGAGATGGGCACTTACTGGGTTTTGGTCGTTCTCACATGGATGCTCTGCTTCTGGCTTGTCAACAGTGAGTTACAAATTCCAGATGTTCAGTTCTTTGCTTGGTAGATCATGATGAAAACTGCAAAGAAAAAACAGTGATTGCTTGAGACAGATAAAGGGATGAACTGTAGATTTTGTTTTGCATGGGACATTTCTCTCTGTTCTCTCTTTCCATTTTGTTCCACTTCCACCACACTGAATTTCCAATTTTGCCTGATTTTGAACGATGAACTCCACAGTTCATCCCTACCTCTTATTGTTGGGCTGTGATGCTTTTTTTCCTTCTGCTCCCTTTTCCAGCTCTGGCAGATTACAGCTGCCTTTTACCAAGCATCGGCTCTTGAGAGACTACACTGGCTGTTCCCCTAAGAACTGATGTAATTTATGATGCTATTCAGGAGTTTCCTCTCCCCATTTCATCTTCCCCTTGGGCTCTCCTGGTCTTCCAGCTACCACTGTGGCTTTCAAAGCCCTTCAAGGAGCTGCATCTCTTCCCCAGGCTTCCCCCAAATGTGTTGCTTTCTTGGCTGCAGGCTGCTCTGGTGCACATCTGTACTGCATGACACTTCTCGTTTCTGCTCCCTGTAATATTTTGTAGGGTGACTGCATACCATGTAAAAATATGACAAAGACTTTCTTAAATATGCACAGAACAAATGCCCTGCCCTGCCCACACACAGTTCCGGCTCACCGTGTGCCTCTGGCTCTCTGTATGTTGCTATATATCCAAGGGGTATCTTCGCAGACAGTAGCCTCATGGATTTTTAAAGGACTGCTTGCTTAAAACAAGGAGACTTTCATGGAAGCAGGCCCTATGAACTCATCTAATTTATGTAGTACTTACAAAACCACTAGATCTTTGTGAAAATTACAGCATATAAATAACACCAACCAATGGCAATGCATTTTCAGTCTCCTCTGGGGAATTGTGGAAATTTGCTGTACTGTCAGTTGGAAATTTATGATATCTTAGGCTTGTACTTGGACCAAAAAGAAGAAAGAGGATTGGTGTTTTGGAACAGTGTGAGCGAATTGTGCAGGAACTGTGTGCAACAGAATCTGAAGTTGATTGAGGATCTGGCTCTGGATTTTTGCAAACCAAAATCGTTAAAATCTTCAAATGGAAAAACAAGATACAGCTGGTACAGCACCATTTCAGTGAGCCAGAGAACTCCATAGCTTTTTGCTGGTGAAACTGTGGTAGTCATGAATCTGCTTTCCTCGTATTTGATCTTTGGAGCACAAGTGAGTGAGTGATTCACTGTAGAAGACACAAGTGGGTTTTGGTGATTTTTTTCCCCACCTTGTTATTGTCCAGAAAAATGTGAAAATTTTATGGTCAGTCCACATATGTGAGTGTTCTAGGAGTGCTCAAAAGTTAAATCATATCTAAACTCTTGTACTTACAAAACCAATAATGACTGATAAGCTTGAAATGCAAAGACCTGAGAATTAAAAACAAAAAACAAACAAACAAAAAACCCCACCAACAACACTGAAAAATCTATTTGCATGGAAACTTGATTACATAAAACATCTTCTGGAGGCTTATAGATTGTCCTTAGTGCATAAGGAAACAGCTGGTATTTTGGATCCCTGTTCTTACAGACTCCTAGAATTTGTCAATAAAGTATGTTTGCAAAAATACTTTAATGACTTTGTTTGGGTGGCTTTCTCATGTTGCACAATCTTGTGCAAGATGCTGTATACAGCTTTGGTATCTCAGATCCGAGCATGTGCACTGGAAATCACAATTTGAAACAAGGTATTTGTTCAGAAATCATTTTTATTTTTATTTTCTTGCATTTTCACTCGGTGGTTAACCAGCCACATTTGAGCATGGGTATTTGATCTGGGAATATTGCAGTCATAAGAGAGGTGCTAATTAATTAATAAAGAATACAAAATATTTACATAAACGTGATTTTGACACCTTAGGCCTGTGGATTCAAGAATAGCTTGGGGCTCTTTGGCAGGATGCCTGCCACATAAATGCAAGTAGACATTAAATAACAGCAAGAAATAATCATAATAGTAATCCCTGCCTATTTTTCGTCCCAGAAGGGTGAAAGAAAATGGCAAATCACTAAATGTTTTTTGTGGATGTCAGAAGCTGGACAGAATCCAAAAACTATTTCAGCAAATATTTATGAAATGGTATCTAAACCATTAACTGTTCTGCTTATCTCAGATGTAGTTGTGCAATGTGTTTCTCTTGCTTCGTATTGCTTATCCAAAGGTGGGGGAGGAAGAAGCATATTTTCAAGGTAGAATTTGTGCCAACTCAGACTTTGTGTCCAGAACTGGTTTTGAAGATTAATTAATAATAAAAAAAAAAAAAAACATTATTAGGTCTTGGTGTTTCTTTAAATTGGCTACATCAAACTGAGCCCTACGAGTGATTTGAAAGGAATGATTTAGGGATATGAGACATTTTCCTGGCTGTAAATACCCATTTTATTTCATCTGATCTTTAATCAGAATAATCCTTTTAAGTTGCTTGTGCATGGAAGCATCTGAGCTGAACCTTGCTTTGAAGCCTGGTTGTAGGAGAACCTCTTTTACCCCAAGGCAAAATCCATCTTCCTTTTTGCCCTCTATGGGGCAGCCACAGAGGTGTCCTTTCTCCTATAACTGCAGTGGGGAGGCACAAACATAGTTTGCTTGCCCCAGCTGCTTGACTAATATCTCTGGTACCACAAAAACAGAGTTGTAAGAGGAAGCTTGTTTATTTTCCCAAACTATTTGTATATTCTGCAGGCATAAAATATGCATTTAGCTGGGGAGAAACCTTCTAAATGCTAAACATTTGTTCACTTCTGTATTAAAAAGGGCAGATACCAAGCTTGTCTTAAAGTGGTTCAAGGAATAGCTGCCATGTATGAGTGAACAGCATGTACCCTTTGCAGCCTTTTTGCACAGAAGGGATGTGTGCTAGCAGGTGGGAGCACACTCAGCACCCCAAGGGGAGGTAGCAGGACATGCACGAGGGGCAGCAGCATGATCTTGCTGCTGCTGAATTAAAAATCCTGATTGATTAAAGCAAGCCCTATATATTAAAGAATATTTCAGTCTGTCCCCACAAATGTTGTTCTGAAATGGCCAAGAAAGGGCTGGCAATGCTTCATGGCTCAGGATTTGGCCACCTGTTTCTCCAGAGAGGTGTCAGTTCACTGCAGGAGGTTTTGATGTCTTTTGTTCAAATACTGGAAGCCATGGATGGGATCTCTCTGCCTTTTGCCTCGATGTTCGTGTTGTCCTACCAGGGGTGACCTCATCTGTGGCAGACCTCAGGAGCATCTTGGCCAAGGACGCAGCCCCACGGTCTGGAGGTGATTTCTTTGCCAGCAAAGGACACTTTATGAGGTTCCTTGCTGGATTAAGCAAAGCTGAGAATGATTATTAAGAGGGATTTTTCAAAAAATTCTTGCTGAAGAAGAAATCTCAAATCCCCACCGTCCCTCAGCTCCTGCTTGGAGGGTTTGCATTGCTGTGCTAGCACAGCACACTTTCGTCCATGTGATATGCTATCCTCTATTTTCTATTCTATTTTCAACTATTCTATTTTCAACTATTTCTAATGTTATCTTTATTTTTAACGGTAATGTTGTACTTTGCACTCGGACAACATGTTTTCCCAGTGAGGTCTCTATAGCAAATTGCAAAGTCACATAAGTCTTCCTCAAGTTGCAAATGGGAAAACTTGAGTACAGAGAGAAATAAGGTGATTTTTGTACCGATACAAAGTGGGCTTGTGGTTGAGGGGGGATCAAGGGGCTGGGGAGCAGGGGCTGGGACCAGGGCTGTTCAGCACAGCAGCCACTCCTTCCATACCGTGCCTGCTGCTCTGCGCTGCCTTCCCTAAAGTACCAGGGGCTGATGCAGATGCAGCCTCAGATACATGAAACTTCTGCTGCCAAATATAGGATCCCTTTCCTTCTGATATTAAAAAACGTCTGTGGTTATTTGAACTCTCCAACTTCCCTGGCGGACCCACAGCATTTAGCTAATGCACCCAGAGCTGCCCTTCATCACCTGCCTGCGCGGTCGGCGTGCCGCTAGCCCCCGCCAGCATTGATGTGGCAGGTTCCTGGAATCAAATCGTGCGATGGCTTAAAGCATTTTTGGCACGGAGCCGGCAGCGGCGGAGGAAACCGTCGCCTGCGTTATCCTGAGTTACCTACGGCTCCTGCCAGCCCCTCGTAGCGCTGCGATGGGAAGGAGGAACACACCCAGCCCTGGTCCCCATCTGTTGCAGCATCGGCTTCAGTAGCAGAGCCTGAAATGTTTTAAATGCGCCTGCCTTTAGGGAAAAGCTTTGCATGCAGTTCTTCAATGGACGTTTCCAGCCAGACTGCAGGATTTTTCAGAGCTGTAAGTCAGAGCGTGGCTCGGCTGTCTGTGAATTTTGTTTTGTTTTGTGTGGGTTTTTTTTTTCAGGTTTGATTTTTATTATTATTATTATTCATTTATTCTACCAGAGTTGTAAAGGGAATTGGTTTCACATTCATTTAAGGGGAGAAGCCTGAGTGCGCTACAGGACTCTGCTGAGAGGCAGGCATTCTTCAGGCTGTGTAAGAAATGCATGGTTCTCGGGTATTTTGTTTTTCATCTTGTTTTGTCTCTTTTGTATGCATGGCTGGCACAGGGCTGTTGTCCTGTTTTTACAGCATTTAATTACAATAGATATTCCAAGGCTGAACAAAATGTTCTTTTATCTAGTTAAAGAATGTAGCTGGGTGTTTTGTTTTTTTCCTTGCATAACTTTTCCTTAGTGTTTTGGAAAGAGAGATTATCTTTTTGGGGTGTTTATTTAATTTCAGCCTAAAACCATCTGGTCTCCGCATCCTGCAATGCCTGTTTGCTCATACTGATCATCTCAGAGCAGCCTGAACTGCTGTGCAACTAATTGCTGTGGCTAGTCATTGCAAACCCCAAATCACAGCGCTTTGGTAAGCTGGTTGATTGGAACTCCTATTCTGCTGTTTGCCTTTCTTTTAATGCAGTATAATGCAATATTTGACTGTATGTCAGGGTAAAGATGAGTATTGCAGGCTTCGTGTGCCCCTTTTGCATTTTTCCCTTCCTGTCGCCAGACTTAATGCTGAGCTCACGCATTTTGCTCTGCAATTAATGGGCCTGTGAGATAACGAATGTCCGATAACGATGAGGCTGGCTCTGTGTTGGCATCAGACCCCGTGCCCCGTTAGTGGGGTGATGGGAGGGGTTTGGTGAACGGCAGCTGGAATTTATTCCATTATACGATGCAGTGTGTTTTGCCAGCTCCTCTCTGTTCTGTTCACTGGGCTCTGGGTTTTAGCTGCTGTTCTGGGCTGTTTTAGGCACATGGGGTCTGGGAGAAATTAGGGTGTCTGCTGCGAGGAGATTTCACTCTCAGCTACATTCCCATATGGGGGGAAGAGTCGGGAATCTCAGAGGGGCTGGACAGCAGAGGCTGCTCTGACTATGGGCAGCCCTGGGGGATGAGAGAAATCCGAAGTTGCCAAAATTGGGAGTTTGGGGTTCAGGAGCATCAGCGGGAAGAGAGAATGACTGGCAGGAGGATGAAACGGATCCTGCTGCTGCGGGGGCAGTCCCCTGCATTTCAAAACACTGACTTGGTGGAAAGGGAGGCTGCGGGAAACCCAGTAAGAGAGGTCTCTGTCACACTTCATTTTTGTCCAGGGTTTGCTGAGAGTGGAATAAAAAATCTATCTATTATAAAAAATGTCTCAATTTGAAATGCACACTAAGAATAAACAAACAAAAAACACATTACTTTGTACTAGGATGTCTTACAGTCATCAAGAAGAAATTCAGAGAATAAAAAGTAATATTGCTGTAAGCCTTTAAAGGTAAATCACAGAGCTGGTGAAAATCACCTGTAACCACAGTTTGCTTCAGGCAGTAAACAGACCTGGGTTTTCCATCAGGAAGAGAAGATCCCTGTGCCTTTTTGGCATGTTTCACCACCCAAGTAGGTCCAGTGACGAGCTGATTCAGAGCCAAGAAATATTAAATCATCTACATTTAAGGTAACTGTCAGTTAAAAACCTGAGAGCTTGTTATCATGTATATATACATCCAATATATGGAGTTAGACGATCTTCAAGGGCCCTTCCAACCCAAGCCATTCCATGATTCTATTCTGTGATTCAATACATGTTTACCATGTGTGTTTTCCTACATGAGAGCATGCGTTATATGTGAGTAAAAGAAAAAAAGATGCCCTGTGAGATGAGCTCTAGCACTTGTAAACCCTGCAGGACACAGTCAGCAGTGACAGTCTGCTTCTGTTTCTCACTGTAGGTACAAATGCTTTTGCTTTTAGAACTGATATATTTTCATAAACTTATCCTCTTTCTCTGTTGGAAGAGACACTTTTTAATAGGTATTTAGCTGCTTATAATGTCTGTTTGTGGACAGCCCAATTTACATCCTAATGCAAATTTGCCTCCTAATGCAAAAGGTACAGGAGCTCAAAGTAAATGTCAATAAAACTTAAAGGCATACTAATTAATAACTGTACAGCTATTTAATACACATAGATTGAAATTATCATTTTTAATGAGAAAAATAGCCAATATATTTTGAGGGTCATATTACTTGCATGAACTTAGCTTTTGGTAGTATTCTGCTCTGTATAAGAATAGAAAGCCAAGTAAGAATAAAAATTGTTGTTTTGAATCAAGGTTTCCTGCTTATTTTTTTAATTCACCTTGAGAAGAAAAGTGGCTTTTTGTTTTCGCTTAGTTTTTGTGTCCTGTTTGGGTGCTTGTTTCTTCCATGGGAGGTTTTTTGGTGAAGCCCCGTGGCACGACAGGTGTCAGAGATGGGGTGAGCCTCAAGCATAGTCCCTCCTGGTGCCTCTGGCAGAGCCTGGCTTGGTGATTCCAAAGGGAGGTTTGATATTTGGTAAAAACAGGATTGGGACTGTCTGCCACATGTCTTGGAGCAGCAGCCACTTCTCAAATGGCATCTCTCGTGCCAGGCTCGTACTCTGTCCATCTGTCACCATGTCCAGAGCACCCTGCTGACTTGGAAGGGTGTCCCACATGCTCTGGGCAGGATCAAATGCTTTTTGAACCATTTTCATGTATAGACTGCCAGCCAAACCAAATGCAGGTTTGCCTGTTACATCTCACCAGTGTCTGCTGGGTTTTAAAAAACAATACATAAGGCAGAAACAAATTTTGGCAACATATATGTGTGCAAGCTTAAGTTTTAAACAAGAGTTACCTGAATATAGGTGTGTTTACTTGACTTTTCTTTACAGTATGTTCACCCAGGTCCATCGTAATCATGGTGCTTGAATGGGCACATGAGGAGTTAGATGGTTGAAATTAGAGGACTTATTAAAGAAGTGCATACGGCTCATTTTTAAGGTGTTTTCCCTGTACTGGATCTAAATGGAGAACAATTTCTGGGAAAAAAAAAAAAAAAATGTACATACCAATAGAAAACCACAGCCTTGAAAGAAGCCTGCAATTTATTTGGGGGGATATCCACTTTAATATTTTAGCATTCCATGTACAGTAACTAGAAAACAAAACAAAACAAAACAAAACAAAAAAACTTATTCTATGTTATTTCTGTCTTTCCCATTCCATATGAAGATTATTTCCAAACTGGACCCACTGCAAAAAATTATTTTCAGTAATGGCTATCTCAGGTGAGAATGAGTAATCCCTTTTTATGGCGTGTCCAATTAGTCTCATTGTTCACAAGATTTTCCAGATGGGCAAATATTCTCTCCATCTTTCTTCCAGAGATGGGTATTTGTGTCTCCTAACACCTTTTCCCAAACACAGCTGTGATGCTTTTGAAGCACATCCCTAGAGGCAGCCTTAGCAAGTGGCCAGGGTGTGAGGAGGCCTGGCAGTGTGAGGTGCTTGGACCTCAGCCTCGCATGTTTCCTTTAGACCATTCCCATTCTCTAACAAACCGGGTTCTCTCCAGGGTCATATAGCAGGCCTATTTTCCTAAAATTTAAATTCTTTTTGTTTCAGTTGGTCATGGCGTCTCCTTCAGTTTGACTCCAAGGGGTGCTCACTCCATCAAAGAGTTAATCATGTCTTCTATGCAGCAGCCAAACCTGGGTAAAGAAAACGTACATTTTAGTAACATTTAGAAATGCCAGAGTTTGGGACCTCATTGTGCCACCCACTGTATGGATGCCCATGGCGTGTCTAGACCACAGGCGAAGACGTGATTGAAGCTGGGTGTAAATTAGCCCGGCTGAGTCCCGACAGCCGTACAACAGTGGGAGCGAGGAGCTCAAAGTGAGCTAAATTACCAGAGTATTTACTCAGCCTCCCGCGGGGATTGTGCAGCCTACGCTAGGCCGTGTGTTGTCATGGCTACACTGCTGTCGGTGTGGTGCCGAGCTGGGTTAAGCCGTGCTCGTGACTGCCGTGTAGACGTGCCCGTAGTACGACGTGGTCCTTACTCGGGATGCTTTGCTTCTAAATAGAAGGAAATGTGAAAATAAGTGATTTCATTCCCACTTTAGAAGCGGTAAAGAGGGAGAGGTGAAAGTCAGGGTTCGTTCATCCTGTGCCGAACCATCCGAAGTTTAAGCAAGTTGTCCAGCTTTTCCCTGGAGCCCTACACAACAAATAACACAGGGAGATGCTGGCTTTTCCCTGAGCTCTATAATGGGAGGCTAGACAAAAAGTGTGGGGTAGATGATTAGTGTTTTCAATGACAGGTATTCTGTCCTTGATGTTTTCCCAGAGGTAAGCCACAAAGCCGGCGCAGGCAATGAAAGTCTCATTGCTTAAGTCCATCTGTGAAGCTATTCTGGACTGGATATTCAGTTTGTAAAGCGTCTTGGATTCCCATGGGATGAAAAATGTAATGTGATTTATTAGTATTACATGGCACCACTAACTAGAAAAAAATAGGAAAGGTACCATATCTCAGCTCAAAGCCTAGGGTGAGACTGAAGGACACGCAATCTGGATTTAAGGCAGAGTACTGTACTGTGACCATGACAATGTTTTCTGGATTATCTCTGAGAATTTGATCTTCCTTCTGTCCTTGAGGGCTTTTTACATTGCCAGCTCCAGCAAAATGTATAAAGAGCTCAGAGCGTGGAGAATCCATTCTTTTGGGAAAAGAAAAACAAATAGTCTATCCTATGAAATTAAGCATGCTGTATGTATTTTCTTTTTACAGTTGGTGCTAAAACTGTAAGAAAAGCTATAGCAAAGTGACTGTAAAATTTGTAGATACAATTTATTTTTTCTGCAGTTGCAGTCACAAAGAGGTGTACATCAGGAAAGCATGAACTGGGAAATCTTCCCTCATCGTGGGCTCCATGCGTTGTCCCAGTTGAGCTCCTGTTCAGGTCTTCAGTACACCAAGCATATAGCCATCCTGTTCTTCCTTTCCTTACCTAATTTTCTCTTTTCTTCTAAATTTTTTTTACTTTCTTTTTTAGCTGAGGGACTTCTTGATCAGAGTAGGTCCCTCATTTACCTGGCTTTCCAGCTCTAAGCACCTACTTGGCTTTCCAGCTATTATTTTTTCTAATTGTTAAGATTATTCATGGTTATTAACTGAAAGGAATGGAAAGAGGAGGCAGTAGGCAGCTGTTTTCCTAAATGCAATGAACTGCAAAAAATAATTGTAGTTCAAGTGCTTATGGCATTCATACCAGGCAGAAAATCTCTGCCACCTTTTATAGTGAGATGCAAGGGGGGACCCTTTAAGTCTTTCTCAGATAATGCCATCAGCTGGAGGTTTTCAGCTCTGACTCTGTTTTGTTTTGCTCTTCCTCGAGGAAATGTTTTTCTAAGAGATTTGGCCTATAGAGAGTGAAGAAAAGCATCAAAATGTCAACTACATTGACTTCTTATGTAGACGAAGCATGGAGATGGTTTAGAAAGACTCATGATGATCCCGCTTTGAATCCCATCAGATTGCCCCCATGCTGTAGTGTCTCAAGTGTTTTCATTGCATAATGGCAAAATCATCTTTTGATTCCTGTGATTCTGCTCTTCCACTGTGGCTGACGTTATGTTTTATAGAAAATGTGTACTTTTTCTCTGCAAATACCTTGGGATCCTGTGTCTCGTTTATGTAAGTATTGGAAAGCAATTCTGTTGGCACCGAGATGTGCCATCTGAACATTGGCAGTCTCTTGCCATCTCTCCCTGCAGTGGTATCTCTTCTGGCTGTTTCTTAACTCCCTCATCGTTCATCTGAGCATCTCATTGTTCATCTGATCACATTCACCAGGGCTGAGGTATGTTCTCTTCTGCTTTCACCTTGCCTGTCTTAACTTTGGTTGTTTCTTGGAGGAAATGCCTAGCCAGAGAAAGGTTGTCTTAGGCTGAGCACCTAAAAATAGGGCTTAGTAAAGTGTTTGTAGCCACCAGAGTCTGTGGAGCACTGGGGGACATTCAGCCTTGTTCCCCCATTGGTAGGCAGCTTCATATTTGTAAAACAAGCTGCGACATCTAAAAAGCAACTGAATTTTTCCAAAGGCTGGATACATGCAGGAGCCAGCCACTGCAGACACTGTATGCGGACCGTGGTGTCACAGGGAATATTGAGAATTTTGTTTTCCTCCCTGACTTGCTTGCTCTGCTGTTCTTTTGTTCTTTCTTTTTCTTTTTTCTTTTTTTTTAATGACATTTTGTTATTTATGCTTTCGCTAGGTTGTCCATCTGCTGTAATACGCATACTGCCAGTCACCGTGCTGTGTGGTTCTTGGTGTGAAGGAGCTGACAAACCAGGCTGTTGTGTGCATGGGGATCTTGCTCAGGCTGTGCAAGATCCCCCAGTGATGGTGTGTGATGTTCTGGTTAGGTGAGAGCAGTGCTCTTCATCACAATGTTTCTGTACCACCCTGAGCTCCATGGACATTATAAACACCACGGGGCTCCAGGCAGAACTGATCACATCCCACCTCAGGTCTGAGTGCTCCAGGCTGTGCTCAGTTTGGTTGTAAAGGCTGAATCACCAAGAAGGTATCATGGTGCTTCCTGGCAGGAGAGAACAGACTTGAAAGAAAATTTTCAGCTTTTCCGTGAGCAGTGTAGGAATGTGTTCTGGTGATCTAATTCTGGGATTGAGAGAAAAACTTAAAGCAACATAAACCAGTCCACAATCTCTTTTTTTTTTTTTTTTTTTTTTTTTTTTTGATGACCCTTGCCTACAGCCTCAGAAGAAGAGGTATGCTTGCTGTAGCTTAAGGTCAGGATCAGTCGAGAGGTTTGGAAGGGTGTGTTGGAGGTTGCCAGTGTCTCATGGTCAGGATAACTCAGGATGAGCAGTTTGGACAGCTGTCTGAGGTAAATATCAATGAATTACTGCTTTCATTTCTATCTCTATCCCCTTCTCCAAGAAATTCTCAGTTTTAGCAGCTCTTTCAGACCAAGTGGTAGTAACTCAAGCCAGGCAACCCACGAGTAAGAACAGGGGAGAAGTAGCTTCAGTAGCTCTTTAGTTCTTTGCTTGTTTGTTGTTGCAGCTGAGACTGCCAAGGTTTTTTTTTGCTATAGGATATTGAATAATCACCAGATGGATGGTGATCTTCACATACTGAGTTCTGTGTTGGATTTCAGCCAGCTGTAGCTCCCTAACTTTTTAGATTGTGCCTGAATATTGGATGATTGGAATATTTCCCATTTCTTCCAGGCAGGTCATTTATTTAACTTATTTTTAAAAAATGGGGTGATATACCCTCTGTTATTTCAAGTCTGGTGCTATGTCCACCTTGACATTGTATTTTGTGCAACTTGTCCTGCACAGTCACCAAGGACCATGATGCTTCTGGGAACTTCATGCTGTGGACAAAATAAAGTCTCTATAGCTAATTTCTACCATCTCAAACTGTCCAGACCCACTCAATTGTTCATTTTCAATACGAACAGCCTTAAAAGTAACAGTACACAAATAAATTGCCATAGCCCTGTGAAGTACAAAGCTGGCTTGCACAAATGTAACCAGCTTTGTACATCTGTTACTGCCCACTCCCATTGAGTCATCCTGAGACTTAGTCACCAGCATCCTATGTCTCACAGAGCGATTTATATATCTGTCTCCAAAACACATGCTGCAGTCTAGATGGCATGGGGGAGGGAGAAAAGCAAAGCAATGAGCAACCTACTCCTAAAGGAATAAAGCTGTGTAGCAAGTCCTACGATACTATGCCTATTATATCAAAACAACAGAACCAGAAGGATAGAAATTCCCGTGTAGGTCAGTTTTGAATCATTCCATGTGCAATAGGAATATTTGAATTGATATAAATCCTAAAAAGCTTCTTCTCCTAAAAGGAAAATTTTAATGCAATCAGAGTTGCTGAGCTATGCACCCTGTACCACAGAGTTCAAAGTTTGGATTCTGCTCACAGGCTATTAGCATTTGTAGTATATTTACTATTCAGAATTCCCTATATGCTTGTAATAGGCACAAACCAAAGCTGAGCTAAAAAAAAAATAAATAATAATAATAATATATATATCTGCTGGTGCCCAGACTTAGCTAAAAGAAGTGGTTCACAACTATGTGAATAAAAATCCTGACTTTCTTTGTCCTTGGTAGGACAGTTGACATGCTCAGTAATGTTAGAAGAAGAGGAGACCCCGAGAGGCTTGTAAACTTGAGATGCTGAGGAGTGCAGTTTTTAGCAATGCTTTATGAGATCAGCACTGTTTGGCACTCTTAATTTCTCAGTATCTTGTTTTATTTATTTTGTATTAAAGGAGCCATCTCCCCATATTGAGAAGCAGCCTCAGTAAAGTGTTACCTCCCGCTCGAGTTATATTGTACAAAGAGACTGTGGTGTCTGGCAGGCATCTCACGTCCTTAAATTTGGGGCAGTCCTAGCACATACATAGAAGTTAGTGAAGCAGAAAAGTGATGTCTCATAGGTGAGACCATCAATAGTCAGGACTGCATGATGCTGCTACTACCTCCGCCAGGCCCCTGAAGTTGTTTATAGCAGAGGGACTCAGCCTTTCAGCAGAGATGGGCTATGGGGTGTTTGTGGTTTGCTTTTGGTTTCTCATTGTGCTACTTCACTAAAGATAGGTAATAAATTACATTAATCTCCCTATACTGAGTCTGTTTTACCCATGACGATAAATGGTGAATGATCTCCCTGTCCTCATCTCAAACCTTGAGTCCTTTTCACCATATTTTCTCCTACTTTTCCTTTGAGGAGGAAGATGAGTAGACTACTGTTGATCAGGACCATAAAACAAGTCTTACTCCCACCCAAAACACTTTGGAAATAGGTCTCTGACCAGTCAATCACAGCCCATCCTGTTATGCCTTCCTGGCTCACTGGCTTCAGCCATTGCAGGGAAGCTTTTCTAGCCTGGCTGCCAAAGCAGCCTTGAAACAAAATAATAATAATAATAATAATAAATCCTTTTTATTCTGACTACATTGTTTACTGGATTCAAGGCTTTAGTGGTTTGTTATTTCAGCCTGCAGCCTCTGCTGCAGAATTGCTGGAAACTTTTCTGACACCAAGGTCCCCAACTGTAGCAGTGTCCAGACCAGCATGTCTGGGCAGGCTTTTTTTGGCAGGAACTCTCCCTGGTAAGGAAAGAAACTGAAACTGGCTGGAAAAGGTGAAAAATTGCTTGGCGAACCAAATCTTGCTCCTGCTGCCATTTGGCTATATGTTGCCAGCTGATATATTTGCTTTCCCTATCCTAAAATGTGGTTTTCCTTCCTATTCTCCAAAATAGTTCTGAGAAAGGGACTTTTTTGTTGCCATTGTTTTCCCAAGATATCAAATAACAAATTTTTTATTCTTCCTTCTTTTCACATAATTCCGAGTATTCTGATACAAGGGCTGTCCAAGGAAAAAGAGAGGAGTCAGGAAGGAGTGATGTAGCACTGTGTGTGTGTCTGGATATAAATCTAAACCAGCCTTGTGGCTTTAAAGTAAATCTAAACTGTTCAAGAGCTCATTTTTTCTAATGGGGCATGACAGGACCGATGTCTGGCTGTCGGTCTGCACTGAGCAATGAGAAGGACCTACTGAGGAAGAGGAGCATGACAGGAAAGCTCACAAAACTTCACAAAATGGACTTTGAATAGCCTTAATTCCAGGCTAGCAACACTAGGATCTGCAGCCTCTGGTGGCTTTTTCCATTACAGAGATGAGCAAAGACTTTGGTCTTTGCAGAAGTTTTCTCTCCAAGGATGTGATGCAGAAATGATGGATAAAAGGAGTGATGCCATTTTTTCTTCAGCCAGGGCTCTGCAGTCTCAAATGAAAAGGATCTTCCTCTTACCAACACATCACTGTACACCTTTGCAAAATTTTTCTAATGTCTCTCCAAAACCATATGATTTTCTAGAGCATTTATACCAAGTGTAATGAAGCAGAACTGGAAAGGGCTAGTGGATAATAACACCACCAGCTTTCTGTAGGACTGAAAAATCTGCCTAAGACTAGTTTAAGTCCTGGGCTTATGGCAGAGCAAGCCTTCAATGTGTATCAGTTACCATAAGATCAGAGCAGTCAGATATGCAGTAAGAGCTAGGGCTGCACCATTGGCCTGTCAAGAGGTGTTACAGGTGTTTTGTAACACTTTTGGAGCAGTTCCTATCTTTTTGTTGTTGTTGTTGTTTTAAGAGGTACTGTGTCATCAACCCTGTAGCTGCATATGCTTCTGGATGAAGAGCAACACAAAAAGGAAAGAAGTATCTGCTCTATATTCTGCAGAGACACAAAGTACAAATAAACACCCAATATTTCCTTGTTTAACCAGCAGTCTGGAATTGAGAAAGCAGTATTTGCAGCCTGGCTTTTGATATATGCATTTTTTCCTTCTGTAACTGGAGTCCTGTGAAGAAGAGAAAGATGAAAATATTGTTACGTAGCTGCTTACAGAACTATCACGGGACTACAAGAAAAGTTATCCTTTTTAAATGTTCGCTAGCAGACAAAGAAAGGTCTCATGTTGTCCAGGGAGGTTCTGGTATGGCTCCAGTTATTTCCACTTCTAAGTAGAGATGTACTGTTTCTGCATCTGAAAACAGATGAAGGAAACATATCTCCATCGAATCTGAGAGTTACAAAATAGAATAAAATCTCCAGGTGGGTTTCATACTTTTAGGCTTTAGAATATAGCATGTATCCATTTTTAAGCTTGGAATTGTAACTGGCAACTGAAATTTAGCTGGTAGGAGAATAATTCTGCCTACCTACCTCTTCCTGTTTTTGAACATTTCTGCTCAAAAGAAAAGTTATGGTTTCATTCCCAGCTGTTCCAGGTTTCCTGGACAGCTTTTTCAACCCTAATTGCTAGGTATGTGTCCCCTTAAAAACCTACTTCCTCCAGGCTCCAGCCTCCCCAGACTGCAGGTTTTCTCCTTGTGAATTACAAAAATTAGGGATATAGGTATGCTAACATGTGGAGCTCAAAAGATATTATTTCCTTGTTTTATTTAATGGAAAATTATTTACCACACATCAGATACAAGCTTCTTCACTACCAAAGATGGGTCAAAGAAAGTGTTGGTAAGTCCTTTGGCTAAATTAAAGTAAACATGAGGGGATATGATTTTGTGTAAATTTCCATTAGGTTCTTAAAATTCTTCACAGAAATGTATTATTTAATTATTGCGGTAATCAATGAAGGAAGAGTATAGTAATCCATTTATTGATAATGTTTATAAACCCTGTTTACGGCTAGATAATATTTATATGGAGTACATAAGTTATTTTGGTCTTTATTAATGATAGGAATAAGCAAATGAATACCAAAGTTTTTCTTTAAGGTCCTGTGGTGCCTGGTTTAACCCCTGTCAAATCTCGATAACAGTGAAAATACAAACAAACAAATTGACTCTTCTTTTGGTTTTGAGATATTTGCTTACGTTATCATTTGCAAATTATTGTGACGTGAAACACATGTCAAAGCATGGTGATGAGGGTGGCATACAGTTGGGTTGGTGCTTTGTTGTTTGGGCATTGGTAGATGGTTCCCATTGAATGTGCATAGCTTGGAGCACACTTCTTTGTCATGAATACTTTGGTTTGTGGCCTAGGGATTCAGGGCCAGTTTGGCCAAGTGGGGTTGCTTTTTTTTTTTTTTTTTTTTTTTCCTTTCCAGCTTGGCAGGAGTTACTCCCATGTGCTTCAGTTCCAGTAATTCAATATTTTGTTCCTTATTTTTGTTGTTCATTATGTAACCAGAATATTTTTGAACACTTGCAAGGATTATGCCCAAGTTACACACATTTTTGAGCATATTTTGGATTTAGTACGATTAAACAATGTTATGTGATTAGACCTGTGGCTGTTCAGAATTCTGAAGGTCTTTTGGCAAGCAAGCCTCACAGACTTCCCGGCCAGTGCTAATTTTTAATTAAGCTCTATTTAATCTCAAATTAGGTTTAAGTGAAATTGCTATTTATTTTTGTTTTGAGCAATTTTAAATGAGATGCAGATGTGATGGTAGAGAAGCTCTGAATCATTATGTTTAAAGGGTGATGCATTGCATCAGAGATGCTCTGTGTTGAGGAGGTTTTCCTGACTTTGAGAACAAGGCTTGGGATCTAAGCCTCAGTTCTTCTGCATGCAACGCTGACAACCATGCTTTTGCTCATAGAGTTACTCATTATCTACTTTTCTGATCAAGCAGATGCTAAACTTGACACTAACACAGAAAATTTCATTATGCGTTTACAAAGGAGCCCTAAAAATCTCATGGCTGGAACATGAAGTAGCATAAACAGAACAGACGGCAGGAGGTAGAATATAATTACAGTTTGTTTTTGTTAGTTAAAGATGAGCATGTGTGCTTTTCTTATGGCTTTATTTTCTCTAGTTGCACAGAATTTAGTCACAGAGGGGGCTCCTCTACCTTGCGAAAATGAATTGGTTATTTCATCCTCAACACCATATTTCTGTTTTCTCCCTCTTTGCTATATATGTTGCGTATTTTGAGATCATTGACATATTCTCATTCAGGTTTTATCACCATTAATACTCTTTAAACAAAGATTGTAGTCCCCACTAAAGGCCACATCGGTCATTTGCTGAGCAAGTGGCTGTAATTTCCTGTATTTTTTTCCATGGGATTTGGGTACCCCCCTTTTGAAACTTTTTACAGGACTTTATGCTTTGGCTGTCCAGATGCTGAGTGCCTTTTGAATGTGATGGACTGGAAGTGCTGTGAAGGGCTCTCTATTCACTAGTTACTTAAATCTGTTCGCCTTCACAGGCAAGGAGAGCTGTCAGAGCCCTCGTTATTACTTTTTGGCAGTAGCTATGGGTAAAGCAGTGGGCACTTTGGAAATAACAGAGTGGGCTACAATCATGGGAGCTCTGATGGAAGGAAGAAGACATTAATATAGGACATTGTTTTTTCTTCTTTCTCCTGGCAGGATCTCAGCTCTTTTGCCATGCCATTCTTGGACGGTGATGTGGAGAACACAGACAAAAATGCTTCTCGCAAGGTAGGATATTTCCAAAGCTTCACCTTCACTGTAGTGGCTGAGTCCCTTGGTGATAAACACAATTTATTAGAATTAAAAATGCCTCAGGGTTTTAATCTTTCCTGCCATGCCATTAACACATTGAAAGACATACTCTAGGGCAAGCGTGACTTTTGCAGGCCTTACCATGACAGTGCTTAATGCTATCACCTGTAAAGAATGATAACCTCTGTGGTGATATTCCACTAGAAACTGCAGATTTTGTGTGTAACATTGTAATTTGATAAAGTGATATTGGTAACTGTATTCTCAGGAAAACATTTAGCTACTGGAATTTGTGGTGTTTCTACAGAAACACAGTGCCCAAATAGGCATCTGTGGCTGTCAGTCTGTCTTTCTTGAGTTGCTTCCTAATGGTTGTCATCTGGCTATGGAGGGTTCAGCATCCTTGATCTATCCATCCATGGTACTGGCAAAATGAACTGCATTCATTTGCTGGAGTGGTAGCATCTACCCATAAACAAGATGGAATGTTTTCTTCTTGTTGTGAGATAAACTCAAGATTATCCTTCTGAAGGCATTGCCAGCATTTGTTTTTCAACAGCTTGCTATTAGATTAAACCAATACATTCACAGAGTCTGCTTGCTTTAAGAAGATCAGATGAACGTATTCAATGGACAACTTTAGGACCAGTTAGACAGTGCCTACACATAGAATCATAGAATCATAGAATATCCTGAGTTGGAAGGGACCCTTAAGGATCATCAAGTCCAACTCTTGACACCGCACAGGTCTACCCAGAAGTTCAGACCATGTGACTAAGTGCACAGTCCAATCTCTTCTTAAACTCAGTCAGGCTCGGTGCAGTGACCACTTCCCTGGGGAGCCTGTTCCAGTGTGCAACCACTCTCTCTGTGAAGAACCCCCTCCTGATGTCAAGCCTAAACTTCCCCTGCCTCAGCTTAACCCCGTTCCCGCGGGTCCTGTCGCTGGTGTTAATGGAGAAAAGGTCTCCTGCCTCTCGACACCCCCTTACGAGGAAGTTGTAGACTGCGATGAGGTCTCCCCTCAGCCTCCTCTTCTCCAGGCTGAACAGGCCCAGTGCCCTCAGCCGTTCCTCGTACGTCTTCCCCTCCAGGCCTTTCACCATCTTCGTAGCCCTCCTCTGGACACTCTCCAACAGTTTCATGTCCTTTTTATACTGTGGTGCCCAGAACTGCACACAGTACTCGAGGTGAGGCCGCACCAGCGCAGAGTAGAGCGGGACAATCACCTCCCTCGACCTACTAGCGATGCCGTGCTTGATGCACCCCAGGACACGGTTGGCCCTCCTGGCTGCCAGGGCACACTGCTGGCTCATATTCAACTTGCTGTCTACCACGACCCCCAGATCCCTCTCTTCTAGGCTGCTCTCCAGCGTCTCATCGCCCAGTCTGTACGTGCAGCCAGGGTTTCCCCGTCCCAGGTGCAGGACCCGGCACTTGCTCTTATTGAGCTTCATGCGGTTGGTGATCGCCCAGCTCTCCAACCTATCCAGATCCCTCTGCAAGGCCTTTCCACCCTCATCCGAGTCCACAACTCCTCCAAGTTTGGTGTCATCAGCAAACTTGCTCAAAATACCTTCTATTCCTACATCCAGATCGTTTATAAAAATATTGAAAAGTACCGGCCCTAAAATGGAGCCTTGAGGGACCCCACTGGTGACCGCTCGCCAGCCTGACGCAGCCCCATTCACCATAACCCTTTGGGCCCTGCCCGTTAGCCAATTGCTCACCCATCAGATGATGTTTTTATTTAGCTGTATGGTGGACATTTTGTCCAGTAGGATCCTATGGGAAACCGTGTCAAAAGCCTTGCTGAAGTCCAAAAAAAAAATCACATCAGCTGGTTTCCCTTGGTCCACCATATGGATGATCTTATCATAAAAGGAAATCAGGTTAGTTAGGCAGGACCTACCCTTCACAAACCCATGCTGGCTGGGACCAATGACTGCTTTGTCCCCCAGGTGCGCCTCAATAAGTTCGAGAACCATCTTCTCCATGATTTTACCAGGCACTGACGTGAGACTGACAGGCCTGTAATTGCTTGGGTCTTCTTTCTGACCCTTCTTGAAAATCGGCACAACATTTGCCAGCTTCCAGTCTACCGGGACCTCTCCAGACTCCCAGGATAGTTGAAAAATAATTGAGAGAGGTTCCGCGATGATGTCCGCCAGCTCTTTCAGCACCCGGGGATGAACCCATGGACTTGTAGGGATCCAGGTGGAGTAGCAAATCCCGCACACGTTCAGGGTCAGTTGGGAGTTTGTCATCCCCACCGTCCCGGTCCTCCAGCTCAGGGCACCCTGGGTCCCGAAGCCCATCATCGGCATTGAAAAAATTGTGCATAGCATCTGTCATGTTCAGGTTCCTGGCCTCATAATTTTCACAGAAAGTTGATGTACAAGTTGGTCTGCTACATGTAAACCCCCTACCAGCCAAGTTAGGACTGGTGAGGAGAGGGACTTCTATAAACGGTAGATACCCCCAAAAGCTAATCTATAGCTATGCAGTAGACTTATGACAATAGTTCCAAGGATATGGACTTCTCTGAAGATTAAACCTGTTACAGGCCATTTGTCAAAGAGTCTGCAGTTATAGTTCAAGGCAGGTGAAGCAATAAATATCTCTTTAGTGAAGCTAATCTGCATCTAGAATGATAATAATTTAGCCCTGTTGACAGCATGGTTTTCTATTCATTTACACCTCGCAGCAAAGGACAGTTGTTTAAAATCTTCTGCAATCCATTAGTAAATGAATATGTTTATAACATTGGCCTTGTTCTTTCCTGCAGTGGGCCTTTTAAGACTGTGACATAGGAATCACTGATGAACACAGAGGAACTCCTGTAGATGCCAGGGAAGCTAAAATAAACAGTGTTATCAAAAGGGACTTTTTTGGTGGATTTGAATAAAATGAACAATATGATGGTTTTGGAAAGGGTTGTCATGCTGGGAGAGTGCAGGTGTTCCTAACTGAAACTTGATTTCTCCCAAAGAAAGGTGAGGAAACTGCACAAATATCAGTCCCAAAGAAAAAAATATGCTAAGGCTAATCTTGCTTGTGTGTAGGGGTATGTGATATTGTTTAACAAGTTCCTATTTACCATTTATGAAGTCCCCATTTTTTCTCTTATTGGTCTTGGGATACCTTTTTAATGAGTGGTTGTCTTGGGAAGAACTAGAATAACATTTCAGTAGTTATCCCTTTTTGCAGTTTCAGGGGATGCATTTTTTTCCCTCCCAAACTTAGTTCAAGTTCTGTATGTAGAAGTGTGATTAACTTTGGAATAATCATTTGGGGCTTGACATCTGAAATTGTTTTTTTAACTGATGTTTCTTACTGAGTGTATAAGACCCAGATATTTTTTTCCCCTAACCAAGAGCTCTGCTCAAAACATGCAACAAAATGATAAAAGACCAGCTGCCAGTGCCCAGCTTCTGATAAGAAACAGATCATCGAATGAAATCCATTGCCACACATCTCATTCTAAATATCATTTTTCTCCTTAAGGAGGGAGTGTGAAGGATGTGATTTTTTTTTTGTCCTATGAAGGATGAGATCTTTGCTGTTAGTGGTTAATGACTAGCATCAGTCTCCAGGATCTTATTTCATTTAAACTAAAAGTTTGCCAGGTCCTGCTGGTACTACATCTTTACTTCTTTACTACCTAAAGAAGTTCATAGAATCATTAAGGTTGAAAAAGCCCTCCAAAATCATCTGGTCCAACCATTCCCCTACCACCACTGTCACCCACTAAACCATGTTCCTAAGCACCATGTCCAACCCTTCCTTGAACACCACTAGGGACGGTGATGCCACCACCTACCTGGGTAACCCATTCCAATGCCTGGCTGCTCTTTCTGAAAAGAAATGTCTCCTCATTTCCAACCTAAACCTTCCCTGGCACACTTTGAGGCCATTCCCTCTGGTCCTATCACTAGTTACCTGTGAGAAGAGGCTGATCCCAGCTCCCCACACCTTCCTTTCAGGTAGTTGTAGAGAGCAATAAGGTCTCCCCTGAGCCTCCTCTTCCCCAGACCAAACACCCCCAGTTCCCTCAGCCGCTCCTCACAGGACTTGTGCTCCACACCCTTCACCAGCTTCGTAGCCCTTCTCTGGACACACTCCAGCACCTCGATGTCCTTCTTGTAGTGAAGGGCCAAAAGCTGAACACAGCACTCGAGGTGTGGCCTCACCAGAGCAGACTACAGGGGGGATGATCACTTCCCTGCTCCTGCTGGCCACACTATTCCTGATCCAAGCCAGATGCCGTTGGCCTTCTTGGCCACCTGGGCACACTGCCAGCTCATGTTCAGGCAAGCACTGACCAACACCCCCAGATCCTTTTCCTCTGCACAGCTTTCCAGCCACTCTGCCCCAAGCCTGTAGCACTGCATGGGGTTGTTGTGACCCAAGTGCAGGACCTGGTACTTAGCTACGTTGAACCTCATCCCACTGCCCTTCGACCCATCCTGTCCAGGTCCCTCTGCAGAGGCGGAAGAGAGGTTCCCAAGTTACTGTTCACTTTCAAGTGAGATGGTTTTCCTTTGTTCAAGTTTGAAATCACAAATGATCTGTAACTTTTGCATTCTCTAAGCCAATATTTCATCAATACCATGACTTTTCCATTCACCAGCCATGTTGGAGATTGGCAATTAATCAGAGCTGTCTTTGTGCACTTAACTCTTCTGTCACTTGGGCTATATGTCAAGTTAGAGAAGAGTAGTTCACAGCCTCTGTCTGTCTGATCTGTGATTAATTTAATGTTAGTTTTTTATTTTATTTTATTTTTGTGAAAAGCTTTTAGAAATTATATTAACATTTTTCACAAGGATTCTCAGCACTTCACCATGTGAGTACCTCTCAATCATCATCCTGTGACAATAATCCTCATTTCACAGCTAGGAACTCAAGTGCAGAATTACTCTTTCATGTCAGATTTTTTTGGCAGTGGTGGGAATATGGCATATATTTCATGAAGTTTAGCCTTGATCACTTTCATTGGCATTGTTATTATTATATGTATTCTTCTGATGTATTCTTCTCTGCTTTGTAACCTGATGGTGGGAAGGGGACGGGGTGGTTTTCACCTTTCTCTCTTGAAGCCAGAGTATAATTCTCTGCAGACTCTTGCAGATAATTTTTTGGTGTGATGTGATACAGCAAGGTGGCTCTTGTGCCTATGGCAGATATTGTAGCCCTTGTTACCTGACAAAGTTCTCTAATGCATGTGCTGGCAGCTTTGCCAAAATTACTGGCATTGCTGATTGCCCCATACTCAGAAACTCACCAGAATTGGGTTAAATTCTCACAGAATGACCTCACAGGATCATTAAATACATTAGCATAGATGAGGGTAACTAGAAGCTTAGAAGCAATTAAATATACCAGATTTCCCCAGTCTGGGAAAAGACAGCAGAAGAGGGGGAGTTTAGAGGACTGGAGAATCATGAATGATATGCAGCAGGAGAACAGAAAATACTTGTGGTACGGCATGGCAGGGTGGCAGGCAGGAAGGAGTGCCCCTCTGCACCAAGGTGGCACTAGCAATTTTAGAGCTATTAACACTTGGAATATTTATAGATCTTTCATCTAAAATGTAGGTTACAGGAAAAGGCGTGGGAATTACAGGAAACCATCGCTTTCAGATGAAAGCCTGGGACTGTGAATGACTGTGAGAAGAAAATGACAAGAGAAAACTTCCCATGGGGAGGCAACTAGGAAATAATATATAGAGGGGAGAGGAAGAGGAAGAAAAGAAGTTTGAAAAACAATATTGTTCTGTTACTTTATGGAAATAATAGATTTGTTAATAAAATATAGAAGTTTGAAAAAGAAGTGTGCATTGAATGTTTTTTTTCTCTACATGGTGAAAAAGCAGGTGAGGTGTTTGTCTTAGATGATAATGGTGAGTCTGTCCCATTAATGACTCAAGTGCATTTAAAACAGAAGATACCACAGCTAGACATTTTAAAATTAAACCCAAACAACCCTGATAAAACAGCTTTGAATGAACTGGCTGATTAGTGATGATTTTGAATAAATCTTGGAGCAGAGAGAAGATTGCAAAAGACTGGAAAAAAAAAAAAAAGAAAGCAATTATTGTGTTAACATTTACAATGCCTGTAATTAGGATAATTTTCAGATTTGTCAGTGTGGCATTAGTCGTGGGTAAAACAATGAAATATCTAACATTGGATAGTTAATAATGCTATTACAATAGACTCATTTTGAGTGGAACTAATGGCAAACAGTTCTTTATGAGAGAATTTGGCTTTTTAAATGAGATTATAAATTTAGTTGGAAAATGTATTGGTGTCACATACATAAAAATGTAGCACAGGACATTTAGATTTAGGAAAGTGGAATGATACTGACAAAATGTGGAGCCTACTAAGTGAATAAAACCTGGCTGATAAAATAAGCTGAGACTCGTCAGTGGAAAATTTTGTTTCTAGGCAGACAAAACATACTGTTGCTCTACTATATATTACTTTATCAGTGACTTGAAAGAAATACAGGCTCATTACTGTACAAATTACAAATTGCAGCTTGTAGTTCATAGAAAAATGAAGGGGAAGAGAGCAGGAAACTCTCTAATGCAGAATGACCTGAGTCACTTGAAACACATTTTGCAAGCAGACTGCCCATTTCAGGTTGGCCAAACTGAGCAGTTACACCTAGGAGCAAATAATGAAGACTTTATTTTTGGAAAGTCTTTCACAAAACTTTGATTAGGTTTTGAGAGCAGTTGTAGGTAATCATCTGTACATAGATTCTGGATGTGATGTGATGGCTAAAGGATTACTTCGTTTTTTTTGGATGTGCAAACCAATGAACAGGGCAAAATGTAGGTTTTGTTATGACTGCATCTGTCACTGACTTACAGTTCTGCTGTCAGTAATGCAGGGAAATGTTGATGAAATAGGATCAGAAAAGATCTGAGGAATGACTCCAGTACTGAAAGACTCAGGGGAGTGCTTTGCCCTGGTTCTGGTCCCAGCATTGTTTTCACTTTGTGTGGTGACTCATAAATGGTAGAACAGGGAGGAGAAGCAAAAAAAGTCTGATTTTTATCCCCCTCTGCCCTGGATAACAAATCTCCTTTTGATTTATTTTTTCTCAGCCTTTAGTTATCCATTTCTTTGTGAACAGTGAGCTGGCCTCAGCAGGCAGGATGGGGAGGGTGTCCTGGGCACTGCGGCAGCCTCGGCAGAGGGCACCTGCAGTGGATGTAGTGAGCCTGGCACGAGGACATGAGTGACAATGTCTGCACTACCCTGTGTCCCCTGTCTGTCTGCCTCCTTCCCTTCTGCTGCTTTGGCAGAAATGCTTACCGTTAGGAAACAGAGCCAGGAATCATCCTGTTCTCACCTGGAGCCTGCCTTCGAGCAGCACTGCTTGCTCTGGGAAACCCATCCCTGACCATCCGGATGGCCGTGCAGGGCTCTCAGGGCCTGCCAGATCAGCCGGCCTCATCCCATTGTATTTTAATTTTGGGAAGTGTCATTGTACTTTAATTTTTGGAAGTGACATCCCTGATCCTGTAAAACACGTTGTCATCCCGATTGTTATTGCTCATGCAGAACCAAGGGAACTAATGGTGGTGAATGCAGCCTCATGGTGCCTGGGAGAGTAAGTCCTTCATTACCTTTTGGACTAATGAAGTCAGCTCTTGTGATTCTGTGAGCTCTTTTATTCCACCAGAATGAGGGAATCACCCAATTAAGTTTATCAAAGGGTTTTTTTACTGAGATTCAGCAGAAGGGCAGGAAATAAGTGCAGACATCTATCTGGTGTGTCGTCTTTAATTGTGCTTACTGCCCCTGACAAGGATGGTGGGAGGCAATTCCTTTCCTGTTATTCACCTTCCTTTTTTTTTTTTTTTTTTTTTTTTTAAGGGAAGAGGCAAAATAAAGGTCAAATAACTCACTGTTGTAAAAGCAAACAAAACTCAAATGCTCAATAAGTGTACTAACTTTTTGGAGCTAGAGAAGGAAAGAGCAAAGCTCAGAAGCTTGTAATAACTTTCACTTAAATTCAGAAACATTTTGAAGCTTTGGGGCTGTTTAGTGTGAGCCCTTTCATATTCCATACAGGGTGTTGGTTTCTTTTTTATTTATTTATTTATTTTCAGACTGTTCTGAAAATGAATCTAAAGGCACCAGTAACTGAATCAAAG
Organism: Heteronetta atricapilla; assembly: GCA_011075105.1. Classification (NCBI taxonomy): domain Eukaryota; kingdom Metazoa; phylum Chordata; class Aves; order Anseriformes; family Anatidae; genus Heteronetta; species Heteronetta atricapilla. The sequence continues at coordinate 6,948,454 of CM021732.1, read as the reverse complement.
CCAGAGATTTTTCAGAGATACTGAGCTGTGTAAATCCCCGGCAGATGGGAAGGGATTGTGGCAGGAGTCAGTCACCCCAGAGGGGAGCTGTAGCACACCCAAGGAGAGATGAGTTTGTCCAAATGGTGAAGGAATATGGAAATCCAAGCAAGTGCTTGGTGATTCCTGAAGTAGAAAATTAGGGCATCCTCTGAGAGAGGCTGTGTGCCTATCAAAGGGCCCTCTGCTTCTAGGGGAGCAGGGGAGATGGCTGCAGAGAGGTGCTGGGGTAGGGACTAGGACAGAGCCAGGGTTTCTCCAGCTCTGACACAGTCTCTGCCTGCTCGTGGTCAGAGTCTTCTCAGCACAGCTCATTCATTCTTCTGTCCACAACTCTTCGTCAGGACACTTAACTTCCCTGCAGTTAAGCAGTCCTTAATTTCTAGGCTGGGAGCACAAATGGCTTCTTAGAGAGGACATAAGTTGGCAAATGAGAGCAGGGATCAGAATTTCAATACAAAGCAGGATAAAGAAAATGACAATGTTGGGAAAACTTGTGTCTATGTGTGAGAAGAGGCAGGACTGAGACAGCTCATGTGTGGATGATGAGAGTCTGTTTTGTGGTGGTGGACGAATAGTTTGGTCTCAGTGCATTGCATTGGGGCTTATCATACGGTAGTGGTTCAATATAATGTGCTTTAATCTTTCTTGTAAAAAATAGAAGAAGTTTGCAAATTAGGTAAGAAAATAGTTGAAAGGAATGATGGCAGGCTGGTATTGAAAGGATGACTGTTGGGTGGAGGGACAGAGCTGGTGGCACTTCCCAAGTTCAGTCCTTCGAATGAACTTTGGTAGTAAGGCACAGAAAAATTGAACATGCTAATGGAATTTGTTGATGATGCAAAGGGGGTGTTGTAGAGAAGGGCCTTATACAGGAAGATCTGGATAACCTTCAGGATGGATAATTCCTAACTTGGGATATGTCAATAGTAGTAGAAAGAGAGGACAGGGACCATTCTCTTGCTCCAGAGATGCTGGGCTTGGGCCCAGTCCTGCTGTAGGGCTGGACTCTTGCACCCACTCTCCCCAGGCCCAGGTAATGCCTAGGGAGTGCTCACAGCACAGGTTAAATCCCCAGCGGGTGGTGAGCAAGCAGGGAAACCATGAAAACAACTGCATGATAGTTTGGGTCTGTGTCCAGCTGTGTCTCGCTCACTGGTATGATGTAGTTTGGCACTGGTGGTGGTTTATGCTGGGATTTTTGTCATCAAGGAGTTTGTTGAAAATGACCTTGGGAGATGAAGATGCAGGCCTGCTGTTCCATCACAGAATGGCTCTGAGCCATTAACGTGCATTGCTGTGGGAAAGGAAGAAGAGATTAAGGAGGGAGAGAACCCCTCATCCAGATGAAAGGACAAGGGGAGCCGTGAGGATGCTGTTTGCTGAGATGAAATCTTCCAGAGCTGCCCAGCTCAGAGCAGGTGCCAAGCTACCAATTTACGTTCCATTCAGAAAACTGAAAGCACGTCTGCTCGATGTAAAGCAGTGCAAGTCTCCTCTCATTTTGTTGCTTTATTTTCAACAGCAGCCAGCTCTAGATACATTTTAGGAGCCTGCCTAAGATCATTCAGTTTATAAAACATGGCAAGGTTTCTCCCTGGTCTCCAGTTGAGGATCTTTTTGTGCTCTGAAGCATGAACACTGGTAGTCTTACAGCATTTTGGGATACACTTACTCAGTGCTATGTAAGGCTATGTAAGCCTTAAACAACCAAAACCAGTCACCAGAAACAGCACACATAATCAAGCATGGGGCTCTGCTTGGCTGCTTCACCTCAGCGGGGAGCACATCCCTGCAGACTGAGGGTAGGGTTGTACTGGCACTCGTATATTCTTCTATTAGCCATCTGCTGGTTTAGCCCTATTCCAGCTGCTCTGTTCTCTGCAGACCTGAGCTCAGAAGCTGAGATTTCTGCCTCTCCAACATCACCACTTTTAAGGTGCAGGCAGCCCAGGGTTAGAGCTCAAGGCCCCGTGCATGTTCTGCACAAAGCCAGCACAGGGGATGTTTTGTTGGTAGTTGTTTGGATTTGATTGATTTATTTATTAACTAAGTGAACAGTTTTCATACTTGGGACAATTTTTGAATTTGTTTAATTAGGCTTTAGTTGTGCATTGATTTGTATTGTACTTTCATCGGGTGTTTGTACTACTTATCTCCAAAAGCCCAATTATCCAGCCAGGGTCCAGTGAGCCACATCACTGTGTATTTGCTAGGTGCAATTCATATTTCTGCTCTTTCTCACTTCACTGGCTTTCCTGGGCCATCACAAATTGATCTAAAAGGGTTATTAATGTGAGAAACTAAGGTGCGATACTGTCTTGCTGCTACAGCACAGCAGGGGAAACAGTTATATTTCAGAAGCACATGTGGGAGTTTTGCTCCCACCTGCCTGTCACAGCTTCAGGACTTTAACCCCAAAAGCATGCAGAACAGGCTGATGACCCATCTCGCTGTGCAGCCTTCCTCCAGCAGCACTGCCGGAGTCATCACTCTGGGTCTGCATAGGATGCTGCAGTTTCTTCCACAGCAGAGATTCCTCTGCATTCCCAGCTGATGCACGGAAATTAATATTGCCTTGTGACTTTTCTGTGTGCTGTCATAGCTGTTGTTACTGCTGATTTTATTCAGAGAAGCACCTAATGATCTTTTAAAATTCACAATCATTAACATCCAATAATATTCTAAGAAAGAAATACTGATGTAATTCCCCAAGCAAAATCACAGGTATTTATCCTCTTTGATGGGGGGTGTAACCTTTGTGTAATTAATGTGTGGAGCAGCTGGGGAATAATTCATTGTAGTAATTTCCTTTAATTTAGTAGCATGCACATGTGTATTTAGCAGTGTGCCCCTGGTGCTCTAACAATTAGCTAATTCAACTGCCTGGCATGATGGAGGGAAAGCAACTGGTTGTGATTGCAATAAATAAAAACATCCCACTGCTTCTCTTCAGAATTTGAGAACATTTTGCTTCCATGTCTGGCTCGTGCGTGCAAGGCAATACTGATTGTATTTGACAAATTGTTCCTTGACATTTTACATTTCTAGAATTGCTTTATCCCGTGAAGATAGCATAGTCTTTTGAAGTGTCTGCTATCCGTGTTTGGTTATAATCAAATAAACACGCAAAAAAGATGCATGAAATATTAAAGGTGGCACCAGAAGAACGTCATTCTCTTAGCTTTACCAATTTCATCGCTTGTCACTTTAGGAAAAATGATAATGAAATTCCAACCTTGAAAACAGTCCTAAATTATAGTAGTGGTGGCAGATTTGTATTATGACTAAAATGAACTTGAAAATGTACTTCTTATTCCCAGCTTTCAGGCAGTAGATTTGGCAGTAGACCTGTTTAAGGTGCTGTGTGAATGGAGGTGCTGTTGTGCTATTTGGTTGTATCCTGGGCTGTGTAACTGGGAGAGAACCACGTGTAAGGAGTCTCAGATGATTTATAGATGATATTTTAGTGAAATTAATGAGGTTTTATGAAGAAGCTATCACTTTGAGACTGTTTACCCACAACAAAAATGCAGTTTTTAATTAATTTATTTATAGCACGTTAATTATTCCAGGTCTCAGCTGAGGGATTGTGCCCTATTCTTCATGATAAATACTCACCCCAAGACAGTCTGTGTGCCAGAGGACTTAGAGTGCTACTTGAGGAGATACTGTCCTCACAGCAGAATGGATGTGGAATGAAATGAGTTTTCAAGATTGCACACAAAACCATGATGGAGTTGGAGGGCTCAGGCCACTGTGTTAATCATGAAACACTACATTTTCTTTTTCTGATGAAGAGTCAGGAGTCTCTTGTTGGTTTTTGTATCCAGTGCTTTACTTAGAATTGATTTATCCATTCCAAAAATTTCCCCATGAGGGCAACTGCTCCTCTAATGCTTCTGCAAAAGGACAGGTATTGCCAAGACATTCTTTTCCATGCTGTAAAAAATAAGTGTGGAGGTATAAAAAGCAGTTGTGCATCTTGCCAAACATCTCCGTGCTGCTCAGAGGAGCACAGAGCGGAGTTCATTAGCTGTGCAGGGCTCTGCCATGCCAGTGGGGCTCCGTGCTGCTGCTGGTGACCCATGCTGTTGGTGCCCATCTCCCACATGAGGTGCCTCTGACCCTTCAGGTTGGGAACCTTCCCAAATGAGTGACCACGATCTCTGCAGGCCCTTCTGCAGTTCCCACACAGCAGGACCCATTCCAGCTTTCATCCTTTCTTTCATTTAAGTCGTTCTAATCAAAGATGTTATTTTCCCTACCATTCCTCCCATGGCAACAACACCCTTGCCCCGCTCAACTGACGTATGATGGGTGTGCCTGGCAGGCAGAAGCTGTGGTCTGCTCCATACCTCCCTTTTGTTCTGCATAACTGGGGAGCGAGGAGGCATGCAAAGGGCTTGGACCGCAGCATGCCTTGTGCAGGAGGCCACACGCTGTGCTTATGGGTGCATAAGCCATGGCCTTTGCTTTTGCCTTCCCTTCAGACCTGAAACCCAGCGCTGCCGTCTGCCAGAAACAAGGTCCTTCATTCACGAGAAATGACCCCAGCTAAAAAAGAAGCCTTATGCCCACAGAAGTGTTTTGTGCATCCAGAAGGAAATAAACTCTACATATAGCTCATGCACAGGCAAATCCCACAGCGGTTTGGGTAGGCTTCTGTTAATTGCATGTGGGGAGAATTTCATCTTTGCTCCTTTTTTGGGGGTTGTTTTTCTGGATTTTCCCCCACTCCCCTGCTGAGCGAGCCTGCACAGTGCTGTGTTGTGCACAGATATTCACGCTGGCTGGAAAGCCAGCACGGTCCCAAAAGAGACAGAGCTGTTAGAAAGGTCGTGCCCAAACTGGAGGCCAGGCTAATTAGCTGGAACATTGCTGCTCTAAAATGGTCACTCTATTTTGGGACTGGAGTTGAAAGTAGCAGTGCCTGGTGTTGTAGAGACCTGCCAGGTGCTTGGGAACTTGTGCTCTCTGCTGTGCTGTATCATGTGGAGGAGACTTAAGTGCCACAGATGGATATTTAAATGCAGGAGGAAGACTTTAGGCCACTGTGTTTGCCCTATGTGCATTTATTGCCAGCCACCTTTAAGTTTTCCAGGGAAGGAATAAGAATATGTGGCTAATAAAACAGTAACAACAAAAAAAAGTAATTTTTTACTAAAATTATCCAGAATTATATGTGTGATAATAAAGTTTATGCACATAGTTTGACTTTTTGGTGAAGTTCAGGTCATCTTTAAGAGCTATGTGCAGCATGGAGCCCCGAGGGGTGGCACATAGGCATCTATCTATACGTGTTAGTGCAGGCAGGCCTGGCTAATCCATAGCCCAAATAAACAGGAACAACTGTGCTGAGACAAGTTCTGAGATCCCAATGGCACAAGCTGAAGTGAATTAATGGTGCTTTTTCTTTTTCTTCTTTTTTCTCTCCTCTTCAGGTGGAAGAAAGCTACCCTTCAGGCAGCCCTTCAAAAGGCCTTTTCTCCAAAGGGCTCCAGAACCGACCTTCCAGTCCCGTTTCTGCCCCTGTGAGATCCAAACATAGCCCCGGCTCACCCAAAACAGTCTTCCCTTTCCCCTACCAGGAGTCTCCCCCACGCTCCCCACGCCGAATGAGCTTCAGTGGGATCTTCAGGTCCTCCTCCAAAGAATCCTCCCCCAATTCTAACCCGTCTACCTCTCCTGGGGGCATCAAGTTTTTCTCCAGATCAAGAAAAAGTAAGAAATTGCTCATGTTATTTCAGGAAGATACACAGTACCTCTGGGCTTGGCCCATTCTTTACCTGCGGTAGTGAAGTAAGTGCAGATGAGGCATGTGCTAATTGTTCGTTATTGCTTTCACTGACCGTGTGTTTGGGGTTTTTTTGGCTGGCAAGTAGGGAATGACTTCTGCAGGACACCTGCACAGGGCTGAGGAGGGAAATCACGCTTCAAAGCTTTGTTTAGGAATCCTGCTCCTATGTCAGGGGGAGTTTCCCAAGCAGTTTCACCAGGGCTGGTTGGGTGTCAGCTCCAGGGCTTGAGAAGAGCTCGAGCAGTCGTGGGGTTTGTGGTGGAGGTGGGCACGGAAGGGACCTCATTTCGGGAGCTGAGGGAGGCTTGCCTCTGTAGACTCCATGGAGAATTTCAGCAGGATTTTACTTGCTATCTCTTTGCCCTGTTGTTGGGGAAAAGAGAAGCCTTGACTAGATAGCAATAAATGGTACGTGTTTCTGATCAAATGACCACTAAAGGGGTGTTTCAGCTCCTTTACTACGTGAAAGATGTGGCAGACCTCCATGGTTCGGAGCAGTTACCTACTTTGCATCAGAAACATATTTTGCTTCTTCACCAGCCCGTGGGCTAATATACCATTTCTACAACTCAGAAATGAGCCGGGTTCAGAAAAGGCTTTGATTTTAAGGCCTTCTTGTTGAGTAAAGTTTTCCAGGGATGATCTATAAGCAGTTGTGGCCACTTTGCCTAGGGGACAGTGGCTGCAGGAAGGGGACTGAGCTAAAGGGGAAAGAGAGGAACGACATCGTGCCACTGAAGGTGCTGGACTGTCAGACTTTCCTTTCTGCTAACAGCAGAAATAATGATATATTTTTTGGTCAGATCTTCTGAGACAATGTAGGTGCAGAATTAGTGATGCATACACCCAAATGTGGCTGTATGTTTACTGTGAATTATTGATAATTTTCTGTGGCTTATAAATAGTGTAGAAGCCCCTTCATCATCAGAATTTCTCTTCAAAATGCTGGCTTTAATCAGAACAAAAAATTTCATAGCAGCTTCTGTGCACGTGAACACAGCTATACAGACCCATATTGGATTTTTCTTTTTGTTTAGCTGTTTATTCTGCTGCAGCTTAGTTGAAATGGCTCCTTTTCCAGTCCTTGCCTATCTCTGAAACACTTTCAGGAGACTGAAAGCAGGAGAGTCAGTGTTTCTGAAGGACACCAATTTGACTGCAGGGATCATTCTATTCAAGGGCGTTTGTTCTTCTCGACTTAAAATTTAAACACACTATTTATGATCCTCTTTTTCTCAAGCCTCACAATAATTTAAGTTTATTTGAGCTCTTTCTGCTGGTCCGGCTCGGTTTCAATGTTGCGCAGGCAGTGTGGAACTGACTCAGTGCACCCAGAAGAGCTTGCCGCGGCATCAATGCACACTGCATAGCAAAGCCATCATGTGACATTTTAACTAAATTATCCAAGCAAATAGCACCATTTAAGTCTGATCCTAGCTAGGTACATCAGAATATTAAATAAAGAAATCTTCCAGTAGTCAGCAAAACCCTTTTGATAAGGTCACATCACTGTCACAGGGGCAGGCTTGGAATGGGGCCATGCTATTTCTGAGCTTACAGAAGATCCTCCATGACCCTGCTATTCCAGAGAGCGTTGCAGGAATTGTGCTGGGCTTGGGTGTCTGTGGTCTTTTGTTTTTAGGGCCTCTTGTAAAGGGTGTGTTGATTAAAATCCGTATGAAAATTGATAACTTGTCTCATTCTGCAGCTTTTTTTTAATCTGCAGAACAAACCATACCAGGTTTTTTCACATCATTAAGCTCTTTTACAGAGAGCCTTATGCAGATACATGCTCTTCACTCTGCCACGTTAAAGTAGATTTTATTCACAATGTGCAAAACAGCCGTTGGTAATGAATTACACTCTTAGGATCTACTATATTTAACTGAATTGTATTTAACAAGCACTTCTCAGGACTTCAGAAAACTTATGAAAGCCAATAGTTTTGTTGTATTACGTAGTTTTTCACAGGCAAAGCTTACATTCTGCTGTGTGGCAAAGACAGAATAACCCTATGTACCATGAAGCACTAGGTTAATTGCCTAAGTCCCGCTCAAAACAAAGTCTGTGTAGGCCGAGCAACATTTTCTGAGTGACCAGACTTCTCAGAGACCCCTCAGACCAGATATTTCAGACCTTTGTGCAGGTGCCAAGCTTCAGAGCACTGAGAAGAGCTAAAACAGCACATGGCTACGTTTCTGAAGCTATCTGAATGCTTCACTGCTCAGAATTGCCACATCCTATGTGATTAAAATCCGATTTTCTCAAGGAGCTTGGGACGCCCATGTTAAAAGTGAATGGGGGTTAGGTTGCTTTATTTCTTCCAAAAATGTCAGCGTGCTGAAATCACATGGACTTGCTGTGCTTGCCTGCTGTTACAGGTGATCAGCTGCTGGCGCTGGGTTAGTACTATTGAACTGAAATGGGTTAATACTATTAAAATGAAATGAAATTAAATGTGTGCTGGGCTGCGTTAGGAGGAACATCGCCAGTTGGTTGAGGGAAGTGATCCTCCTCCTTCTCAGCACTGGTGGGACACATCTGTAGGGCTGTGTCCAGCTCTGGGTTCCCCTGTACAAGACATTCAGGACATACTGGAGTGAGACCAGTGAAGGACCAGTAGATTGATCGGGGCTGGAGCACGTGGTGTAGAGGAAAAAGGAGGAGGAGAAGAACTTGCTGCTGTCATTAGTTACCTATCAGGGGTTTATGGAGAAGGCAGAGCCAAGGCATCTCAGGGATGCACAACAGAAGGCCAGGAGGCACCAAGGGAAGCTTCAAGCAGACATAAGCCAAGTGGTCTTGATGGGGTTGACATGGCATTGGAGCAGGGGACCAGAGGGCTGTGAAATTGCTTCCTTGCAGATTTTAATAATGCAATGGGACGAGGCTCTGAGCACCCCAAGAAGAAGTTGCAGCCCTGCTTTGAGTGGGGGCTGGACCAGAGACCACCAGATGTCTGTCCCAGCCTCAGCTGCTCTGTGAAATTTGGCACTGGAGCCTTCCCTTCTGATTTATAGCATATCTGCCTTACCCAGGCTATCCACAACTGAAAAAAAGCACCAGGTAAAAGCCCGCAGGGTTTGTAGGTTCCTTTTTTTCTCACTTTACTTGAACTGAGCGCATCCTATGCTCCTTTCCCTATTATCTTGGAGCAGTATGTGAGGGAAGTATATGCCGTCTTCATTGTAAATAACATCCTCCGTCTTTCCTCCGCTTCGTCCTCCCACGCCTTGTTCAAAACACAGCCTAACCTGTTACTCTGTGTATTCCTTGTTTTTCTTGGAAGCAACTTCTTCCTAGCTTGTTTTCATTTCAAAGGCTATGTGTGACATTTGCAGTGTTTTCTTTCCCATGTAGCTGCTCTTTTCCCAGTGAAGTTATTTTGCCACTCAAATATATGTGGTTCAGCAAGGATATTAATGGTTAGGACAATAATAAAGCAGAAAGTGATCTGCAGACATGAGGTTTAATACATTTTCCAGTGTGAGGCTAGGAGTTTAAAGCATTTGCTCATCTTTGATGTGTTTTTTTTTTTTTTTTTTTTTTTTTTTTTCTCTCTCTCTGGCTATAACCAAAAGCTTATCCTTGTGTCTTTTCCTTTTGGTAACCCCAGTTCAACAGCTGGCCACAACCCCGTGACTCTGACCTAAATAACTGTCTTGAAGTGAAAGATACCTTCCTGCAAAAAGCCCTTAGCTGTAGGCACAGCTTTGGAACAGCAAGCTACAGGCTGGGGCTTCACGCCCGGTGTCCCACCTTTGAAAAGGCAGCAGATGCTCCAGAGGCCTTGGCCCCTCCTGATGGAAGCTCAGTGGGATTCTTTTCATTGGGATTTGTTCTTGGCCCCCAGCACAGCCCCTTTGGTTCAGGGATTTCAGAACAGCAAAGCCCAAGGCAGCACCTCATGTAGAGAAGTAAAGCAAACTAAGGTGATCCAAAGTAAATGTGGGACAATGACGTGCACTGGAGGAAAACACAATACAGCCTACGTTATTTCCATGGTCTTGTGTGAGCTCTCACCTCAGAAATAATACACGTACAAGTAAATCAGGACAGCATCACTTTACCGAGTGGAAATTAGGGAGCTATCCCTGCAGATATGTTAAAATCAAGTAACAGGAACATTTTTAATAAAAGTACATGGCTGTGTGAAATTTAACTCATTAAAAATGCAGCTTTCTACCAGGGGCTGAATGCCCTCGCTGAAGGACAGCAGGATATTTTCCAGTCCTGCTTCCTGTTCCAAAAATACCAGTTAAAGTAGCAGCAATAATCACAGCGCATTGATGGCGCTGCCAATTTTAACAGCAAAGGAAATCAATTAAAAGGTTTCCATTGACCTAAGCTTTGGGCTGTGGTGGTTGGGATCAAAACATAAGTTAGCTCAGGATTAAAGACTGCTTACAGCATGTTGTATCTAAAATTACACAGCTTTCAAACACCTTGAAGCTGGTGTTCAGAGCTGAATAACAGTGAACACGCACAATATTTGAGGAAGGAAATGCTTTTCAATACAAGATTTTGGTTTTCTGCTTTTTCTTATTTTTTTTTAATCTGAAATTCAGTGCTATTAACCATGGTGGCTAGCATAATCCATAACAAGGGTTACTGGTGCTCTAGTAGTAATAAAGGACAAGAAAGGTTTCTTCTTTTTTTTTTTTTTTTTTTTTTTTTTTTAGAGAGAGACAGAGACAGAGACAGAGAGAGAACAGCTTGTGGTAAGAATATGCCATCTGTAAGGAAATATAACTGTACTATTTTTTACCCATAGATGGAGCCAGTGGCTTTCATTTCCAATTACCCAGGAAAGAAATGGGGAAAAGCCTACGGGGTCTCACGTTGCCACATTCAGCTCTGCAGCCTTGAAGGCCCCCTGACCATGGCACATCAGTACTGAACCTTTTCTTCACACATTCATGTAATTCACAGCTCCCATATTTTATTCCAAATTCATGATGTTTAGGTAATAATTTTCAGTGAAGTGGCGTTTCGGACTGATACAGGCATGAGAAGCCAGGCATGGGCATCCTGTGTATCACTGGACTGAGCTGGCTGCCCACCATTATTCTGTAGGAATCTCCTCATGCGATACAGGATGCGAGGAGATACATCCCTCCTACAAGCTTCTGAGGTCTATGTTTGTATTTTTCTTTGCTAAATCAATATGTTTAACCCATAGTTTGAGACCCTCCTCCTCTTCAGACCACAGCTGTAGAGACACATCAATGTAACTTGCATTGGGGTGTTGGATAGCTGGACCTTTCACCTTCAGTTTTTCAGCCTGTGTCCACGGTTCCTCTGCCTTCTGAATCTGCAGGCGGGTGGGATGCTGGAGGGAAATGCCGTGGGGCAGCTTTGGTTTCTGGCTGTGACTGCCCTCGTGCCTGCTGCATAGGACTGGATGGTGCAGTCTCATCCAATGTCATCCCACAAAGCCTAGGAAAGGAGCAGAGCCATTTCTGTCTTCCTCTACTTCCCAGCACTGCTGCACAGATACATCTAATCACAATTTTTCAAGTTTGCTTTGCCCACAGAGGCAGGGGACTTAACACAATTCATTTCAGTCTTGTCTACACGAGAAAAATGACTTTTTGCAGACAACATGTGTCAGCAGCACGGCTGCAGCTGAACCGGTGCCACAGACAGCTTCCCATGGCCAAATACCAGCCCACATTCAGGCCCGGTTCCTCTGCCAGCTACTGACATCTGCTGTCAGCAGCAGACGATTTTTCTGGTTAGAATGTGCCCATTGTGATTGGTCTTAATTTATTTGGAGAAATCTTTCAATGCCTTTCCCATCTCACCTTAGCTTACCCATGGTCAGTGTTACCTGTAATCCGCATAGGTGGAGTGCGCCCAGCATAATTTTGTATTTTACACTGCTCATCCTAGGCAAAAAGGATTTTTCAGACTGTCTTCAAATTGCTAATTGCTTAGATGCAATAATTATTTTTTTTAAAGGGAAAATTTTCAGTCTCTAACTTTCACTGGAAACCCTACCAATGTGATGGACCAGACTCAATCCCATTTTCTATCCCTTTCTTGGGATTTGAACTATACATCATGCTATAAATGATTACTTTTGGTAACTAAACAAGATTTTATTTCTTGTGATGGACAGACAAGAAGTCAGTGACCTTAGTTTTATGTTTGATCTTTTAGAGACTGCTGCTGGCATGCAGGGGAAAGAGAAATTCCCAAATTCCCAATCAGCAAAATGATGCTTTCCACATTTATTTTAATGTGAAATATACATATAGAAAATGTACAGTTTGAACTTTTCTGACAGCTGCTGAACCCTGGTGGTCTTCTGTGGCTCATCTCCTTCAAGTCCTCGTGTAAGGAAGATCTGCAGGGCTGTGGTCACAAACAAACAACTTTGTTTCCCCACAGGCAGTAATGCAAGAAAAAGTAAACCTGAAAAGAGTTTCAAAGTCTCAAAGTGTTAGACAGTAAACCATTTTGAAATAATTTGTGTATTTCTTTTAATCTCTAGTTTAAAAACCCAGTAAAACATGTAGGGGTAGATTTCCAAATATATTTAGGTGTCTAATTTCCATTGAGATCAATTGAGTCATGATCCCAGTGAAAATGCATTGTGCATCCAGTGTCTTTTGATACATGGTTCGAGTCTGAAGTGTTGCTTAAGGTATCAAAGCCAAACTTTATTTGTATCGTAAGGTATCAGAGTGCTTTTCTTCACAGATAAAGCCCATGGAAAAAGCCTCAGAAATGCATGATAAATGTTGAATCAGTCAGTTTTCTATCTGGAAACATAAGGAATGAAAGAACTTGATGACAGGATAGAAAAATGCATGGTTTGGGAGATATAGTGTGTGTAGTAGAATAGAGTTAAATTCTAGACTCAGTCCAGTGGCCAGTAGTTCTTATGTAGCCTTTGCTGAATCAGTGTGAGTTTTGATTGAGCTGGGAATAAATGAAAAGATTCGATTCAGAAAAAAAAAAAAAAAAAAAAAAAAAAAAAAAAGTATAATAATGATGGTATTGTGATAGTCAATAGGGTGAGATGTTGATCGCTCTCAGTGCTAGGTTAAAGGTTGGACTAGATGATCTTCGAGGTCTTTTCCAACCTAAATGATTCTGTGGTTCTGTATTAATGCATGAGAAGGGCCTTTAACATTTGGTGTTGGTTAGGAATCACCAGTTGTTTTCTAACGTGTCCTTAGACAAGGTGGTGGAGGCAACTCCAATACAGCAAGATGCACAACTCAGCGGGCTGAGAGCTGTGGACAGCCAGTCCAACTTCTATACTAAATTTCAGTTCTACTTTTTCTGTGGGCTTTCAGGGAAGATGTTTCTCCCATTTCTAGTAGGCCACTTGCATGAGAAGTAGGCGCGGGCAGACACCACAGGCTGGCAGCTGAGCTGGTTTAAACCATCACATGAGCTCACAGCAGCTGCTTCAGTACAAGGTCACTTCTAGCAGTCACCAGGAGAGTCGTAAATTGGGCAAGGAGAGCCTGTGTCACCCATGTTAATTCAGTCAGTGGTTGGAGCACCTAGAGCAACTTGTATAGCCATCATCCAACTATGAAGTCGTCGTTGGCCCATTTGGTGTGTACAGAAAAAATTAAATGCAGATGGGATACTGGGATGAGGGGATGTGGAAAAGCAGAGAAGTCCTCTTCTAGCATAAAGCTCTGCAAAGCACCAGGCTTTGGATTTTTTCCCCGTTGCCATACTAAGGCAAATATCAGACTGGATTAGGAGATCTAGCGTAAAGCCTTTTTGTACTTGGAGTTTTACGGAGGTGAAAGGGCTGTGGAAATTGTGTAATACCAAAGTTATGCCAGCCTCACTGATCTACTAATTTCTATGCTCCTGAATCTGTGTACTGGAGGCAAGTCTGTCCATGCTGCTCTTTATTTCACTTTATTTCACTAAGCTCACTTTTGCTTTTGTCAAAGCAGAGGAGGACAAGGAGGACACTTTTTAAAATTAATTGGTTTAGGATTTTCTAGCCTAGTGAGTTAATTGGTTTGGATTTTATTGGGCTAAAAATAATGAACACATCAGCTGGAGGAGGCTAGAAGTTCTGTTCTTAGTTTAAAATAAGGAGAGGACCGGCAAGGTCTTCTACTGATGTCAGAAAATGAGTCTTGAGTCTATTTTTTGTACATTGATCTAAGAATCACTCCCAGGCATCAGGATCTCTAAAAAGTTTGTTTGAATCATGTATCCTCTCAGCAGGCTAATATGTGTTTTGGGAGCCAGTAACTGTTACTGTGGAGTTCTGATAATCCAGCAAACCTCCTGACAAGTTTCCCTGGCATGGTGTGGATACCAAATGAAGGACAACACTGTGCAGAGAACCCAAACCAGGTTCAGAAAAATCTTGTGTTAGTCACAGGAACACACGTGCACATTAGCTGGAGCTCCGTACTCCTCGAAGTACTCACTATTCTGGGGTTTCATGGTGGGGTTTTCACAATGCTCGGAAGCACTAACAGTGGTTTGCCAGCCAGGATATACAGTGGTTGGCACTGCAAAATGCAAAGGATGGGGCAGCAAGATAAGAATGAATTGTAGTTATAGTGTAAAGCTGTGAAAAGCAAACATGTTGTAAGTGATTGTAATTCTGAGAGTAATTTCCTGAACAGTGACCTTTCTGAAGGGAAGATTTTAGTCTGTAGTCACCTGTGTGCCATGAGTCTGTACCAATCTGTAACTGGTATTCTCTGCCAGTAGCTTTCGCTTTGATCCACTTTCAGGATGCTGGAGTTTGTTATCTGGCTAAACAGCTAAACCAACACATCTGTAGAGCACTGCTGGAAAGGTCCAAATGTCAAAACCTGTTTTATGCCAATCACAGGAACACTGAGCCAGCAGGGAGCTCCCTGTGCCTGGGAACTCCAGGGTGGATCAGCAGACTCACAGCCCTCCTTCCCACCTGGGCTGGCTGGTTCCAGTATGGGGCGCTGAGTGTTTAATGAAATCCAGATAGGATCTCTCTTATTTTAGCTTTAAAACAAAGAATGGATTGTGGGCTTTTTACTTGCTTGTTAAATTATTTTGAAGCTGGATTCTGGGCTCCTATAAGTATTATTTGATAGGTAGTCGCTACGGACTGCAAAGGGTTTTCTTTGTACCTTGCTTCCTGCAGCATCTCCAGCTGGTTATGGCTCTCAGCAACGGAAGGGGAAGAGCAGCTCTGAGAGCCCCTTGTAGGTGTGTGATGCAGGACTGTGGTGACAAGTGCGTGTGGGTGGCTGTGCCAGGCAGTGCCGAGCTGCAAAGCCCAAAATGCATCTCCCTGGGAGCTCATATACAACCAGGAAGCATAGGTGCCCTCCTGTGGGCATCCTGCTGCTCCTCTTTGCTGTACAGAGAGGCCAGGATTGTGTCATGTGCCTCTGGATACTTTGGTTTAGGTTTCAAGCAGGATGCTAAGGACACTTCATTATGCTTTATTTTTTTTCCCTTTTCTTCCAAACCCATTCAGTGAGGGCTAAAAGCACCTCTCCATCCAATGTATGTACCCATAGTGATTTCTGGAGTTGTTCAGGGAACCAAATCCTCCTCTCGTAGTTGCAGGAGGCTCTGTCATTACCACCAGAGGGGTCAGGATGTAGCCCTCAATAGGAAGACGGACATTTAATTGCGTTGACAAGTACCTATACCCTAACGCAATTCATTCCTGCTGGGGAAGTTGTGCAGAAGCCATTCATCTTATGTTCACCAGTGAACGCCGTTATTTGGGAATCCTGAGCATTTCAGGGGTGCTGTGAATGTTTGTGCTGAACTGCCTGCGTGTACGGGATGGAAGGTTTGGTGTCAGATTTGTTTGCTTAACCTCAGTATAAGATTTCCTCAGCTCTTAACGTTTGCGGTCTTTTCTCGGATCAGTTTAATGGTGAGCGAGCTGTGTGTAGCAACCTGACCTGACACCTCAGCAGGATGACAGTGCTGCTGTTATGGTGTTTTTCTTGTTGGCCACCATGTCCCCTGCAGAGCCCAATGGGCAGCCCCCAACCCCTGGAGTCTCCTTCTGCCTTCCACCCTACCTGGCACCCTCCACACCAGAGGCTAAAACTGCCTTAAAGTCCATGCCAAAAAAAAAAAAAAAAAAAAAAAAAAGCCACATCTAAACGCTACAAGGTCAAGACTTTCTGGACTCGGAGGGTAAGAACTGCACATGAGCTAACACTTAATACTGACCCGAGAGGAGCTGCACGTGGCACATAGTGCCTGCGTTATTTATGATGTGTTTAACATCTACACGAAGCACCTGCTGCCTTCATGTTTCCTGCAGAAACACTGGGCAGTGTCGGGCACAGAGCAGCCACCTCACGCCAAAGGGTTTCTCCAAGACTAAAGTCACAAACAGCAGCTGGAACACGGAGCCAGGTAATAAACATAGTGCTTTGGCTCAGGGCGTGCGGGTCCTTAGTACAGCAGCAGGTGACCGCAGTGCAGCGCTGGCCTAAACTTGTTTGGGAAAGCGAGCTTCAAAAATGAATCGACGTAAACATTTAGATGAGTGGTTAGCCATTTTTTTTTCATCTTTCAGAAGAAAGCACTGCTGCTGCCAGTGAAGGTAATTAAAGTGTGGCGTCTACCCCTGTGAAAGTCCAATTCTGCTGTCTTATGTGCAATTAAAGCAACTGATTTGCTACAGCTGCCTGTCTGAGAGTGGCACAGGGGAAGATTTGACCAGTGCATTTGAGGAATTGTTCTAACACATTGGAACTATCTCCAGACTTGGCTCTTTGGAGTTAATAGCGTAAATCCTTGCTGAGAAATCTATGTTAAGAAACTGGGCTACTTGCAAAAATAGAACCTTTTACTTAAGAAAAAAAAAAAAAAAAGAAGAAGAAAAAAAATGAAATATTTTGAATAATTTCAGTGATATTTGTTCATCTCCCATATGATGATGGTGAGCAACAAGGAATAGCTTCCTGTGTGGGCACTTAGGAGCTGGTTTCAGTCCTTCAGAGCCAGAAGCCCTACTTCCTAAGCCATCAAAGGCACTCTCATTGACAAAAGCCTCACCATGACCCTTCCTTCCTAAAAACATAAATAGTTGGTGGTGTGGATTAGCACCTATCTGACATCTCGTATGCTCACTGGTGTTCACGGCAAGCTTTCAAGCAAACTGTGGGGATTAGTGCAAAGCAGTTTGTACAGCTGTCTAGATGGTGTTCAGTCAGAAGCCCGTTCTGCAGAAAAAAAAATGGGAATTATCAGAAAATTCTAACTAGTGGTAAGCAAAGACCAGCAGGGATCAGTGCTCTGAACTTAGAGACATGATCAAAGCCAGGGCTATGGGGTCACAGATATGGGCTCTGTTGCACTGATTAGGAACATTTTTCTTTGTTGTAGAAACAAAGCCTGAGAAAGAAACTGAGATTTAAAGTTCTTACTTGTATCAATGCATTTAATTAATAGCCACCCCTCTGGTATTCCTTAGTGATGGGCCATAATTCCTTCATGTTTGTTTGACCATTGTGAATGGATGCTCCAAGAGTATCCAGACCACCGGGACAAAGAATGTGTAAAAAACATCACGGTATGAAAAAGAAAAGAAAAAAAGAAAAAAGAGTACCATATTTGCATACAGTCAGATAAACCCTCAACTACAGGTCCTTAAAGCTAAGATATTTCTCTGGGGACAGCAGGAATCCCCTGAACACTTGGGGTTGGTGTGGAGCTGCTGTGCAAGGGAAATTTCGTTATGGAGCTTTCTGTCCCCTGCCCCATGGTGATGCGTTGTCTGTCCTCTAACCACAGACTTTAGGGGTGAGGAAGGGAAATCTCAGGCATTTTTCTAAGGGAGTAAATGCTCTTGGGTACTCAAGGGTGGTAGCTGCTCTGGGATTGTGCCAGCCTCAGAGGGGCAGCAAAGCGGAGGACAGGGGGGTGCAAGTCTTTGGGAAGCTGGCCTTGGGTCAGCTCGTGCTCCAGCTGCAGTTTCTTGGAACCAGGTTTGTTATTAAGACAAGTCAGTGCAATTAAATCGCATTAAAGTCAAACAGGCTGCTGGTGAGTGTCTGTCAGATGTGGGGGGGGGGGGTGTTGAGCCAGGTTTTAGGGATAAGTTTTGAGGCAGCAGACGGTCTTTGAGCACCTGTGGAAAAGCAGTGTCTCCCTGCTGCTAGAAGTGTTTAAAGAAGCAATCAAAAGGCCTGTGCACCTCAGGAGCCCCACCACCATTTTCACTCCTTTACTCCCTCATTGCATTTTGTATTTATGAAGAGCCATGCAGGTGGGAGGGCGAGCGTTTGTCCATGCACTTGTGGCTGTGAAATGGGAATCGCCACACGCCGGCTTCTGCATCTTCATAGCCAGCGAGTGCTCTTACGTCTCCCAGCCACAAGAGGCTTGTGGAAGGCAACAGCAAGAGGCATCGCCACCAAACGAGCCTGGTCGGGCAGTGCTATGTTTTTTTCTACCGTGTATTGCTTCATCTTTGTCCGTCCCAGTGTTAAAGCTTGAAAAGAGAGGTGGTACTCATAGGGGCCTGTGGGCATCAGTCAGAGGGAAGGTACAGTACTGAGGCAGCTCTGTGGGACTGTGGCACTGGGGTTTGGGATGGGATTGCTGAAAGAGAGGAGTCTGGGTGCTGTTGGCTGCTGGTGTATTGAAAGGCAGTGAAGTTATTAAGCAAATAAAACATGTTGCATAAAGAAAGTACCCAAGTAGCACATCATTTCCCTTGGAAAGTAACCCCGCAGTGTGCTGAGATCTGCTGCAGCAGGGCACAGGGATAACTGTGCATTGTTCCTCACTTAGGAGACATGTCAGGGACCAGACTGGAAAAATGATCTGCAGTGGAGTTTTTAATTCTCTGCCATCTAGCTGCTGGGAAGAGGAGTTTTGTGATTTTGTATATGTGCTACAGTTCTGTTTCTGTTCTGCCTGAAGCCCTCTCTCAAGTCCCTCCAAATTCTTTACCATAAAAGATTATAAAACACTACAGCACTTCACTAAACGGCATCCAGATCTGTTTCTGCACAAGGCATATTTGGAGCAAGACAGCAATAAAGGGAAAGACTGGGAAAAAATCCCTTCCCCTTGGAGTAGCTGGATTTTTGCCATCAGCAAAGCCTGGAATCCACCCACTGTAATGAACAGTTAACAGGTACTTAGTAATGCTCTTTTTTTTTTTTTCCCAGGATCCACTTAGTAATGCTCTTTTTTTTCCCCAGGATCCACAGATACCAGCGTAATGATGTACTGTAAGCAGCCCCTAAAAAGCAATGTTAAATCTCTCTCAGGTCTGCTTTGGGGGTCACAGCGAGATGGCTGCGTGAGCCTCGGCGGTGGCAAATGAAAAACTTAAAATGCTGTCACTGGGACATGCTAAAGAAGGAGCCGAGTCTTAATCACATAAACAGATCCTCATATACTTTCCCCATGCTATTTTATAAAGTGCTTATATAACCAAACAGAATAACCTTGGAGAAAAAGAAGGATAGAAAAATATTTTTATGACTTCTTATTTATGGCTTTACTACGGTTGAAGAATTACTTTGCATTTTACAAAGCCAAAAAGTGGGGGAGGAGAGAAGAGGAGAGCTCTGAATAAGGAGAGATATTTGCATGGCTCTCAGAATATTAAAGAAAACCCCAAATCCTGAGGAGTTATTGCTGTCAAATGCAGACACGCAAGCAAATCCTCGAATGGAGCAGGGCTCAGTATCCAGGCAACGTCAACATTTTTTTGTTAAACTACTGCCAGGGCCGCTGACAGCTCTTGCCACTTTATGGTCACAGTAAAGAAGAGAATGCCTGACATCACTGAAATTCTTAGAAATTAATTTCTCATCCGTCCAGCAGATGCAAGGCTCAGCAATGCACAGCACATCTTGCAAAAAGGCAGAGTTTCCAGGGAAGAAAAACCTTTGGCAAGTGTGTGGCTGGGAGGCCGGGTGGGTGCCTTGTTTCTCTGTAATCGAGGCATTTTGTTTCCCTCAGAGTTTCTTATCCTCTCCCTTGGACACAGGCACTGGCTGTGCATTAGGGACTTGATCGCATTTGATTAAGAGGCTTATCAGCAACTTCTGCCTCTGTCCTGGAGGTTGCAGGATTAGAGAAGCCCTTTGCCACAGTAAGAAAGCTTCCACCTCTTTTTTTCCTTCTCCTCTTTGCATGGTGCAAAACCAAGTGGCTAAATGAGGTTAGGAACCTCGTTAACATGTTAATAACACTAAGATGTTAAGGGATGAAGTCTTACAGGGCTGAGGGGGGCATTGAGGGCATTGGGCCTGCTGGGCCTAGCACCGCAAGGCTGCAGGGGCTGTGCTGCAGGGTGGGGAAAGGAAGGGCCCCTGGGTCGCTGATGTTTCCCCAAAATACAAACCATCAGTGCTGGGTGGTGCTGTAGCAGAGCCATATCTTTCCTCAGGGCTGGGAAGTCAGAGATGTGTGTGAAAGCCAGCATGCTAGCTGGGTCTCAGGCCATGTGGGGTTCTGTGTTTGCCTCATCCCAGGCTGAGCCATTGCTCGATTTTGGTGTTTGCCTTTTGAGCACACAGGATGGAGATGGACTTAGTGATCCCCAGCCAAGCAGCAGCCTGATAACAGAGCTGAGAATCAAACCAGAGTCTCCAAACTCCTCACTCAGCCCCGTTTCAGTGCCCCTTGCTCCCCTGCTCTGCCCTCTCTGTCAGTATTTTATTATGACTGGAAACTGCCTACCTGATTTACAGGAATATGTTGCCTGGAGCCATCATTTCTGTTCCTGTCTGTTAGCACAGAGGTTTTAATATTTTTTGCCCCAGTCACAAGCAAATAATATGAGTGGCAGACTTGCCAGGCCTTATTGCTAGCTGCCAAGGTGATGACAGGGACTTTTTTTTTTTTTTCCACAGTTGTGCATTGAGTAATATTAACAACAAAAGCATTCCATCTGATAGGGTTTTCCAGGCTGTTTTAGGCAACCTTGCCTCTGAGAGCCATAATCACACACCAGCCTGCATCATGGAAAGCTCCCACCACATTGTTGGACAAGTGTCCCTGAAGGCAGGGACACTCGCAGGGAGGACTAAGGATGCAGGATGCTTTTGGGGAGGGCACAGAAATTCAAGAACAAAGTTTTGTGCTGTTAGAGATAGCCAGAGCTTTAGTCACTGTAACACCGGATTTCTGCTTTGATTCTTGATGTGGACTTTAAACTGATTAATTTCGTTGCAGGCAGTCCCTGGAGAAGATTTGGGCACTGTACAAGTTCTGGTCATCTGTGGTGCTTGTTTAGGTCATTTTTAAATGAGTTATATGAGGTGAAAATAGTAGTGTGATTGGCCCAAATCATTGCTAAGCAGAATTACCATTAAACAAGATTTCATGGCTCCACAAGTCTCTCCTCAATTTGAGGTTCAATGTGGTTTGATGAAGTGGGAAAAGATGCCAGTTGGAAGCTAAGCATTGGCCTGGGAACTGAGTTGAGCTGGGGTCAGCCTGAGAACTGGTACCTGTCCTCTGATTCTTGAGAGCATCTTAAAAATTAAATAGCCAAGGAAGGGTTGAACAAGGAGTTACTGTTGTCTCTTGCCCACTCCATCTCTGGGGCACTCTCCCAGGGACACAATCAATAGCTTTTACATTCCCTTCCCTTATTGAAGCAGCTGTGAAAAGGTTTCAGACTCCTTTTCTCCTGTCTGTGCAGAGCGGCAGGGTTGAATATTCCAGGAATATTCTCTTACTGCATTGTTGTTCCCAAGTTTCCATCCCTCCTGCCATCTAGCCATAAAGAGACACACAAAAAGCCTTCTCTAGGTCATGTCTACATTGGTCCCAGCCAACCCACTGAGATTTTTCACACAGCCCTAAATATAGCATCTCTGAACTGAACGCTGTTTGGTATTTTCATGTGCAAAGTGAATAAAGGTGGAACTTGTTACAACCCAAGTCATCCCACACTGTCATTCTCTCCCGTCCTGAACTCACAGCAGCTTACCAGCTGGATGCTGTGGATGTGTTGGATGCCTTTTTACAAGTTACTTGTGTGCCAATTGCACTAATTGGTAGAATTATCAAGAAATTGGGGCTTGGATGGCTTCAAGCTCAATGTGGACATTGAAACAGTGCCAACTTTCCTTTACATGTGCTCCATCTCAGTCTTTGTTCCTTCTGTACCCTGGCAGTTCACTAAGGTTCCTCAATTGCCATGTCAGTAAGCTGCAGGATCTATCTTTCTCACTGTGCTTTTATTTCTCTAAAAATTCAGTAAAGTTTCCGTGGCCAACAAAATTGCTATGTTTGATTCGGGTGCAAAAATCTCATGGGAAAAAAAAAAAAAAAAGCTGGAACGAGAAACCAGAAAGATGTTGAATGATTTATCTTCCAGACCTCATGTATGTGATAATGAACGTTTCCTCCTCTACGCTTCCATCTGCTCTGGCAGATCTGCAGTAATCTGGGCGACTAATTGTAGTAATCTCCTTGGAGCTCGGGCATGTGAGACAGCCACCTCACGCACACAGCGCTTTAAAGCCCTGTGAACAATGTGTCGTGTTCTTGCAAAGGAAGGAGCTGAGCCACTGAGTCCAACAGACCTCCATCGTCTTCTCTTCCTCTCCAGCCTCATGCCAGCCTGCTGCGGGACTTCTGGAAAGGCATTTCTCCCTGGCCAAAGAAGCTGCAAGCTCTGATGATTACCTCCTTTCTGCTGGAGATCAAAAGGTGCTCTGGGAGGTGTAGCTGGTGGTGGTGTTTCCTGAGATGTTTGTCTCAAGCAGTTAGAAGGGCCAGTTTGATTATTCTTGGCATTAAAGTATGCAATGTGCTTGTTTCATTCCCTTGCTTACAACTCATGATGATTCAGAATCATTAATATATAGGAAAATGGTTATAAAAAGTAGGGGTAGAAAAATTAGGACAGATCTGAGGATTTTGTGCAGTTGTGTTTTTTTTTTTTTTTCTTTCTTTCTTTTTCGCAATTCTTTTGTGTTCTTTGTTAACCAGCAAGTGAAGGTCTGCTGTATTTGTTAGGGGTGGCTTGAACAAGCAGACCGAGGGAGCTGGCTGCACTGCAAAGATGCCACACGGGGTGGATTTCAGTGCAGCCCATGCCTGCACATGGTGGATTCCTCCCTTTCTGCTGTAATCCCCTGGCTGGAGCAGTCCCCCTTTGTAATGACAGTGCAGGGTTGGATGATCCGTTCGGAATTTCCCCTTTTGGCATCACGCCTGGGTTTAGTTCATGGGATTGGGATCTAGGCCAGCGTGATGTCCTCGGTGGTTCATGTAAATATACAGTCGGTAGCTATACAATAAGTAGGCAAAGTTCCTCCTGTAGGTACCTGGGTTTGTCATTGGGATTTTGTGAGCTTAGAGTTTGAGTTCAATGAATAATTTGGATCATGTCTGGTCTACAGAGCTTGAGTTCAAATAGTAATTCAGATCATCTCTGGTCTACAGTTACAAGACTGCTTTCACTGTCAACAAAATTGGGTTGTTAATAGCACATGGAAAATGTCCATTCTGTATAAACATCACATTAGAGGCCATCTATAGTAACCTGAGCATGGTCCTCAGGTTCTCACCCATCACCACAGCAGCCAAGGGCAGGAGAGCCAGCATCTGGAAACTCCTTCACCCTGTGGGGACTGGAGGTTGGGAGCTCAAGGAGAAAGGTTTGCCCCTCTGGAATTGGCTGCTCTCTTGCAGCT
Source organism: Heteronetta atricapilla (assembly GCA_011075105.1). Classification (NCBI taxonomy): domain Eukaryota; kingdom Metazoa; phylum Chordata; class Aves; order Anseriformes; family Anatidae; genus Heteronetta; species Heteronetta atricapilla. The sequence goes on along the minus strand of CM021732.1, from coordinate 6,924,979 downwards.
GAACACAACGAGATGCCTCTTCCATCACTGAAAAACTCGAGCATCGTCAGGGATGTTGCTGGAGCCAGGAACGAGGAAGGCTTCTCCAGTGCTAGCTTCTAGCTAAGCATTTTGCTTTTCAAGGTGTGGATCAATTTTCTCTTTAGTCAGCATTGTCTGTGTTGTTTCACATGTCTAATAGGATGTTTGTCACCATCCCTAATTTTATGTGTATAATTTATATAGTCTCTTATATCCACTGTGGCAGAGGAGGGGGTCATTTGTGGGATGACTGTCAATCCCAAAGTTGCACTGTCCGCATTTTTTATTGTTAGGGATCACTGAAGATTATTTTCAACTTAAAATAGCAGATAATAATAATGCCAAGCCAGGAAAAGAGTCTATTTGTCATCTTATTTTATGTGCAAGTAAATTTCTTGGCTTCTGCTGTCGGATTCGGCTGCTCTTTGTGGGGAGCAGAGGGATAGAGAACTTGAAATGACTTTGAAATCTCATCTCCCTGTCTGCATTTTAGGACGAGGGCGTTGCTTCACATGGGCATGTTTGTCACCGAGAGCTGTATTTTATGATAACTGTGCCAGCACAAATTTTTAAACTGCAGTAAATGTGTGTGAAGCTGTTTTATTGGTAATGTTCTTACTAGCTCATGAATTGCAAATGTAGGAGCTGTGCCTGTGCGGGGAAGGGATGCTGGCTGGGTTAGTGTAAGGCTGATGTCTGAGGATGTCTCCTAAGGTAAAATCAGTGAGGGACTATTGTTTCTGTGGAGTTGTGGTGCTGTGATTTTTAGCCTCCTGTGTTTTGGGGTGTTCATTATGGGATATCAGTAAGGATTTCACTCTTCAGGTGCTGGCCATCCCTAATGCAGTAGTTTCTTGGAGTCATTTCTGTCTCTACTAATTTGCCGGCGTTCAGTTTGCAGCCTATTCAGCGCCGGCTGAAAGAACCTTTCTGGTGTTTAAACTGTAGGGGATGTTTTGTTCAGCCCCACAATGCCCAGTACAACTTTAACACCACTCAGTCTGCTCTGTCCTGCACGAGCACTGAGGAACTGGAAAAGAGAAAAGAAGAGGACAAAAAGGGGATATGTGAAGTTCCAGTGAATCCTACCTCCTTCTCAAGGCTTTGTGGGTGGATATGGTTGAAAGACTTGATCAAAGAAACGAGGAAGAGAAGCAAGAAGAGATGAGAAAAGCACAAGTGGAAAAATATTTCTGAAGAACTTCATTGTCTCTACTATTATTTTTGTGTGTGTGGAAGTTACTGCTGAGACATTTTCCTATAGCTGAGAACTTATTAAATTTTAGGAGCTGCATTTGTCACACCAGACATCCTGTAATTACTGGATCAAATACTGTTTTGCTGTTTTGAGCACAGCCAGATTGTAGCACGTATAAGAACAGCTCCATTTTTCACATTGCAAACTGAAATTGCCAAGAAAGGGAGTGCTGCAAGCATATGCATCGTGGTTTATTAGTAGGATGGGGGGAAATGATAAAATTATCATATTCATCAGTCACAAATCATTGGTCTTTTGGGGTAGGTGCTCTGAGCCTTACTAGAAATCCAGAAATCACCGCTATGCCAACACTACAATCACCATTACTCCTACTCCTGCTGGTTCGTATTATAAGCTCTGGAAAGGTAGGATAGAAAAATACGACAAAGACGCCAGGATGTAATTTATAAGTAATTTACCAAGTGATCTGGGGAATCCAGAGTGCACCTGGGGGAATTCTAAAAATAAGTAAAATTTAACTTTCAGATTTTTCAAAACCAATTTAGTGCCAGCCTGACAGCTTCAGAGATTGAAATCTTTCTTAATGTACAGTGAAAGCAGCATGAAGTATTATTAAAAAAGGGGATAAAGACAAAAACTCATTACAGTGAAACACTTGGTTATGATTATGGAAAGTAATTGAGCCCAGCTTGGAGTCATAAACTTGCAATTCTTTTATGGGGTGTGAGCTGGACTTGGACCAGATGGAGAAAGTGGTAGTTTGTATTTCCCTTTGAAAATGCAGGCTTGTATGGTCTGTCCAACTGGTGTGCAAATGTTGTTCGCCAAACATACTCTTTATTAGTGTGCATTGCATCACTTCTTGTTTTAAGCTTTTTTTTTTTTTTTTCCCCTTTTTAATAGCAGAGATCTCTTTTACACATTTCTCTGTATGTTATTTTGAAATACTTTCCAAGATCGCTCTTAATATGAAATGCAGTTGAAGTCAAAACCAATCTGGTCTTATGAGACTTGTTACATGTCCCGGTACCGGTGGCAATAATAGGAAATTGTAATTCTGAGAACATCTGCCTGTAGAATTGAGAAGAGAAACTTAGAAAAATTCCAGTTTAGGGAAAATTTTAAGGAGAACAATGTAGAGAAATACGATGCATGTAAAAATGCAAATGAGAATCATGTTTTGCTCTGGGTGGATCTGACCTTTCTTTGATTTCTGTGAGCAATGACAAAACCAGAAGAATTTCTGAACAGAGAAAGCTTCAGCATCAAGGAAAGGGCAATACTTGGATTTGTTGATTTGTAGTCTGCAGCCAGCTGAAGCTTTAATTGTCACTAAAGGGACACATATTCTTTTTAGTCTTCCCATTTTAGACCAAATAAGATCTTAAATCTGGAGGAGGAAAACATAGTTTTCTTTTCATTTTCATGCAGGGAATACCCAATAAAATTCACTGTTCCCCCCCCCACGTGCCCTGCGCTCTGCTGCTGCATTGGTGCATCTGGTTAAAGCTCTATTAAAAAGGCAGGGGGGGGGAAATGGTTGCAAATGTCAGCACTCCGAGTATTTTCACCACAGCACAGAATTTACACCTCTATGAGACGGATGAATCAGTTCATGGTGCTCAGGCAGCCCGTGCTGCTTGCACTCAGTTCCTGCAATGCCATTTTCCATATTTCCTATCAGGGCAGGAGACCAAATCTCAACAAACCCCAGTTCTACCTCATTGAAGAAATCTTTACATCACATTTGGGGGTGGGAATATTTTGCTGTGTTTGTGCCTGAATAGTCATTTTAAATCGCTGATGGGATACAAAAGGTTCTTTTTTTCTTGAGAGAAGGGGAACTAAAAAGCAAGGAGCATCAAGAAGAGGCCATGGACGGGGCTTTCATGGGTTGGATTGCGGACAACTACTGCCATGAGACTCCTCTCCTTATGTGGCCTCATGCATCAAAGGGAAAAATAGCAGTTTTATCTTCTCTACTTTGTGTGCTGCAGCCCCTCTTTTAAAAAGAATACAGCTGGTTTAAGGGGATGGAAGGCTGGGTTGAGCAGGGGAGGGCGTTGCAGGACAGGCTGGGAGTGCAGGTTGCTGATGGGACCAAGACAAGAATTGGTGCAAGGGAGTTTTGCAGAAGCGGGGCCTTTTTTTTTTTTTTTTAGCTGCAGAGCCTTTTTTTAGGCTTTCTTGTAGACTTGACGCTGGGCCATCATGGTAGAGCTTAGAGGAAGAGTGGAACAGTGTAAGTGGAAAGGGACAGTGTGATTCTTCTACATTAAATAAACATGATGTCCTATAACTAATTTGGGAACCTTTAAAGTAGCTTGACAATAGTCAATTTCATGGTTGTTTGGAAGGGATTTGTGTTTTCAGTCTCCAGAACGTAGACAGCCCCAAAGGAGCTCTTTGAAGCCCAGCTTTTTATTATTAGTTTTAAAAGATCCTTCCACCAGAGTCATTAAGAGGATGTAGTATGTGTTGTAAATATGGTAGGATCTATTAGACTATTAACTGTGGGAGACAAAATGATCATACTCAAAACACTTAGCGCTTTTTTAACAAATTACTGTGAAATTCGGTTGTTCAGCACTATTGTTTCATTTTCTGGTAGCTCTGTGCAGAAATATCAGGGTCTTGCCACTTTCTTTAATTAGGGGGAACGAGCCCTCCTGGTGCAATGGCCCTACGTGATGAGGTCATCAGTTACTATTTATCGTTGATCTCTACTAAAAAGGGGGCTGTTTCTGTGCTGAAGCAATACCAATTTTTATCTCATTAAAAAGGGATTTACATTTTTTGGTTTCTGATGACATTAAGCTCTTTCTCAGCAGTCCTTTGGCCACTGGAGGAGGAGGAATGCTTTTCAAAGGAGGGGAAACTTGAGGTCCAGATTGCTTCGGTGTTGTGGGCAGCATTGCTTGTGTTTTTGGCTAAGTAAAGACTGGAAAGGGAACTTGATAACTGTCTTCAAATATGTAGAGGGCTGCTCCAGAGCAGAAGGGAACAATCTGTTCTCCGTACGCACAGTGAATAACACAAGAAGCAGTGGGCTTAAATTGCAGCAAGGAATAATCAGCATTGCCATTGGGGAACTGTTTCTCAAACAGGAAAGACTTATGAAGGTCATAACTCTCATGGAAGTGGGTTGAGAGCTGGCCTGTGACACATGTCTGTGGGGACAGCTGGAGCTTGCCCCACTAGGGCTGCTGACCCAGTCGTGGTGCCATGAGTGGGGCAGAATGAAGGGAAGGGACAGCAAAAATCATGCTTGCGGAAGTAAATGTGATGGTCACACAAGACCAGACAGAGTGGGAAGAGCGTGACACTTGTTACATTTATGAAAAAAAAAAAAAAAAGAATGGTAGCACTGACACTTTCTCCTCCTGATCCCTAACCACCTCTCATTGCTCCCCGGCTTCCCCGTTGCACTGGGTGAGCAGTGAACCCCAAGGGAGCAGCTGGAAAAAGGCTTTGATAAAGCACTGAGGTGTTAGGCCTTTTTATACCAAAGCTTGTTACTTGGTGTAAGGCACTTTACATGCAGACCTGAAACGTGGCTGGAGCCATGAAAGAAAGGGTGAAAGGAAATAGGAGGACAAGTCAGGAAGGGAAAGGCTGGGAAAAAAACTAAAATTAGTTCCTCACTATATAATAGTATAATGGGAGCCCTGTCTGCATTATAATATCTTGTTAATAATTTAATTTATTCTTTTGTTTGATAGGTGCCCTCTGTAGTGTTTTCTTCCATGTTCTCCGTAGAGTAGACTGAGGGAAGTCCCTGGTAGCTGAGGATGCCAGAGTGCTCTGCTGTCACCTCTGCACCTTCGTTTTGGGTCCCTGAAGTGCTGGGACACCCTTGCATTGATGCCTTGGTGACACCGATCTTTCTGGGAGACCAGAGCTCACAAGAAGTCTATGCTGCTAAAGGTATTTTCTCCAATATTCATGGCCATTTTTTTCTTTTCCTTTCCAATGACATTAAGTCCCATGAGCAATCATGGGCACAAAGAAAAATCTATGGTTCTTTGGAGAACTAAAAGGTGATATAACCTTTAATTCTTCCTAGGAATTAAAAAGATAAGATTCTCATTACTCTAGATTACAAGACGAGGGGTTGATTTTAGAAAGATCTGAGCCTCAAGTTCTGATGATATCCAGAGGAAAGTCTGGCACTCTGTGTCCTCAAAGTAAAGCTTTTTATTTAACAGAACACTTTCTGCAATCGTAGGAAGGTTGGCTGTTATAGTTTGACCATGCCTTGGTTTGTGCCTGTGCCCCTTTCCACCTGCTCGAGATCTAGCCCACGCTGCTCAACCCTTTCCTAAAATAAACAGCTCCAAATGTAAGGACTCAGAGCCTACTGTAATACACCCCTGTCCGTAGGGGTGAGCAACAGCCTTGTGAATGCTTGTCTGATGGAAAAAACAACAAAGCAGATTTCAGTCGTGTTGCAAACAGCCGTCCTGTGTTTGCAAACAGCAGCTTTGACCACAGCAATCTATGCAGAGCATATGGATATGCATAGCACGGGGAGGGCATGTCACTGGAGAAAGTCCAGCCCATAGCTCCGGCTACGGTTTCCAGAAAGTATCAGCCTTCTTTTTATGAATTGGCAGCCGCTCATTCCCATTAAGCCATTAGTCATTAGTCGCAGAGGGCCGGGCACTTCTGAGCTCATCGATAGGCAGCTGGGCCGGGCTGTCCCTGTGAAGACCTCGCGCACATGAATCAAAATAGTTGGCTGATGTCATGTCACGGTGTGAGTGTGCCCGGACCACCTGGTGCCAGGAATTGTCTGTATAGGGGTGGTTTCCTTTTACAGCCTTTTTAAAGAGTCATCATGCCAAGCTGCACATGACAATTCCCTTCAAGAGGGCTCGTGGCACCTTTGCGCAGTTAGTGTTTTCTAAACGGGGGAGCTTAGCAGGCGCTCGCTGGTCCTTTCCGCATGAGCTGATCCGCTGGGAAATGTTGTTTCACTCCCTGAGGCTTCTGACGGCCACCAGCTGCAGGCTGGGCAGACTTTGAGCCTCTCCTGGTATCCGCAGCCACTCGCAGGCAGCTCCTGTGCGCTGGGATTAAGGCTGGAAGCACTTCGCCTGCAGGTTTTGCCATCCTGCTAGGGAGCCTCTCTCCACCAAGACTACAACCAAGCACCTTGGGGCTGCATTTTTGGCAAGCTGACCTTTTTTTTTTGTAACCACAATCTTCCTGGAGTTTTATTTTCCTGCACGTGGGCACTGGGTACAGGTGACACCTTTCCCTGCCCCTCGTGCTGCCTTGGGATCGGAGCTGTGAATTTTTTCTTCGATACCGGGCATGACCGACAGCTGCTGCTGCGTGGGTGCATGTTGCAGCTCATGAAGCGTTTTGGGAGTTTTAGAGGGAGCAAGAAGAGAAAGGAGCAGTGCAAAACCTTGGAGAGGCGCCGGTCCGATCCCCGTGGCCTCTTAGGTAGGGACCTGCGACGCGACCCGACCAGAAGGCAGGGATGCCGGTCTTTGGGAGAGGGCAGCGTGGGGTATCGGGTAATCAAGCAACAATTTCGTGCTTCCTAATTCCACTGACTGAACTGTGCAGTTGTTGCATGGGGATTAGTTATATGCTACTTTGCACCAGGGGTGAACATCTGAGCTGACACCTGTAACACACAGAAATAGGAAAGGAGTGAGCCTTAGAGTAAACTCCATGAAATCCATTCAAAAGGGACTGTTGACTATATTTCAGACTAATGTTATTTTCGTTGCAAAAGAGTAACTAAATTTAAATTAGGGCTAACATTGTATATTTTAAAGATGAATTTTATGTAGAAAAAATTGCATATCAGTCTGATAAGTAATTCATTTAAAAACCCATCTTTCTGTTCCTGCAGGTTGTGGTATAGTTGTGTCTGAGGTGCACTTAGGGACCTTCCTCTGTTAATCAAAAACTTTTCCTGGTCACTGGGTGAAACTACAGGCTGAGTTGTGTGTGTGGTTGCCCAAAGACCATGATTTCTGCTGAGAGATTGTGTCCTGTGACCATGGGATTTAAAAATGATGTTACAGTGAGTCAGCCAGATCACGCAGAGGTTAGAGAGGCTGACAATGGGTCTGCAAGACTTTTTTAATGTGGTTTATTGGTCAAGAGTCACTGTATTAAATCCAGCAGGGTGAGGAAAGTATGAGTTGTGTTGGACCATATGGAGGGTGCAGAGAGGTGCACACAGATGTGGTGATGAAGAGTTGCTACTGATGGATGAGTGACTGCCCATCCAGAGAGCTTGTTTTTCTATTATTTAGTGTTTTGTAATTTATTTAGTGGCCGATGGAGATGTTTTTAAAATGTCTTCCTAGAAAATGCTTTTCTTTTTCTTACCATTTTGTACAATTAAGTGTTTTTTAAATCTAAGGTACTGAGGCATGTTCTGCATTGCACTAAAACTGTCTGAGGCTTTCCGCTGGAGAGCAAGTAAGGCCAAGTTGCTGTGAGTGAGATATGACCCTTGGAGTGTCACAGTGTTGGTGAGATGCACAAAGACACATAACAGCCTCTATGCAAGAAGAGGGAAAGGTCTGGATTACAGATTGCCCAGATCCACAAAAACATTCCCAAACTTTTGATGAAAACTCCTAAATTCTCACCTGGGCAGTAGTATGTGTATTATTTGTTGATTGAGTGATTAATGGCATTTTAAGCCACAAGCTGACCCTCTTCTTTTGGTTTCATCAATCAGATGGGAATCCCAGCATCTGCAAAAGGAATCGCTGCAGGTAGCAACAGCTGTGGTTTCAAGTCTGCTTCCTCAGAGTCTAGCTCTAAACCTTATCATTCTCCATGGATAAAATAATTCATTCTGCCCCAGGAGTTCTGGCTGTGTAAACCTGTAACGTTTGTGGCAGTTAGAAGCAAACAGGTTGAAAGTGTAATGCCAAAAATGCCAGACTGTGTTTGGGTTCCTCATTGCATGTTTTATAATCCAGCAGCTAACAGGCATCCTGACTAGCTCCCATAAGTAGTTTTCCACATTAATCCAGAGTGTAGCCCACCCTCATGGTATGCTGGCAGCTTTATTTGCTCTACACTATTTTCATCTGCTGTTTTTGTAAAGTATGGCTAGGTCATCTCCCTGCATCCATGGTCATCATGAATGGAGGGCCACCAAGCCACAAGAGTGGGAAAAAACAAGAACAATCAGACATGTCTGTGTTCCTGCCTACCCCGGATCCATTGCTGCTGGAATTGCCTCTGCCAGCCCCATGGAGCCTGGATTCCTTTTGGGAAACAGGTTAACACTTGCAAATGCTTTTTTTTTTTTTTTTTTTTTTTTTTTTTAAAGAGCCTTAAATATTTGAAGGGAAATGTCACAACAAAAGCTTTGCATTATTTACTAGGTTTAGAGTGTACCTTGTTGCTATTATGCTTTGCTAAACACTTTCTGAGCAGTCTCAGAGGGACAAAAAGCACTGTGAAGGTCTTATGATCAGCATTATCTGCTTGTCAGAGCATCTGCAACAGGCAGATGTGGGGTTCATCAGGTGCTGTCATGCACGGGTGCCTTCCTCTTAGCTGCCAGCTCTCAACATGGATGAGAAGTGCATGGTGGCGAACCAGCTTGCACTTTCCCAGCCTGATGGTGCAGGTGTGACCTCAGGGAGCACTTTGGGCTGCTGGAGTTGATGCCAGGCTTGTGTCTGCTGCTGAATGGGCTCCCATCCTTTCTAGAAAAGGGGTGGAAATGGTACAAAGAGGAAAAAGTCCCCTGATGCCCTAGAAAGGGATGCTCTGACACCTGGACTAACTGAATCTGGGATTTCTGATTTTACTTGACAGAGAGAACATAGAGGGGTAAAGGAAAAATGTGTGAGGGAATACCCAGTGTGATGGAGAACAGGGAGAGCAGTGGGATGAAAGTAGAGCTCCCTGAGCTTTGCTATTGGAGAGGAGCAGCAAGTGGGGAGACCTCATTATCCCATCCCCACTCCACTGAACAGCAGGGAAAGATTATGATTTTGGCAACGCTGAGGATGGGGATCACCCTAAATTTATGTGACCTCTGGATCCCCTGTCAGTTTCCTTCTCCCCACTGCAATCACTGTTGTCTGGGCAGAAGAGCCAACAGCTCCTGCTTCAGTGTGGTTTGTTGTAATGGATAGGCACTTGGCATTTCTGATGGGGAAAACTTTCTGGCCCCAGTGAGGCTAATTGCTCTGCCCTTTAAAGGACACCACCCATTCTGTGAAGGATTGAATAACACATGCAAAAGGTGTGGTATTAAAAGGGTTTCTTACCTGCTGGAGTCGCAAGCACCCAGCGCAGAAACATCTCTGATGCACAGTCAGCAGCAGTGAGCCCTGTAACTGCCACCTGCCCTGGAGTTTTGCCTCAAACTGCTCCATTTGGAGACTTCTGGCCTCACTGAGATGCCCAGGAGCTGCTCAGCCTGCTCCTTGCTTCTCTCTGGATGGGTCTTAGTGGAGTTGAATCAGCACCCCAAGACTCCTTCCCTACAGCCTCATTGGCCTGGTATCATTTAAGTCCAAATTAGGGTTAAATTAGGATTTTCTCTGCTGAAATCAGACTCACCCTGTACACACAAGTGCAAACATGCTTCAGCACCCCCATTACATGAATCTGTCTGTTTTAGTGTGAAGGGCATGGGCACATCCCTGAGTCACCAGGAGATGCCATGTTTTAGGACAGCTTTAGCAGCTCTGGGACTCAGCCTGTGTGGAAATTCCTTCCCTTCTTGGTCAGAAATCATAGAATTGCCTAGGTTGGAAAGATCTGCAAGATCATCAAGTCCAACCATCAACCTGACCTACTGAGTCCCAACACCAAACCACATCCTTTAGTGCCATGTCCATATCTCTTAACACCTCCAGGGATGGGGACTCCACCACCTCCCTAGGCAGCCCATTCCAGGGCCTAACCACACTTTCCATCAAGAAATTATTCCTAATGTGGAATCTAAACCTCCCCTGTTGTGATTTGAGGCCTGGTGTGACTTGAGGCCTGGTGCGACATGAGGCCTGGTGAGACATGAGGTCTAGTGCAACGTGAGGCCTGGTGTGACTTGAAGCTTCGTGCCATTTTGAGCCCACACTGTGCCACCTGGAGTTAATGTGACCGATGGTGGGGTCTGCTCACAGAAGGGTCCACATCCTCACAGCACTTCCAAGTACAAATGGAAACCTAAGGGATGCTTCTGCCAGGCTCACAGCACCATTTATTGGAACAAGCCAGGGTACAGATCATTGTGCTGAGAGCAGGGACAGAAAACATGAAAATACTTCGGGAGGAATAAATGAGAGCAAAGGGGCCGCTGCCCACCCAGCAGCTGTTGTAAAAGCACTGAAAAAAAAATGTTGCTCCATAAAGGTAGCTAAAGCTGTCAGTAGCAGAGATCGGGCAAGAAAAACTGAGACCACTTTGCTTTGTTAATGGTTTTCTCTACTGGTTTTCATGCTCTGTTGAGCTGGCAGTGATTTTAGAAAATGTGTAGCACTGGCTGATCAGTACTGATTAATCCTGTACTGCAGAGAGCTCTGGAATCTGTGAAATTGCAGTGGTTGGTTTTCAGGAAGTAGAAAAGCAGTGACGAGCATGGTGAAATGTCTGAGACCTTTTTTTTTTTTTTTTTTTTTTTTTTTTTTTTAACCATTTTCTGCCTTCATATAATACCTGTTCGGCTGCTTTCTATAAACACTCTGCTTTGAAACGTTCTTAATATGGGGAAAAGGACTGTTCTGGTGAAGCAATAAAATCAGCAAGGTATTTTCAATCAGGTATTGGTAAATTAGGACAGTAATAAAGCCAGAAAATCTCTTCTGTTTTGGTGGAAACTGAATTGGAGGAGCAGCGAACTGTGCGGTGCTCCAGCTGGCATGGAGCTGGGCAGCATCCTTCCTCTTAAAGGAGATGCAGACTCATTGTCCTCACAATGAGTTGTCTGAGAATGCAACTTCTCCAAGTAATTCAGTTTCAAAAATGAAGTTATTTTTCTTTGAAGGGAAGGTTATAGACCTGAAAATACAGCAAGCTCCCATGAGGCACCAGTTTACAGATAGTTCTTGCAAATGAGTCTGTCCACCGACACTTCTTCCCTGTCCTACAATGATGGGTCCTGCTCCAGGCAGCTCTGTGTTGCTAGTTTGGTCCAAAATACTTACATTCCCATAAATGTGAGAATTGCTCAGCATTGACATGCTGCTGTCACCAGTGTGTCCATAGGTGAGAGGAGCAGGGTTGGCCTCCCTTTGGGCAGGCTGTTTTAGATAACATGCATCTTTGTGGCAAAGAGATCTCTTGTTTTGGGAGTCCACGTGGCTATGGTCCTCGTTGGTGCAGGGGTTTGTCCCCCAGACACAGATGCAGCAGCAGCATAGATACTTCCCTTTTTTACTGTCTTAATTATACTTTAAATCTGCTATTCAAATGGCATCATTTGAAACATCAGGATGATTTTTTTTTTTCCTGAAGGATAGACATGAAAAGCAAATGCTGATATTAAATCTAGGTAGAGCTGTGAAATACAAACATGAGAGGAAAGGTGATTTGCTGAGGTGGAAAAGGAGAAACTGAGACGGAAAACTGATAGTGACTGTGAGTTGAAGCAGATGCAGACATAACCTGTTTCTGAAAGCAAACAATATTTATGTGTATATAGGACTGGAAAGTTATCTCAGTTACCTTGTAATATAATAATTTATCTGATCTATTTTTCATGTGAAAAGAAAATAACACAGATAAGACTTGCCTATATGACATCTCACCTTAATGAATGCATCCTGGATTGATTTCATGCCGAACACTGGAGGATCACAATTTACATCCCCAAAATCACTGCAATTACTGATTTCCACATGTGACCAAAATTGCACTCTCACCCCTACTGGCCCAGCTGGGAGTACTATAGTGCTCTTCTTTTGTCTCCTCTGTATTTTATTTGTATTATTCAAGGGCTCTGACTTTCTGAAGAATAACTGTGTGAGAAGCTGTTATCTGAGGCTGACTTCGATTTGATTATGTTGTGCACAGCTAGACCACAATTTATTTATATTTCTTTGCATCTATGCTACAAGTGCTGTTGTCAGGCTTTAAAAGCAAATTTCAAGCACAGATCTGTTCTCACAGCCTGAATTTCCACTCGACAGTAGCATTTAGGTAGGGGGGTGCTTCTGTTTAATTAGAAATCAATGTTTTGGACTATTGACTCCTTGCTCAAAGTTTCAGTGAATTGCCCAAGAGTGCAATTTAAAAGATGATGTTAAGGCAATTTGTTTGTCAGGTTTATTGGATCAGCAGATCCCAGGAATTACTAGGATTCAGCTGTTTTCTACTTTCACCTTTATTCTTGTCCAACCTAAAAATGCAGTTCAAGGACTCAGGAGTGCTCTGAGCAGGGTGATTCAACGCCTCAAAATTGTCTGAGCCGTTTTTTTGTCATTACGGACTCATGCTGAAAGGTGAAGGCTTAGGTCTTGAGAGTGAAGCGCTGCTCTGGGAGCTGTCATTGTGCGGCTGGCAGGCTTGGCGTGGAGGCTTGAATTCACCGTGCTGGAAAGGTCACGCAGCCCCGCTTGGTTTAAGGACACAGCCCAGCACACTTGCATGGAGCAGCTCCCATCTTAGCCTGTCCTTTTTCTGCTCCTCCTATGATAAAGTTAGGGCAAACTAGCTCGAGGAGAGATGATAGGATTAGCTGATACTAATTAAGAACATCCTGTTGTTTCTTTGGAGTTTTTTCCAGGCATCGGCAAACAGCTGCTTCCCCAGGCTGTGTTCTCAGCGGGGTAACAAGGGGCCTTTTGAAGCTCTCGGAGCTACAGTAACCGGATTGTTTAACAGATCCTGCCCATCTGCCCCCTGGCTTTATTTTAGACCATACAAGAACTACACGAGTGTATAGAGGACTCCCAGGACAAGTCCTGCCTTGCCTGGCAGTGCTGCTGGGGAGGAGCAGATGAAATGTGATGTCTTCACTGCTTTCTGCTGGTGTCACGCAGTCATGGCTCAGTGGGAGGAAGGTGTAGCAAATACTTTAGGCTTCAGCTTTGTGGGAGTGCTTGGGAGATGCCCACATCTCCTGCATGGGGCATGCCCGCATCTCCTGGGGTCCTGGGTTAGCGTAGTAGCCTTTGAGCCTCCTGTGTGTTGGATAGACACTGGTGGGAACAACAGTTCTGTTTTTTCCAGATCTGCAGACCTCAGAGACATCTGTCCTCTGACATCCACTCAGTGTAATGGGGCACATTTCAGAGGAGGGTACATTGTGTGGCATTTCCTTCAGAGAACAACAGTGGAGATGTCTGCACAGGCTGCTGAGAAGCTAAGAGGCATCCACAATTAATAAAAGAAGAATTAGTCTACAGGAGCAGAGCCTATAGGATTTCTGTGACATGACATAGTTCAGTTCCATTTCAGTGCTTTTATATAATTTTGTTTACACAAAATTAAAACACTTTTCAAAATGATTGCATACCCTATTAGAGATAATAAACAAGAATAGGGAAAGAAACCAATTTAAGAAACACAGATAAGGGAGAAATGAGGTGGAAACAACCAGAGAAATGAGGCAGACAAAGCCTTTTGCAGAGGAAAGGTTCTTCTGCAATAGTGGCATCAAAATTCAGATGTTCAGAGGCGAGGATTGTGCCAGGCTCCTTGATAGGAGGACTGATATGAAAGGGTGAGGAACTGGAAAAGTGTTGACCTTTCCCAAGGGAAATAGCTGCATTTAGGTGTGGCCAGCACCCAGGGATCAGGATGGGGACTGATACTGTTCGTGGACAACCTGAATGATGAGGCATGGTGTACCATCAGCCAATATGTGGAATATGTGACATTGCTGGTAGTCAATACCCTGTGCAAGAGAGCTTCAGTCCTGGGATCATAGGAAATTTGGGGACTGGGCTGAGAAAAAGCCCATGAACAAGAAGAAGCTCCAAGTCCTCACCTCCTGTGGTGAGATGAGCCCATGCAGAAGTACATGCTGGGCACTGGTGACTGACTCCCAGAGGGAAGGACTCCGTTGTGGTAGATATCGTGTGGAAAATGATCTCCAAATGTACTGTTCACAAGTAGTGCAAAGCACATACAGGGCATACAAGGAGGAACAGAATAATCCAGTCAATAGAAGTTTTCCCCCCGCTACATGGCTTTGATTGGGCCTCAGCTGGAATCGTGTGTCCAGTTTCTGGTCCCCTAGTCCCAGAAATGCTGAGAAACAGGAAAGGATTTATGAGGAGGACTGCCAAGGTGTTCTGGGACCTAGGACATGTAACCTATGAGGACAAGTTGAAGACACTGGGCATTTTTTTGTCCATCAGAGAGAAGATTACAGGGCAATCTAATACTGGCCTGCAACTGCTGAAGGAGGAGTTTAAAAGGTGATAGAGCCAAGCTCTTCTTAGTAGGAGCAGATGGTTAAAGGAGTTCAAGAGTCAGGCTGGATGTTAGCAAGAACTCCCTCAAGAGGGTGGTGCAGCACCAGCAGAGTAACTGTGGGCTCTCCTCCACCGTTGGAAGTTTTCAAGATTCAGATAGACAAAGCCATGGGAGACTTGGTCTTGGTTGACGACAGGCCTGTTTTAAGGGGGAGATTGGAATAGAGGCCTCCAGAGGTCCTTCCCAACTAACATTCAGGTTGGAAATGAGGAGACATTTCTTCTCAGAAAGAGCAGTCAGGCATTGGGACAGGTTGCCCAAGGAGGTGGTGGCATCACCATCCCTGAGGGTGTTCAAGGAAACTTAGGGACATGGTTTAGTGGGTGACATTGGTGGTAGGGTGATGGTTGGACCAGATGATCTTGGAGGGCTTTTCCAACCTAAATGATTCAATATGGCTCTATGGGTTCTGTGATTTGGTGAAGTTGCTCAGCTGCTTGGTTCTGAGGTAGCAAATATCCTGACTGTGCATCTGTTCCCCCTCCAGTTCTCAGTGTCAGCATACAATTGCTCTCATTTTCATAAATTTTCAAGAACAGATTGAATCCTTGGGTAGAGGCAGCTTGGGACACTTGTACAGCAGAATTGTACCAGCAGACCAGCAGAAGAAGACCACTGTGAAGCCCAAGACTTAGCTACACCAAGTAATTTCTTAGGCCAACAAAGGTAGGCAAGATCTGTGTTCCATACAAAAAGCACCAAGTGTTAAAGGCTGCTTTCTGGCCAGTTTGTATAAATTAAGCATGGCCTGGAGAGTCCAGGACTGTTAACTCAGCCCCGAGCTGAGCATTGCCTGGGCACCCCAAGCCACTGCCCCCCTCTGGGTGGCACCCATCCTTTGCCAGCCCGAGGATCCGCAGCAGGGCTTGGTTTGTATCAGCAATCTGTCACTATAGCAACTCCTCACTTAACCACCCTAAAAATAGATCACCTTGATCTCGGGGAAAGAAAACCCGAGGAAATCAAAAGGGGCAGTAGCAGAAGCTATGCAGTCAACTATTGACTGAAGGATAGACATCTGAAACCTCTAATAAATAATCTATCATCTAAAACAAATATTTGTGCCGAGTCCATTCAGTGCTAACACTCCACAGTGTCAGTGGGTTTGAAGCGTTAGCAAAGGGCACACCTTGCTTTTTGTCAGAAGGCAGGGTTCGCAGTTGGCACCGGGCACACAGGGCTGCCAAAAACCGTGTGGGATGCTGCTCAGGTTGCTCAGACGTATGAAGGATCTCATCTTCCAAGCAAGCAGATCTGCAGCTCTGGCACACCTGTTAGCCTCACATGCTTGATGTAATGAGGTTATCGAAGCCCCTGCTCAGTTGTGAACTTGTTAGCAGTGTCTGCAGAAGTCTGTGAGGGACCCAGACCTGGAAAACACTGAGTGCTGCTGGCGAAGCTGCTGCTGCCTCACCTTGAAGTTGATGGGAACTGCTAGTTTTGATACCTGATTGGGACAGAGTCCTCTCTACTACGAGAAGTGTGAATGATACCTGATATTACTTTTCCTGCAAATGTAGCTAGTGCTTAGCTCTGAAGGGGACAGAACAAGTCCTTGTGAAGATAGGGCAGTAGCTGTGAAAGCAAAGAAGCAACAAGATGAAAAGCTTGTTCTGCAGCTGAAAGGTGGCAGAGCTCACTTTGATGGGAGAAGAACTAAATCTGTGTGAAGACAGCTCATGTATACACATGGTGTGTATGACACTCAGAAAAGGGTTAATTAAGCTGTCGGAGAGGGCTGGAATTAGCACTGTGTATTCAGCACAATCAGAGCTTGCTCTTGATAAAAGGGCAGATTGTTTTAATGACCTTTTGGGGCTGACAGTTTGCAGACGTGGCTGATGCTGAAATGTGAAGGTACCTAACTGCCCTGCCCTCTGTATCATGAGCATTATTTTTATCTGATATTATAAATTGTAATTTTTATCTTCAGTTCATCTTCCTAGAACTAAGATAAGCAGGCTCCTGTGGTAGCATGCAGCATCTCAGGAGAAAGCCTGGGCAGAGCAGCAAGAGAGAGAACCAGCCCCCAGTTCCCACCATTCTTCTCAAGCTTAAAGAATATTATTGCAAGGAAAAAAAAAAAAAAAAAAAAAAAAAAAAAAAAAAAGTAGGATTAGTTCTTACATTTTTTGGAGATCTGCTGCTTTTACACCACCTGGAGATCTGACCCATATTCTACACAACTTCACTGGGTGCTCCTTTTAATCAGCTTTGGAGCTATGAAGGAACTGCGCTGCAAAGTCATTAGAAATCCTCAAGCAGGAGGTGCGAAAACAGAAATGCAAATCTTCTGAACACAGTAAATCATTCTTTGAAAAAGTCCAGCCATGCAGAGCCTGTAGCCCTAGCCCAATTTTCACTGCTGTCTGGGGAGAGTGAGCACGTCTGGCTGCTGATACTCAGCTGCTGGTGAGAAGGAGAAGAGAGCAAACAAACCGTGCTCACTGTACACAATCCTTTCAGGTCTTGTGCATCCATAGCTTGCCAAGGCTCCTGTAGACATTTGTTGATGTTGCTGTCAGATTTGGTTTTATTCCTTTCCTTCCTAAAAGGATACCAGAGTTTTCCTTCGTATCAGCCAGGTCCTTCTTTAAAACTTTATGGAGATCCTTCCTGGCAGCAGCAATAGGAAAACTGGAGCCTAGAGACTACGTGAAGTCTATTTGAACTTAAAAACTGAAGGGCTGTAAAACAAGGGCTTAGTGTAAATCGTTACAAAATTTCCCCAAAATAAACACTGGAAGCTCCAATACAGAGCACAAAGCAAAGTACCAAGCTTCCTGCAAGAAACCCCAGCAGCACAAACTAAGCTTGAGACGTGGAGACTAATACAGGAAATCTGCCATGCCCAAAACTGATGAAACTAATCCTAACAGAGTAGACTCACGGAGAATGCCCATGTTATGGGAGCGAGCTGCCAGCTGAAATTAAAGCCTGCTACAAAATACATGAGTGAGCAGCACTCCTTAAAATTTAATTGCAAAGCTGTCTGGGAGCTCACGAGGTGCTTCTGCTGCATTGGAGGGAGCTGGTGATGGGTCAGGACCCTGAATGCTGCTTGCTCCTGGCTGAAAGATGAGCCCCATGAGGCTGCACACATGGAGGGAGAGGGCAACCTGAACTAGAAAAGAAAGGGATGGAAGCAGTCAGGGTTTTTTCTTCCATTTGGGGATGGGGAATAGCCAGAAGTCTCCTTGCAGCTGAAGAGCTGGCGTGTGGCTTTATGGCGCTGTCTCAGACCTGGCTAACCACATGGTTGTGACCACGGCTCTGCTGCAGTCCTCTGCTGCAGGACCATACTTTAACTCCACTAGTAGCTGATGTATAGGGAACTATCAGCCTCCCGGCTGTAAGGAAGCTCCTAATTTTCCTTGCTTCCAAGGCAAGTTTTGAAGCCGTGCTGACATGGCTAATCCGTGCATCTGGGTGTTGTGCTGAAAGGTGACTTGGATTCGTCCTTGCTGCACCACAGGCAGTGCAATTCCAGCCTGTATTTTCCTCCCCACCTTCTTTCCTGATAGGAGTCAGGCATCCACCAGGTTTGGTCCTGTCTCTGGTGTTGCAATCCCTTGTAACCATAAACAGGCCACGTAGGCTTGGACTTGACTCTTCATGCTTCTGAAAACAGCAGCCCAAGTCCCCCTGCCCCAGATTCCAAAATTAACACAAAAAGGAGGATTTTTTAACAGCTGTTAAATACTCAGCGCCAGTTGGTGCTTCTGAAAACAAAATCTAATGCCTGACGTCTTTTAAAGTCTTGTTTTAAGGCTTTGTCACAGACCCTTGACTATTTGGACTGGAGCACCAGCACAGGCTGACCCACAGCTGCCTCACAGACAGGTCTGGTTAATAACACAGGTAACTCTTTGTCACTCTGTCATTCGCTCAGGTGTAGATCTAGGAGTGTCTTTGAAAGGTAGATTCCCTTAGTATCATCCTACAAATGGTGGAGTTTAGGCTATAGAAAATAATATGATATTTGTAGTGCAGATGGGACAGGAATAAAGACACCTTCTTCTTAGGTATGAGACTATGTCATTGTTTTTACTGCTTTGAGACACATTTTGAGACAAATGCAAGAATAAATTTACCGGGTCAGGCCAAACATCCTTCCAGATCAGCCTCTTTTCATAACACAGGCATAGGGGGGATTATGAGAGCAGGACAAGAATGTAAGGGGGTTTCCCTTTACACTTACCCAGCCTCCAGAACTTCGTAGCTTACTTTCTGAGGTAAAAGTGGTGTTTTGGAGCCCTTGATGATTTTTTCTTCCATGATCTTATCCAATTGCTTTTCAAAACCTAGCTTTTAGCATCTGCAGTGTTCTGCCATTTAAGAATGTGGTATGTCAGAAATATTCCCTTGCATTTGTTTTGAGCTTTGCTACTTTCATCTGATGCTTCCATCTCTGTTTGTCGTCTTCATCTCACTCCTCATTTCACAGCTTCTATCCTATCATTTCCCTTCACTCATTTTTCCTAGTCTGAAATGTTAGTCCATACCTTTGATCAACCCTATCAGCCTTTTCT
Source organism: Heteronetta atricapilla (assembly GCA_011075105.1). NCBI lineage: Eukaryota > Metazoa > Chordata > Aves > Anseriformes > Anatidae > Heteronetta > Heteronetta atricapilla. The sequence goes on along the minus strand of CM021732.1, from coordinate 6,905,779 downwards.
ACATCTTTTCTAGCTTTGTGGAGTCCTCTTCAAGGCTGATCCAGTAGAAACCCCTGGTCACCTATTGCAGCGCATAGCCTGGACCCAGTCTGCACCTCTGTATTACGAAGGTGCCTTTGGGCACAGCCAGTAAGTGGCAGGACACTTTTGAGTGTTTTAGTGACACAGTTAGACAGGACAAGGTCACCACTGATGCCAGCCTGGGGGCTGACCAGTAGAGCATGCTCCAGGAGCAGGACACTTTTTGTCACCCATTCACATATGTAGACTGCCCACTCCTGCATGTAACCTCTTGGCCACCCAAGTGGCTCCTTACCTGAAAAAAGGTGTGCTTTGACTTCGTGGTGTAGTTTTCTCCTGTACTGACTACGAGGAACAGGTACACCTGCAAGGTGGGACAAGCACATGGCCACAGAGGCATTTCATGTCCCACTGAGAGGATTAGGATTGCAGCTTTGCGTGAGCTGCAATAAGGATAGTGAATAATAGTTCGCTGTCTAACTGATGGGAGAATAATGAACCTGAAAAATACTATGATGTGGTTTATCTCTCTGGAATATTTAACTCAATAACTGGAAAAAAAATTGCTCAGAAAGGGCAGATATCAAACTATGAATGCAAGTTTGACTGTGCACACAAGTGCCTGTAGTAAAATAAATCTCTGAAAAGTGGCATTGTGTATTTATTATTTCCTTGGCTTGTGTCTAGCTATCTAATCAGCCTTTGCACATGTCAGCAGCACATCCATAATAAGAAAGTGCTGTGAGGCTTGTGTGAACTGGAATTAGAGGTGTGATAATCAGCCAAACCGTCGGAGACAATGTAAAGGCTGCATGGCATTTGCATTCCTCCGTCTGAGGAGAAAACCCTTGTACATGAAAATGAGTGGCTTTTATTTTATTTTTCCTTCCAAAGATGTTCTACCCCTGGGCAAAGGGCTGTCAGAGCAGTGCTTCCTGACAGCGTGGCAGTTTGTTGTGTGGTGCCTCAGTGCCTGCTTAGACCTACTCCAGTACAGCGGTGACAGCTTCACTGCCTTCCCTTGGAGTGTGGGGCGAGGGGCAGACGGGCACGCACATGGGTGTGTGCCATGGAGAAAACTGCTGATGTATAGGTAGGCTCCGTTGTCTACCCATAGACTGCAGCTGGGATTAGAAAACCTGTTTTCCCATCTGTGAAATTCTGATAACATCGATCAGTCCCATCAAGATGTCGTGAGAGTAACCAGTAACAGGAGGAGCCTCACTTTGTGATCCTCACACTGCCGCAAATATCCTAAATTGTTATCGATTCCCTAAGTAAGCAATCTAACTGTCACCCGGTTATTCCTCTGGCCAGCCTCAGGGTTTTCTGTCTAAACCCTCCTTAACTCTTACCTCCCCATATTCTGATTAGCATCACATTGTCAAGGTATCAGAGACTGAAAGCAAAAGGCTGATGATGCATCCGGGAGGTAGGAAGTGCTGAGCAGATAAAAGCGAGGTTAGAAGTGACGAGTAGGAGAAGCTCAATAAGATCTGATCTGGAATTTAATCACAGCCCGGTGTGGCACCCATGCTGCCAGGAGGAGAAGCTGGAGCCCCTGCTTTGGTCCTGCTCAGCCCCAACCCATGCCCTGGGCCCCTTCATGAACTGGACAGAAAATGAGGCAAAAACAGGAGAGAATGGAAATGTGGAGCTTGCTGTCTGTAAAGGTTTTTATAATGAGAGCTGTCCTGACACACAGCTGAGGCAGGACATAGCATAGCAATACTATTCCTCAACGTAGATAATTGTAAGCAGTTCCTGGAGCACAATTATCCATATCTCTGAAATGATATTCCTCAATAGGTTAAGAGAGCTGCTAATCAGCCACACCGAGCTGGCGGAAGGTTTGCTCGTTTTATGGTTCACATAACCGAGAGATAGCTGAAGTGCCCACTCACCTGCTCCCCCAGACCAAGCTTATGCCTGACTTGAACCGTCCTGAGCGCTGTGCTCACGTGGCAGGTGTCAGAGGTCATCCGGGCTCAGCTGGCATCTGGAAGAAACAGAAATAGGGGAGCAAAACCGCTTGCAGGGTAAGAGACAGACTGAAGAGCACGTAGTTAAGAGCTGAGGACAGAGCGTTCGCTGATAGACTGGAGACGGGAACTCACATGGAAATCTTGGATTTCTTCCATTATTTAGCAGTAAAAGAAACATTTCAGGACAAGAAGACACAGGGGAAGATGATTATGTTCTTTGCAATCATGTTCTTTATTACAGACGCTGAGGAGATGCCTTTGTGTTAAACAGAAAGCTGAGGAGACAAACTCACAGAGACAGTGACAGGTCCCAGCTCTGACATTCTGAGGGACTTGAGTATGAAATAGCTGAATTGTGTTAAAATGTATTATTTTGCAGGGCAGTGATGTGATGATTTGCTGCTCCCCTCCTTGCCCTCAGTTTTCCAGACCTTGTTTGAACCTGCTGGGAAGACTTGACAAAAGAAACCCGGCTGCTGCGATTTTAAAAGCCGCTAGGAGAGGCTGTGCAGGACAATTAGCTGTTACAGGAAGAGGGATTAATGTAGCAGATGAAAATCGGCGTTGTCTTTAGTGCTCTGCTAGCTTGCATTTCACCCCGGCTGACTCCTACTCACACGCAGGAGTTTCTGACTCCGATTAGAGATGCTTTGGAGCTGCGCTGCTCTGCTGGCAGCAGGTTGCTGTTGATGCTGAGGCTGTGGCAGGAGGTTGCAGCTCAGCCCCACGGCTGCTGCAGCTGAGGTCAGGAGCTTCTGAGCTTTTTTTTTTTTTTTCTGTTCACTCACAGGGAAAAATATAATATAGGAAATTCTGGCCAAGGAAGACAGCCTCTGCCAGCAAGGGCAAGGAGCACAAAATAGTCCTTTTTCCACATTTTTCCATAGGGTGGGAGGGTGGCAAGGGGACGTCCTGGGGGACTATCACAGGACTGGTATCTGTAAAAGCTCTGGTTGAAGAAGACTCTTTGGACGAGCCTCTGTCATTCTTAGTGTTGCTTGTTCAGAACATTTTTTGCCTAAATATTTCAGTATGGAGATTTTAGTGTAGCAGTTCTAAGGAGTCTTTATGATCCATTTTCTATATCTGCCATAAGGTACCATGGCCTGCTTAAAGAGGGAAAGCGATAGCATGTTCAGTATTTATTTCGAAGAAAATAAAAGCTCTTTGTAAAGAGTCTATATAAAAAATCACTCTTTTTAAAGAAGATGGTGAGCCTGAGCCACACAGAGATGAAGGAATTTGGCCAAGGTGGGATCAAAATCAGAACTGAAACTGCATTTCCTTGCAGAAGGGTCACCCTAAGAGCTGGTATTTCAAATTGCACTTCTCCGCTCAGGTGAAGGGGGTTATATTTGCTGGCTGGCTCATGCTGGACAGTGTAATTTGTGTGGGGAAAATGCTCCTGCTTGCAGTGGCATTGTTGATCTACTTCTTGTTGTGTGTGCTTGCATCGTGGGGCTCACCTGCCCTTCTTATTGCTTGAGAAGACAGCACCCACTTCATGTGGCCACCTGCATTTGGAGAGGGTTTTCCATATTTTTCCAGTTTAAATAGTTTTGCGACAGATAGAGGGACAAATACTGACTTTATTTTGAATGGGGGTTTAGTTAATAGGGGTGGTATTTTGGTAATAAGATTTTTTTTTTCTAATTTACTACTTCCTTCATAATTATTTTATTTTATAAACAATCATTTTGGCTTTGTTGTTAGTGGAAATGAAATGACACTGTTTCAAATAATGACTTCCACTGCATTAAACAAGGAATATCTTCACTGGTTCATTTATTTCATTCCGATTAGTTTTATCTCCCCACAACACTCTACAGGCTGAGCTTTGCAAAGCACCACACGCTGTGACCCACTTGGTCCTATTAACCACAGTGAGCTTGTGCTCAGCACCTTGAAAGAGTACAGGAACATATGTGGGGGAGTTAAATCTGGCTGTCCTACAGCTCCAGCAATTTCACTGGGGGTATCCACAGTTGAATTTAGACGAAGCTTTTCGTTTCTGTGCAAATGGTTTCAGCAAACATTGAACGCGTTAGGAATTTGTGCAAGCCCAAGGCTGTTGGTGTCTGCCTGGGCATATTCATAAAGCAGTGACCTGTCATGGGCACACCTGGGGTGTGCGTGTATGCATCTTGTGCAGAGGAATAGCTGCTCACATCGGTACTTCTCATCATGGATCAACAGCTAGGAGAATGAAGAGTGTTTCTGCCCATGCTGCTAACTGTTAGAAGGTAGAGGCAAAGCCACGGGAAGCATGAAATATACAGTGGGACAGACCTGTGTGTTCACAGTTCATGCGCAAACCATTTTGCATGTGGAGAGGCTCCATTGCATAAATGAAAATGTGTTATGGATTTGGACCCAGTGGATTTGCATTCGGGTCCCTCATTGTTGGGCTCTTTTCCTCTGAATGTCTCTTGAGACTTCGTTGTGGAAAGTGGAGGAGAGAGATTTCATTATTTGGAAAAGATTGAATCATCTGGGTGTCCTAGGTGCTCACCCAAACACTTTGCTGTGTGTCGTGCTATGAGCTGCAAGTCTCTGCTCGAGCCCTTGTTCAAGAGGGCTGGGGTCAGCCAGTGTCCTGTCCTGAGCCCTGACAGCCTGAGCTCCACAGGAGGCCTTGGAGAGTCTGATACCTTCCCAGACAGAAAAACCACAGTCCCACACACAGCCTCTGGAAGGGATATGAAGCCTTTGAGGAGCTGCTGGGGGCACTGAGAGGCTGTGACACTGGTGGTGCTGCTGCTGGTGGTGGTGGCGTCTCAGCAGCCTCCTCCAGCTGCTCGAGGAGGAGGCCGTGAGGAGGACCTGGCAGTCCCCACGTAGGCCAGGCAGGATTTCAGCCAGCTTTCCTTCTTGCTTTTAAAAGCTCATCAGGAGCAGCTAGCTATTAATATTGCATTTGGGTTTCGTTCCTTTGTTTCAGGAAGAGACTTTGAGCACCAGAGTGGAAGAATGGCGCAATTAGGGGCGGCGAGAAAGATAAGGCAGAAAAATAATGAGGCCTCCCTTGAAATGATAAGGAATTGCAAATGAAATGATAAGGAATCGCAAACTCCAGGATGAGCTCACACCCTTTTGTCCTCTTTTGGGTGCTGTCACAAAGACCATCCCCACTCGACCAGCCACTGCTGCTCTATGGCAGAGGCGTTTGTCTAGGAAGGGAAGCTTCAGCGGACAGCCCACCTACCCCTTGTGATGTCCTCTCCAGCCCATCCTTCATAGATGGGAACGCCCATTTTTGAGTATTTCACAATTAAAAGGGCAACTTGGACATCAGACACCAGGATAGCAAAGCTGCTTCTGGTTCTGTGGTGGCTTCAAATCTCTCAGGTTATTTCTGTGGGAGGTTTCCTCACTTTAAAGATCTTTCGGAGTCCACATGAGTAAAGGGGAAACCCAGCAGGTTTATATTTCAGAAAGAGGCAGAGAAGTCTTGCTCGATGCCCAGAATAAGCAAGCGGATAAAGCCAGTTTCTCTGTCCTGGTTTGTGGTTGTGTCTGCAGGGAGAGGGGCGAGCAAGCAGAGAAATTCAGTCAGAATGGGATTTTGGAGGGAACTGTGTCCCTTTGAATATGAGATCGTGTTTGTGTTTGAGAAAACCAAGCACATGTGTGGAATAATCTGTAATTTCACAGCAAGGGCAGACATCGTTAAACACACAGAGAGGAGACCGGCACATTTTAATTCACTTAGGTGGCACACGTGGAGAAAATCTGATGGGTTGTGTTGGTGTGCCTGGCTCTGACGCTGTAATTACACATAGCTGCCTAGCAGCTATACAGAGCAGGTTTTAATTTAGTTAAATCAGGTAACACTGTGGCAGAGAGCCTTCAGACACCTGCCTAAACACCCCAAGGTGCTGGCAGGCTTGGGGACTGCATGGTTGCAGTTTCACGTCTCTTGGCTGCGGTACAGACCTGCTTTTCGTCGCAGTCAGCGTGTTGTTTGCCCAGGGTTTTCCTACACGGGGGTTAAAAAGATGCTCAAGAAAGCACGCTGCTGGGCTTCAGGTGACAAGGCCTTCCGTATCAGATCCAGCTGTTAATGTATGTAACACCTAGAACAAGACAGAGGGGAAATGAAGATTTTAGATTTTGTTCTTTGATCAGAGCTTTTGCTGAGTGATCTTGGAGAGATCAGATAAAAACGTTCACATCCAGGTGCTTGCAGTCAACTTCCTAAAGCCCAGCAGAGATGCCAGAACAGGTTTCAGTGGAACAGGGGATCCTCAGCAACCTGTGAACCCAGGGGCTTAGTGCCTTACTTATGGCACTGAGGCATTTATTGTAATTAACAGAGCTGGGTGGCAGGCCCAGGTTTACTGTTCTTCCCTTAACCTCTCTGTTTACCCAGCTGGCAAACCCCCGGGAAGTCACAGCTCCCTCCTGCACGGGAATTCATCGAGGCTGCTTTTAGTGAGATTCTCGTTTTGCAATAATCTCGCTGCATTCACTGTTACCCTCAATCTTCCCAAATTTAATTTATCTAAACTACTGCCATCTGACGCACATTGACAGAGGAGGATGATTTGAAGATTCGTTCATCTGAGATGAATGTGAATGTTGGTTGATGAAGTGCAAGGAAAAGCAGCTGCTATTCGTTCTCCCGTGTCAGTCTTTGCTGTACCCCCAGTGAGATCTGAATCTTTCGGGGAATGATTCTGGAAACGCAGCATCCTCTGCCCTGCCTATGTCCTTAGCAGGAGGCAGCAGAGCTGGAGCTCTCACATATGTGATTCTACCGATGCAGACACCGAGGAGGGAGAGGCAGGACACACAGCTTGGAGTCCAAAAGTCAAAGGTGCGCTGACATTTCCAGAAAGGTGTTGGTAGCATGAGGAGCAATGCAGTGTGTCACCAAACACAAACACAAGAGGTTTTCTGCCCCAGAAAACAGGTTGTTGAGCCTTTTCTGGGAAGCAGGGGGAAACATATGCCTCCTGGACTGGAAAGAACGGAGCAGAGACTTGAAAGTTTTTTATTATTTTATTAATTTTTTTTTGGTCAGTTTCTGTGTATTTCATTCTAATGATTTAATGGGCTGTGGTACATACCTGGTTAAGTTCCTGCCATCTTATCCACCCATAAAGTCTTTTCTGGTCCTGTCAGCACTCATTAGGTGACATAGAGCTTCTTCCATGTCAGCCTTTCATCTCCAGATACAAGAGGATTTCAGGTGAGGCCTTTGGGCTGTTTTCCTCTCCTGCCTCCTTCGGCACCCACAGAGCCTGACTCTCAAAAGCAGAGAAAGAAAATGGGTCCAGTAATGACGGGAGCCAAGCTCATATGATGCTTGAGCATTGGTGGGAACCTGAACTATGTGATCTATGGATCACAATCGTGTAGGCTTTCAAGCTCCAGTGGTTTTGTTTTACATATAAGATAATGTGATCAGGCTTTCCTGGTATCCTAGAAGTGTTCAAGAAATGGTGGTTTAGGTGGTAACACAGCGCTGCTGAGTTATTGACGTGGTCTCGATGAGCCTAACGAGGCTGAACACATGTGATAGACATACACCAAGGAGGCTGAACACATGTGATAGGCGTACACAAAGGAGGCTGAACACATGTGATAGGCGTACACCGCCTAATGATATGCCCCACTGTGCTTTTTAGTGAGTTACCCTGCATCCGTGTGTTATTAAAGCTGTAGGTAAATGTATTAAAAATTGTATTAAAAACTACATTCAGATTTCTGGGCTTGGCTTTTCAAATACTGTAAATGCTTCCTCATCACGGGGCTTGGAAGTGGTAGAAGTGCACCCAGGAGAGCATACATTGAACTGAGGCTGCACGGAGCCAGGCTGTGGTCATGTATTTATGACAGGGGGAGTCTGCAGTGTCCTCTGCAAGCTCCTGTGCCTTTGGTGGCACCAGAGAAAAGTCTCCAGCATGGCATTTGCCCAGGATTGTCTGGGCAACTTATTTCCCACATAAAATACACTTACTTCCCACATAAAATCTTACAGGAGGTGAATTGACTTCCCTGCTTGCAGAGCATCAGATGGCACTTATGAACGGTCTCTTTCATTTCCAGTGTTCAAAACCAGCACTTACTTCAACCTTTTTTTTCCAGCCTTGTTAAAACCATAGGGTTTGTCTGCCTTGCAGGCTGGGTTTCAGCATTTTGTACAACTAATGTTAAATTCTGGGTGCTGTCTGGAGTATCTGAACGCTTTGGCAGCAGGAGCACGCCAGTTATCTGAGATGCCTGGCAAACACCACCCCGTCTTCAACTGGTCTCACGAGCAGCTTTGCTTGATTTCTTTGACGGGTTGCTTGGCAGCCACTTAGATCGAAGAAGCCATTATCAGTCCCTGTCCAGATCCCGGTAACTTGTAAACCAGGCTTGCCCAGAGGCTATCTGGTGGGACCAAAGCAGAGAATCCCCTCTGCAGGCTGTGGAGCAGCAGCAGAGATGATCGAGGGCCGTAGTGAGCATTTCAGCAGCTGTGGTTGTCGTCTCTTTGTGAGAGCAGCAGTGGCCACTTGGGTCACTTAGCCCACCAGGACGGACCCAATGCAACTGTGAAGATGATGGAAGGAAAAAACAGATGTGCTGAGGCAAAGCTTGGAGGTTTGACAACCTCCTCAGGCCCTCAGCCTTGCTCTGACCCCCACTTCTGCCCCGTCCTTGCTGCTGCAGAGGGCACCGATGTCCCTTGCAGAAAGGACCCTCCTCAAAACTGCATTCAGCCACTTTTATGGAGACCTTTCACCTCCATGTCTGGAGGGTTTGGCTGTGGCGTGACAGCATGTGCGAAGTTCTCAGCATGGAACAATAGATGTAAAATGAGGGGTTTAACCTCAGGGTGCTGCAGCGGGCTCGTGCTAAGTCCAGGTGTCTGCTGGCTACCGAACAGTGCAGGATTTATCCCACTACAGCAAGGCTGCCAAGTCCCATGGCTTGGCCATCGGACCCACGTCAGGTTGTTCTTTGGTGCATTTGGAGGGGGGCCCCTTCATCGTGTCATGCCCGCATTTGAAGTCAGCTTGGTTTTAAAGAGAGGGATTACAACATCCAGCTTAAGTCTCAGGCTGCTGCTGTGTTTTCAGTTAATGAAATGGCTCTGAGACAAGTCTGGGAGCTGTGTGAGCAGGTTTCATCAAACGTAAGGGAATCCTGGAAGGGCATCTCAGGCAGTCTTCTGTGGGTTCTTTAATTTCTTTAATATAACTTACCGGACATTGAAGAGAATGTGGGGTGGTTTTTTATTTTTTTATTTTTTTTGTATGTGTGTGTGTGGTTTTGTTTTGTGTTTTGTTTTTTTGATTTTTTTTTTTTCATTTGTTTGGGGTTTTTGTTGTTTTGTGTTTCCTTTTTCTTGGATGTGTTTTTTTTTTATTAAAGTTCCCAAATTTGCTCTTCTAAGACTCAGTCCTGTTTCACTCACAGGACACCTGAAAGGTGTCCAGCCCAAGTTTTTTTACACGTAATGGTTGCAAATCTGGGCTCTAAGAAGCGAAGTTGTTATGCTTTTTTTCCCTAATTTGCTTGTGAACGTGTGTATGCGTGTACAAATACACACAGGTATGGGCTGCTTGAAGTTGGCTGTCAGTCTGGTAGTTCATCAGATGTCACAGCCAAAGAAAAATACCATCCTTGGCCATACCCTGGGCAACAACTCATATTGCTGTAGAAACCTAATGCGTGTATGGAAAAAAAAAAAATGACAATATTCTGAAGGAGGAAAAAAACCAACCCTGCGCACAGTAGCTTAAATTCTTTTGAATATTAACAAACTGGGGAAAGAAAATGATAAAGTCTGTGCAAATCAGGTCTTAATGCCTTTCTCTGGGAGCCGCTTTGAGGAAGGGACAGCACCAGCAGATGTGCAGAATAGGCTGCTAACCTATTTGGCACCTAGGTTGGGTTCAACACAAGTCTTTCATTGATTGTTATTGGGCATTGACAGGCCTTTGCTAGTGTGTGAGATGAGAGAAAGAATCCATCACAAGCCACCTCCTCTCTCCTGAAGCACAGCCTCACTTAGGAACAGCAATGATTAAACGCGGTCGCCTACTGCCTCTTGTTCTGTCGGTTTTGAAGGCGTGGAGCACATTATTTCAGCACTGCTAGGATGATGTAGGAGTCTACTTTACATTTCCCTAATATTTTTGTATAAAATTCAAGCAGCTTCATATACGTTCACAACATCATATAGCGAGTCATAAAAACCCGCTGTGTAGTAGGAAATGTCGCTAGCATTTACAGAAGGGCCGGAGGAATCATTAGAGGAGCTGGTATCGTCTCTAATTTCCTTAATTTTTATCAGTAATGCCACTATAATAATCAAACATTTAGGGGTATTTGTGATCGGTGATTTTGTGATCGCAACTCATAAATACTTACTGGTTCTATGATCACGTTATACACAATGCAAGCCCAATTCTTTCTTCATAAATAGGTACGCATCAGGATTACATGGATTTTTTTTTAAATATACTATATAAAAGCTTGCATTTAGTTTTTTTGTTGTTTGTTTGATCATTTTTTTTCTTTTGGAGTTTTATAGCCCTTTGTGGGTGCAGAGAAATATTGTGAAAACTTAATGCCTCCAAAAGAAAACACAGATAAGAATCCCAACATTTACAATTTTAAATGCCGTGACTCTTTGAAGGTTTAGCTGGTGATTTTTTTGTTGTTGGCATTTGAAAGCAGCACCATTGATGAATACAATATGTACATACAAACGTTATGCTCGTTACGGTAGGACCATATGCGTTAAAATGGCCGTATAATCACAGTATAATGTTGCTCGCTTGATCCTAAATTTTCACCTGGCTCGCATCAATGAAAAACCAAGCATCTGAAACAGAACTTGGCTTTATAGGGCCTTTATATTGGCTTCACGTGCATAGCTTGAGGCATGCCTCTGAAAACATTGCCTCTTGTTCTTCTTTGTGCAGCATTCAAGGAAGGGAGCTGAGCTGTAATGCTAATAATGAATGAGTTAAAATTGGATGGGCTTGTAAAATGTCTACATCTAACCCAGCGTTTTGGTAGCTCTGCTGTGGCCACATCAAGGCCATTTGTAACACCATGGCTATTGAACACTGGGCTATATTTACATTTAACACCAGGTCTGGAGGAGGAGGAGTTTGTGGGTGTTGCTGCATGGTACTGGGAGTGCTGGATGCAGCATTTGTGCCAGCGGGTCTGAAACAGCTCCCTAGCAAAACGAGGTGCTCTGGAGCACCCCAACTTCAGCTTGGCCACCCTGGCAGCAAGGAGGTGGTGGCCGTTTGCAGAGCCGATGTTCTTCCCCTCCTGCCTGGACAGACACACACAGCCCAAAACCCAAGGCCAGGTCAGTGGCATTGGCTAATTAATGTATAAATGACCTCGTGTGCATCCCCAAGGGGGAATTTTTGCGAGAAGTGTTGAACAAGGGCAGAAACTCAGCTCGGAAATCACAGAAATCCCCCACCCTCAACTTGGTGCTGAATGGCTCTGGGATGTCCCACCCGCAGAGGTGGAGACAGAACCCAGCGTCCCCGAGCAGAAGGGGTGAGGGCTGTGTTAGAGACAAGGCGTAAAAATCCCCTGGCAATGCCCAGAGCAGGGGGAAATGGAACTAGCTTAGGTCTCAGAAAATAAAAGGAAAAAATATATATTTCTGAAACGGGCAGGCATTACAGCTGCTAACGTAAGGAAAAGGCATCTCAGTGCAATTCAGTCCATCTGCTTCTGCCCGTGCTGCAGACCTGAGCACAGCAGCTCCATGCTCCTGTGGGAGAAGCAGAGGGCCAGGCTGCCACCAGGGAGTACTGGGAATCCAGGTGAGGATCTGCTTCATGTCCAAGTGCGATGAGCTATGCAGATGGTGGACAGCAGGTCAGAAATGAAAGCTCCCAGAATTGAGAAAGCTTGGAATCATAAAATTACAGAGTGGTTTGGTTTGGCAGGGACATTGAGGACCATCCTGTGCCACCCCCTGCCATGGGCAGGGACCCCTCCCACCAGCCCAGGCTGCCCCCAGCCCCATCCAGCCTGGCCTTGGGCACTGCCAGGGATGGGGCAGCCACAGCTCCTCTGGGCAGCCTGGGCCAGGGCTTCACCTCCCTCATTGGGAAGAATTTCCTCCTAGTATCTAATCTAAATCTCCCCTCTTTTACTTCAAAGCCATTCCCCTTGTCCTATCCCTACACCCCCTGACCAAGAGTCCCTCCCCGGCTCTCCTGCAGCCCCCTTCAGGCCCTGGCAGGCCGCTGTGAGGTCTCCCCAGAGCCTTGTCCTCTCCAGGCTGAACAACCCCAACTCCCTCAGCCTGGCTCCACAGCAGAGGTGCTCCAGCCTCTGAGCATCCTCCTGGCCTTCTCTGGAGGCACTTGCCTTTAAGAAATGCAAAACAAAGCCACCAATAGCCACATTACAGACTAGAGGCATCCCACGTGTTAGCATTATCATCAGCACAAGCTTTTCCTCTCTGAAAAGGGAAGAGGAGTTTGTGCTCCTGAGCCCTGTTTGAAGATGTGTGGGTTATTTTTGTCTCCATCTTATTACGGGCTATGTTTTATATATTTGATGTAAATGCTGAAATAGGTTGGACTCCAAAGGACAATGGGGATAGATTGCAGCAGGGTTCTCAGGGGAAGGAGCGGGGCTGCGCTGGTTAAGTCTAATGGAAGCTCATTTCTGCAGAGCCCCATACACTCTGCTGGTGATGTCTTGCCTCTGCTGGGCTTTGTTTTGCATTATTAATTAACCACACTGCTGCTTCCAAGCACTTCAGGCCCTTTTGAAGTTGCAGTTTTATCAACTGATATGCAGTGCACCACAGGTATAAATAACCTTATAGTATTAAAGGGACAATTTAAGTACTTCTGTGGCCGGAAAATTTGTCTGGAAGAACTCAGCGCTCAGCCATGACTCAGTGCTTCTTCAGAAATCCTTCTCTATGAACTGCTTCAGTCTTCAAAATTGCCTGTTGGTCTGAGCACATGTTATTAGCCCTCCTAAGAGGCCGAGCAGGATAAGACATGCATTACTACATGCTTTAAGGCAGCTGTATTGACAAATAATTTTCTCTCCACAGAACAAGAAAACTGCAGCCTGGAAGAGAACTTTCTAGTTGCTAATGAACTGCTGTAGAAGAATTCTATCTTGTAGGGTTTAAGCATTTTTTTTTCTCTTCCTGCAAAGTGCTCTGTAGTTTGGGGTGCTGTAGCTGGTCCAAGGGAATATTGCAGCACTGTACATGTCCCTCTATGATGTCTGTTCTGGGGTCTGCAGGACCAGACCCTCCTCTGGGGTGGCCGGGCCAGCTCACACGTAGGCAATGCCACCAGTGATGGGGAGAGCAGTGGTGGGAGCGTGCTGTGCTCCTGCGTCCTCTTCCCAGCAAAGCCTGGGAGCAGAAGCACCTTGAGTGTGGGGACACCCTTGGGAAAGGAGTGGAAGGAGGTCTGTTAGTAGGGAGTCCTCTGATCCCCATAGGGACATAGGAGGACACAGCAAATTCAACTTCATCCTGACTTTGGGCTCTGTTCATCTGGCGCTGGATGGCTTGATAGATGAGGAAGAGGGATCTTAGATTTTAAAAAGATTTTAGGTCTGCCTGGGAGGTCTCTGGGAGAGCCCAGAGCTAAGTAAAGGAGGGACCAAGTGCTGTGGATGGCTGTAAATATTCTGAGGCAGATCCTGCACCCTCAGCTCCATACATGCTGTCGTCAGATAGTTTCCCTGTTTTCAGCCCACATTTCCCCTGTCTTGGCTTCATTTAGTTAAAAAAAAAAATACCCATCACCAGTCAAACCAAATGGCTACAGGCATGGGAGAGGGAAGCTGACAGCTCCTCTCTGGAGAGGAAGGAGATCGAGGGAAAGGCCTGAGCCAGTTTTCCTGGATCACATTATGGCACGTGATCGGGAATCACAGGTTCCCCAGCTGCGTGTCCCCCACCTAGAGCAGCCGTCCACATGTCTGTCACACTCTGACACTGGATCCGCAGCAACTGTTGCTTCAGCCTGCTGCTGGCATGTATTTATCTTCAGTGGTGTTGGAAACAGAGCCAGAGCAAAATGTCACCAAAGCTCCAGCTCAGCAGGAAAGAAGTGGAGAAGAATGTATCGATGCAAATGAAAACAACATGATTTTTGTTTGTTTAGGGCAGGAATTAGGTTATTTTCTTCTGGATTCTGCCTGATTTCAGGTGTCGGATTGAAGGAATAGTATGAAATACAGATTGTAATGTGCTGTACCAATGTCTTGCATGCTGCTGTAGGACAGAGTTGTGCAGCGGCCGGGAGCCCCATCAGCACAGGGGGGACACGGGGCATGGGGAAGCAAGGTCAGCACAGTGACAAAGTTACTTAACGATGTCCGTCAGGGATCCTTTTTCTAATTGCATGCTGCTGAGGGTCTGCCACAGATTGTGCCTTGTTTGCCTTGGCCGCTTTAGTGGCTGACCCCGCTCTGGTCCAGATCCTTCTTGTTTCTGCAGCGCTCACCTCCTCCTGTGGCCAGCTGTGCCCAGCCCCCTGCCCAGCTCTGATTATTTTCATTCACACTGAATAGTTTTGGTTCACCGTCAGAGCCCTTTTATTTCATTGCGGTTTTGTTTACCGAGATGAAGCAATGTGCTCGGAGCACAGAGAGGAAGACAAATAACCCTCATTTTGGTGAAACTGCCCCACAACCCCCGACCTCTCAACCCTCCTGCTCTGCTCATTTGGCCTGAGTGACTCGGCAGTGGTGATGCTGGCCCATCCAGCACCCGTCTCCCCTTGCTTGAAGCCTGTGACCACTCTTGCTGCCACCAGTTAAATGCACAGCAGAGCCTTCTCTAAAAATTCTTTGCTGCTCTTAATTCAGTGAAATTCGAAGCCTCTGCTGGGAAGTTGCTTTCACCTGCGCTTTGGGGTTTTGTGGGGTGAGAGAACCTGGCACGATCTGTGCTGTGGAGTCAGGCTAAGCTCTCCTTTTGCATCATCAGGGTGGCCGGGTCGAAGGCACACACTGTCAGACATCCTGCTCTTGGCTCCACACACTGTGTGAATACCTTGGGCATAAGCCCTGCGAGGCTAGCGGCCAGCCATGTGATGATCCGGAGGCCTCAGCTGGCCTGGGCTGGTGTTCAGCTTGTACCGACCACGGTCCGACACCGATACAGCCGAGTTGTTCCCAGCTGGATCCTGTTCAAGTTCAGCAGAACTCCAGGCTGATGCTTCATCTTGTATTCTGCCTCAAGAAGAATGTCTGCTTACATACCAGCTATCATCCACCAGGCAGCAATTAAATTGCTTTTACAGTAGTGAAACTGTGGCAGCTTGTATCTGTTTAATCAATGCAATATATTTTTTATTTTTTATTTTTTTAAATAAAAAATGAAGTTTATTGGAGCCACAGTTTTACAGTGTGATGGAGAAAGGGGTACAAATGGACTGCTGATGGTGTCAAGACAAGAGCCTGCAAGAACAGGAAATGCCTGGAGAGCCATGAGCACTGTTCAGCACTGTCCTGTCTTCTCTTGATGTGCTGAAGGGAGAATATTGCAGAACTTCATGAAGTTTTGTCAGTCCGTCTGTAAACTCTTGGTTTGGTAGGGGTTAAAGATCATATGTTCATGCTGTCTCTGCAGTGTCATCTTCTATTTTTCTGGAGGTGTCAGGAACATAATCAGCTGTCAGAAAAAACAGAGGCTCGGGAAAGCAAAGGACGGGGCTTTCTTGGCAAGTACACTCTTTCCTCAGCTTATATCCTCCGAATCTGGGCTGGAAGGACTAAGCACCAGTGTTCCTTCCTGACTGGTTTTGGCAAGGCCAGACCATCGGCCACTAGCCCTCATCCATTTAGCTCCTCAAAGCCCGATGCTCTGGTACTGCCTGGCTGTTCTTCCGTGCTGGGCAGCAGCAGGTGACACTCAGCACTAGATCCTGTATTGCCAAAGCACAGTAAGTTGGGGTGATACATAGCAGTTTACTACTTGCAGAAGTACCTGAAAACACATCACAGGCTGTTTGCAGAGGCAAATTCAAAGTGACTGTGAGGGGTGCCTAGGGGGTTCCTCGGAACGGAGGGCCTCAGGATAGGGCCTTGGCCTGAGCTGCTTGTGCTTCGAGGAACAGGCTGCGGCACCGCCTCGCTTCAACAACCAAAACCATCCAGCTTTCCAGCTCAACAGTTACTTGTCAGGAGGAGAAAACAGCTCATCATTTATTTTCAGAAATGAGGTCAAAACTGTGCAGCTGAGGAGGGAAGTGACTGGTGCAGCGGGGCTGGTAATCAGATACAAAGCCTTTCCCCGCTAGGTTAAATCCAGCCTCAGTCAGCAATGACTGAAATCTTTTCTCATTTGACAGTTGTTCACCGTGGCCTTTGTGGTGCTGGCTTTGCTCAGCGCCATCTGAGTCGGTGCTTACATAACCAGCACGCTGCCGGCCTCGGCCCCACTACCTGTGAGGGGCCTGCTCGGCAGTCCTGTGAGAGAGCCTCATGAGCATCAGAGGATTTGGGGCTGAACATGATTTCTTCCTGAGAGAAATTCCTCAATTCTGTGTTTCCAGCTCTGTCAGTAGATGGGGGGCGGTGGGGTGGAGGTCGTGGTGAGGATCTGAGGTGCAGAGCAGCCATAATGTTGCCATAACCCTGGCAGAGCCTCAGCGGCTGCTTGGCCAGGGCCTGGCTGGTGGACCTGTCCCTTCTCCTGGTCCAGGCCTGCTCTCAGGTTCCCTCCTCGCAGCCTTCTCTGGAGCCCTCTTCATATCCACCCCGTGTACAGATTCACATGGGATTAATGCCTTAAATAAAAGGGCATACGTGTCTTCTGCACGGTCCCTTTCCTTGACCATTGTAGAATTAAAGAAAACTGTATAGCAGATGTCAGATCGCTGCCCATAGGTCGTTCCGTAATGCAGCCCCTCTTCTAGTAATTGATGTTGATTTTCTACTGAGCCATCTGGGGCAGGATGTCCTGAGATCAGACCTATCTCTGCTTTTCTTCTCTGGCATGGTAGCCGCTTGGAGTTGTTCCTGTTTTCTCCCCTTGAAGTATATTGACACTCATATTGAAGCTTCATCTGCAACTCTGAGCTTTCAGGTACTGTTGTTCTAGTCAGAGAGGAGGACAATTCAAGGAAGGGCCTCTGCAAATGTACCTGCTTGGAGATGGACTGATGCAATGAAAGCACCAATCACGGTGTTCGCTTTGTGTGGGTTTTATGGCTGCTGGATTTGCCTGGGTTCTGCAGCTTAACATATGCTAGTCCTCGGGGTTTCCCTCTTATCTGTTTGTATGTGAACAGCCATGGCTTGGGCTTCCTGAGCCTGGGGCCTGAGGTGCTGACTGTGGGCTGTGAAATCCCTGCCCCGCTGAGGAGTATTATCCCAAACATGAAGTGAGGCAACTCAGAGCATCTGCACGAGCTGTCCTTCCACAGGTGATGCTGGTGGGCAGGAATGGGACCGACATCCCCACGGACTGTAATACAGAGAAAGAAGGGAAGGAAACAGACACCCGCAGGAGGATGAGAATGGGTGTGAGCGGGGGAAAGGCAGAGTGAAAGGGCAAAGGTAGTGCTCCTTAAATAGATCAGATTTCCCCACGGCATGGGGGAAACCTCTGGCACAAAGGTGGCCCTGCTCCAACGAGTCTGCTGCTTAGCTACTCGCTGTCTCAGCGTGCTGAGTCCTTTTGGCCACCAGCATTTTCGGATGCCTTACAGCGGGGTGACAGCCCTGAGGAGTAAAACAAACCAGGAATGTGACTGCTGTCATGTGCCGGAGGCATGCTGTAGTAGTGACCTGGGACGGGCGGTGGGGTGAAGCTGGGGTTGGATGACAAGGGAGGGGAAGGATTTCCTGGAGAGGAAAATTGCCTGGCCAGCTCTTTGGAAAATGTAAGCATGCACGGCTGAAGGGCACGTGGGCTCTTTCCTGCAGCACCACAGAGCTGGGTGTTGAGAGGAGGCATCAGCTGTGACCTGTTGCACTGCCGGGCAAAGCAGGGCACCCCGTGGCTTGCTTCTGGGGCTGGTTTTGCAGGGGTCTGGTGGATGAGGGAAGTTTTAATCAGCCTGCAAACAGAAGTCAGAGTAGTGAGAAAAAAGGAAATGTGGGAGGCATTCCTTTCCCTTATTCTAATAGCATCAGTCTCTGGCGGGCCTGAAGTGAAAGGGCAGAGGTCTGGAGTTATTTTTAATCTTTATCACTTTGCAATCTAACTGTGAAAGGCAGAAGAAAGCCAGTGTTGTGTGAACTGCTCCATGGAAAGGAGAGGGTTAGTCTGTGAGTGTCTGGAGAAAGCCGTGATGGTAAAGGTTTGAAACTCTCCAGGCTGTGCTGTGTACTGCAATAATGTTCAGCTAAAAGCATCACCCAGTGCCAGTGAAGGCAATGGAAATTATACGACCAAGTGGCAGAAGGAGCAGGAGCAGGCCCACGGCAATTTATTTTCCATCAGACAAGAGCCATGAAGTCATTAGTTATTTTTTTCAGAAGGCTTTGGTAGGTGTGCTAGAGAGTAGTGTACTATCTCTGCTGTGCCATGTATGCAGGAAAAGATTAATTCCCAGGTTAGCAAGATAAGAATTATGATGAGACAGAAGTCTGAGTCAGACGCAGCGGGGAGAGGCAAATACTGCAGGCTGAAGCCATCCTTGGACTCCTGTTGAATTCTGAGAAGAGCTAGAGAGAGGGAGACTTTTATATTATATTCTTTTAATTACAGAAGAACGGAGGTTTCGAAACACATGAATTTCAGAAGCAAAGAAATTGCGAATTATGGCTTCATTCTCTAGCTACAGCTACCCTGAGGATTTGGAGCACTTTGCAAATATTTAATTACTCTCACCTCAGTGCCCTTGTAAGCATTGCAGAAAATAAACAAAAGTAAGCTGTGCTGTGAGACTTGCAGTCCAGCTGCAACTCTGATGCCTTTACTAGCAGTTCTAGAGCTGTTTTCTTCACTGCAAGAGCAGAAAATCAATGATAATATGAACTGGTAAATTAAATACAGTGCAGGTCCCAGGACCCGAGTCCTAAGGACTCTGCTCTGACAATCTTGTAAGCTGCTACTCTGAAGCTCCAAAGCAGCATACTCTGAACGCTTGCCCTCTTGCTGATCGGCCGTGGCTGTGTGCAGCATTACAGTGTGCATTCCCCTGGTGCCAGCTCTGAAGCTCTCATGCGTATGCAGTAAATGGATATCCTAGTGGTCTTTATGTGCATTAATATTCCGTCTCCCAGCTACCCAGAGTATGCAGATGAAGTCACCCACAGCAGTTTCAGGAGGGCTCTGCAGGACAGGATTTGGACTGGTCTTTTCATCAGTTTGGGCCTCTAGCGATATATTTGTAAAAAAAAAAAAACTGGGGAGGAGGGAGAAGGTGAGAGGTAAAAGGGGGTGTTCCACAGGGTGCTCTTCTGCTTTAGCATATTACAGAAATAAGGTACACAGTCACTTACAGCAAGTGAGCCAGGAAAATCTGTGCCTCAATTCCACCTTTTTTTTAGAAAAAAAAAGCTCGTGTTGGAAGAGCGTATCATAAATCATCACAGAAGCAACAACTTGCACTATTCTGCACTCCCCCAAGCTGCTGCTTTTAAGAAGCTGACATTTACTGCAGTGACTGAGTATGAAATCTGTAGTGTGAAATTAAGCATCAGAGCAAGCAAGCAATTACTTCCAAGCCTGTGTTTGTATGTTGTGCACACAGCATTGCCCCTCCCTTCTCTCCTCCCTTAATTTCCCTCTCATTTTCCTTTGCCTGTCCAAATGTAAATCCTTCAGGTCAGGGCCTGTGTTATCTATTATATTTGCCTGGTGCTACCAGAAACAAAACACGAACGACGATGATAACGCTGTGGTTTGCAGCTTGTGCCGTGCAAAGCAGGCGGCAGTGAACGAACCCAGGGAGAGGGTGCCGGGCAGAGAGCAGCTGTAGCAGCCTCTCCTCTGGTTTGATGGAGAGACACAGTGCTGGCTCCTGAAATATCACCAAGGAAAGGCAGTTCAGAGCTTTCTGCAGCAGCAGGGGAGAATTTAGCTCAACTTGAAACAAAGCAGCAAGGAAAGCCTAGACTGAACAACTGAGATTAAAGCGGAAAGAGCTGTTGAATGTTAGCTTTAGCAGCCAGACCCAGCTTTGCTAAAATGAAAAAAAAACAAAAAAAAAATGCTACAGATGTTATTTCATTAAAACCTCTGATGCTGAACACAGAGTACTCAGTGAAAGTTTAAAATGCCAGGTGGTGTATTAAGTAAATAAAGTCGTCCCGCTGTAGGCATTGTTTCTCACAGCAGCCGGCTATAACCAGCGCCTAGTACAAGTGGCCATGTGAATCTCTGCCATGTGATGTAGTGCTATGCCTGCCTAGTGTGCTGATACCGGGCTGGGAAGTCAGCGGAGGCTTTTCTTTCAGCGGTTATCATTGTGTTGATAAGGGTCAGCTATTGCACGTGGCTTATTTGCATGGCTTGGCTCATGCCCCTGAGTCATCTGGTTTGGGTCATGAAAAGAAAGCGGGTGTTTGCACAGATGTCATGCGTCTTTACAGAGCAGATTGAATGAAGAGGACTGATTGATTTTCATGCCAGTGACTTTTCAGATTTGTATCACAGGACTGCACAGTTCGCTTTCCTCGTAACTCGGTGGCTGCCCTGAGGCAGCGCTTGCAGAATGTCACATCCCATTATCAGCAGTCCTGGGTCTGCGTACAGCAAGAGTCCTTTGGAAGGCGGCAGTCTTAAAATCCCGTTGTTCTGCTGTCAGCTGCAGGACTGGAAAGTTAGCCAGGTGATTCAGAAAGTGCAAAGCTGGGATTCCCAGCCTTCTTGACCCCATGCTCTGTGGGTGATGGATGCACAGGAGGGCAAGGCGTTCTTCGCTCACGTGTTCTTCTCAGAGCAATGCACAGCCAAGTCTCCTGCTTCTGCTTCTTGTTGTTCTGCAGGGCATTTCCCCATGGTGCTGTTACCTGCTGAGGAGCACTGTCAATGCTTCGCTCCCATCATTGCCACATGCACTGGCAAAGTGCATGGTTCGGTGTTTCTGACCATATGTGCTGGCCACAGCCTAGTGTCTGCTAAAGTCTTGGTGCTGCATCTCTCAATATAATTACCACACCGATCTCACTGCTTGTGCCTGGCCAGGCACTTAGTGGCTGCCTCAATCGGGACCGGGACCTCTTCATTTATCACCTGTGAGGCTGTCAAACAGCAGTGGAATTTGCATTTGTCTTGAAAAAGAAAAAGAAAAAGGAAAGGAAAGGAAAGGAAAGGAAAGGAAAGGAAAGGAAAGGAA